>CALNVZ010000863.1:0-32481 GCA_940671915.1 Paracentrotus lividus
TTAACATTTCACTAACCATGTATTTACAAAATTAACAATGTTCAATTATACACTTGATCCACCATTCCATATTTAAAGATGAACAAATACTACTTAAATTCATTATATTTTGTCAGTATAATGGCATATGTTTAAATTCAAACACACACACACACACACACACACACAACACACACACTCACACACACACACACACACACACACACACACACACACACACTCACACACACACACACACACACTCACACATAAAAAAATAATAAATAAATAATTAGAGTTTCATAATTGTGATGCGTACAATATTTATTATCGGTGGTATGTACTGATACGTATGTGTCAGGCGCGGATACAGGGGGGGGGGGACGGGCCCGGCCCCCCCCTAGCAAAAAAAAAAAAAAAAGGAAGAAGAAAAAAAATCAACGAAGTAAAAATAGACGAGCGGGCCGATGTACCCCAACCTTACCCCTATAGGTAATACATGATGACCTCATTGATGGCTGAAGGCCCCCAAAAAATGAAGACCCCCCCCCCCAAACCGCTTATCGCTCGGCCAGCTTGACGTGAAAAAAAAATTGAGTGTACCTTTTGGCTCGCCCAGTGTAACGGGGAAAAAATTTGGGTGTACCAAAATTTGAAATTCCGATTTTGGCCCCCCCCCTGTTATGAAATCCTGGATCCGCCACTGTGTGTAGTGCAATAAAGTAGGCCTATGCAGCAATAGGCTACATGAGAGAAGAACGGAAATGAAACGGAGAGAGAGTGAAATAACATTTTGAGAAAGAAGAAATGCCGATGTTTTTTTTTTCCCTTAGACCCCACATTCATCAGTGGAGAAATTAGTTCAAAAATGTTTTCACTCTTACTTAATTGATAATGATTTGATAACCTCTGATCAATCTGCTTTTTTAAAACATCATTCTACAGTAACTTGTCTCCATCGTGTTGTAGATGACTGGTATGAATCATTAAATAATCATGAAATGGTAGGCGCTTGTTTTTTTAGACATATCGAAATGCTTTGACACAATTAATCATGAAATGTTATTATTTTAAATTAGAAAAATATGGGGTATCTGAAAATGAACTTTTATGGTTCAGAAGTTACTTGACAAACCGAAAGCAATCAGTAAGATGTCACGGTAGACAATCCATTTCTATTGATTTAACCGTAGGTATTCCACAAGGGGGAGTATTAGGTCCGGATTTATTTTTAATATTTATAAATGACATTATTCAAAGCATTTCGTCCGCAGTTTGTAATATTTTTGCTGATGATGTTATTGTATACATCTCTGACACTAAATTAAGTAACATTAAAAACAATTTACAAGTATGTTTAAATGAAATTAATCATTGGTATAATGAAAATTGTCTAAAGATTAATACTAGTAAAAACAAATGTTATGCTTATTTCAACTCGTCATTCGAAAAACAAAGGAAAGCTAAAGGTAAACCTTAATGGAGAACAACTCAAACAAGTTAATTCTGTAAGATATTTAGGCGTTGAAGTTGATAGTCATCTCTCATGGAATGTTCATGTTAAAAATCTTTGTAGATCAATATCACTTAAGTTACATGCCCTTAGACACTTAAGTTCAACTCTTAAAACAGATTTACTTAACACTTTGTACAAAACAACTATTCAGCCATGTATTGATTATGCTTGTTCAGTTTGGGGAAATTGCTCACTTAAAAACAGGGAACTTATTAGAAGATTACAACGACGAGCAGCACGTATTGTATTGAAAGGAATATGATTTTTCTAAAAGTTGTACCGATTTAATGAAGAATCTGAAATGGCAATCTTTTGATACAAGGAGGGATTATTTTGTATGTATTTTAGCATACCCATGTATATATGGTCTTGCACCTATTAGACTTTGTAATGATATTGAATTATTTATAGATAGGCATGGAATGAATACAAGAAATGCAGATTCACTTAATGCTGTGTTACCTAAGCCTAATATTGAATGTTTTAAGCAATCTTTTAAATATAGTGCAATCAAGACATGGAACTCCTTTGCCAAATGAACTCAAAATTTACTTCCATTTTACCTCGTATCCTTTAAGCGTTCATACAAGAATATGTATTTTATCCATAAACAGTAGATTGATTTTTTATGTAATATTTTATCTTGTAATTGCAGTATACTTTGTATAATCATGGTGTTGCACTCTATCCTCTTTTCTCCCTCCCTCTCTCTCTCCTTCTCTCTCTCTCCCCTTCTATCTCTCTCTCTCTCTCCTTCTCTCTCTCTCTCTCTACTTCTATATATTACTTGACTACACACTCTCTCTCTTGTCTCTCTCCTCCTTTTCTTACTCTGCCTTTTCTTCAAAATTTTGCATCTTCTCTATTCTCCTTCTCTTCTAATTTCTATGCAGCCCCTACTTTATATATGTATAAATTAATTCATGTCATATTGCTATTTTGATGTTTTTTTATGTCCATATCAGGACCATGATGGAAAACAGCTGTTGCTGATCATGTCTTTTTATCCTGTATAAATATGTTCTAATAAATAAATAAATAAATAATATTTATTATGTCACAAACTTTCAGAACATATCAAAAAAAAATAAATGAAGTTTTGACCTTTCTGACGATCGAGCTATGGAGGATTCTAAAGACGTATGTTTTGTTATGTTTTTATGTTATTTGCCCCATTGACGCACGCCCGGATTTTGAAATTTGATGGGTGCGTGCGTCCGTATGGACGGCTGGAAACGATTAAAAATATATAAAAGCTTCTAAGAGAAGTGTCTAAATTGAAAATCAAGAAAAAACCCAGAACTTTACGCGATTAACAAATTTTTGAAATGCTTGAAATGACCTGAAACATGCTTTGTGTCAATATGGGGTGAATTTGAGCATTTTTCAAATTTTGATGCATTAGCTTTTGAGATTTTTCAACCTATCAGGGCAATTCCACGGTTAGTCGCATTACACTTTTAGATGCCAATTTTGTAACTTGGTGGTACCAGGTTTACAAGAATGAGTCTTTCTCTGAAGTTTATACTTTGATTCAAACCTGACAACCATAGCTTTAAAATAACAATATAAGAAATAATGCAGGCTTTTTCTTGTGAACGTCACAACAGGTTAAAAATCGGTTAGTCGCATTACACAAAATGGACAAGGACAAAAATCCACTTGTTACAAAAAATATTTTGCTCAAATCATGATACTTTTGCCAGTTTTATTCCTTGCACCTCCTAGCCAACGTAGTATCAAGTCAGCTATTTAGATTTGGTAAACAATTTAAAGTATTCTTTAAAGATCGAAAAATGTCGGTTAGTCGCATTACGGTTAGTCGCATTACAGTATTTTTTATGCGACTTTTTAGGTTATTTCACCTCCTTGTCATGAATTAAATGTCATTATTGACCTTTAAATACATAAATATATCCACCCTTCTCCATTTAGTGAAAGTTTCAAGAAAAAATATCACAAGAATCTTGTGTAATTTGAATTTTAGTGAATTTTTTTTCATGTAGTCCCACACATTGAATTTTAAGGGTGGTTCTAGTTCTCGAGGATGTGAACGAAATTGTAAAATAATTTTTATTGATTTTGAAAGAGTTTTATGAGCCATTAAAACATATGTCACTAGATAAGTGATATTTCATAAAATAACCATCAGAGAGACATTTTTAATTTTTGACAAATGTCCTAGATGGCGTGGAATTGCCCATTAAAAGCTTTTAACAAATAGTCGGAAAAAAAAAGGTATTTGCAACTGATGGTGTATCCAACTCTGAAAAGATAATTGGGGGTTGCCGTTCATCCTGAAGAATTATTAAGGATTTTTTGCAGGCATGTTTTTGGCCAAAAATGGCACATTTTGGCAAAATTGATAAAATTCGCACGCGCGTAGTTCCAACTTAAAGAGACGCCCATTTGGTTATGAATAGTCTAAAAATAGTCATTATGGTGTCAAATTGTTGTGAATATTATCAAGATTACTTTAAGAGCCAAAAATCGCGTATCTTGAGCTGCATTCTTTCCCGACGCGCATCGTGCGCGCGCATATTTTCTTGAAATGCTTATAATGACCTGAAACGTACTCTAATTGAGCCATAAAGTGATTTAGAACATTTTGAATATTTGCGTACGCGTAATTTCTTTATGCGAGCGCTTACGCGCGCGCAGCATTTCCCAAAATATGTACTTTAATTTGAAGTTTATGTGTACTAAATATGATTGATCAATGAATATTAGTTATGAAGTTATGGTTGATAATGTGATTTTACAAAATTGCATCTAGATGACGTCACGTGATTTAGATTGACAAAAAAAATTAAGTTAGTGCTGAGATTTTATGATGATCTATCATTGCTGAAAATTTGAAATGTTTTAGTGCATTATTTTTTGAGTTATCATCTGCACAAGAATTGTACAGAAAAAAGAAAAATAAAAAACGGAAAAAAAAAAAAAAAAAGACTCGACCAATAACAAGAAGTGGTATGTATATTATATACCACCTAAAAAAAAAAAACTAAAATAAAATAATAATAATAAAGCAATATTGACTGGCCTAGGGGCAATAGGACATAATATCGCCCAAACTAGATTCATATCGCTCAGAGTTTTTTTTTTTTTTTTTTTTTGCTCAGGTCAATCAATATTGATATTATTAACCAAATCAGACATCTAGAGCTGACCCGACATATTGAAATTAAAACTTACCAATATGTTAAGATTGCAGTCTTGAGAAGTTAAGGTCCTACTGGAATCTAGAGGATATTAACACTTCATACCTGTTCTGCTCTCTACACAGAAGACTGTGAACATAATTGCTATTCCAGCGTCTGCTGACTGACAAACAGTACAGGTACTCATTTATGTTCACAGTCTAGAGTACTGCACTGGCCTAGCTACCACCATGCCTGTCGTATCCTGCCCAATCCCAGGCTGCGACTACACCACGCCAGAGCTTGACGCCTTTATTGTTGCTGCCCTACTCACGACCCACTGCACGATTCACGCCTCTGGGACAGGGCCAGCTGCCAAGATAGAGAAAGTCAAGAGGCCTACCATAGCTGCAGCCGGTACTAGTGAAGACTGGGCTTACTTTTCCTCCCGATGGTCAGATTATGTGGAGGCCACAAAGGTCTCTGGCAAGGACAGGGTCATGCAACTCCTTGAATGCTGCGAGGAGCCCCTTCGCAAGGACCTTACAAGATCCTCTGGTGGCAGCCTCACCGTCAAGTCTGAAGTGGAGGTGCTAGCAGCCATCAAGAGACTCGCTGTACGTGAGGAAAACACCATGGTTGCTCGAGTGACACTGCATAACATGCGTCAGGATCGGAAGAGACGATTCGCAGTTTTGGAGCCCGCTTACGAGGTCAAGCCGGCATCTGTAAATTTGTCATCAAGTGCCCAGGCTGCTCTATTGATGTCAACTACACTGATGTGATACTGCGGGATGCCCTGACCAGGGGAATCGCTGACCCCGAGATCCCGCTCGACCTATTGGGAGACAAGAACCAAACCATGGATTTAGAAGATGTCTTCCAGTTCATTGAGGCAAAAGAAGCCGGCAAGCGTTCCGCATCTTCCCTCCTTGAATCTCACGCCGTGAACTCTGCCAGCAGCTCATACCGGAAAACCAAGCAAACGCACCTCAAGGAGGGCCAAGTCTTGTGTAACTACTGTGGAAAGAAGGGACATGGTTGGGGTGCCCCTGCTCGCATCCGTAAGACACAGTGCGATGCCTATGGACACAAATGCAGGCACTGTGACAGATTCCACCACATAGAGAATGTATGCCGCAGCAGGGACAAACCACGACGTTCCCCTCCAGCAACACCAGAGGGACATGAGAATGCCGCCTTTGACTCCTTTTGCTCTGTCCATGGCTATGATCGCTCATGTGGTGGCAACGGCATTCCCCTTGATCATCACGTATACGATAGCCTTTATCAGGCATGGATCAGAAGGAAGTCTTCCCCGCAACCCTTCATAGATGTGACTGCTCAGGTTGTTCCTGATGACTATAAAGCTCTTGGGTTTCGCCTCTCCTCCCCCACGATGCCTAACTCTACCCCTGCTATGGCTGACACTTGGTGCCAGAGCTGCTTAGCCGGCATGAAGATAGTTCGACGTCTTGGATTACGTCAACAGGACCTCATCCCTGTCAGCATGAAGATGCGAACTGCCACGAAGGGGGGTGTCGGGATTCTTGGGGCCATTCCATTGTGTTTGTCTGGCAGGGCTCCCTCAGGTCATACAATCAGGACGAGACAGCTGACTTACGTCACCAACAGCTCTGATCAGCTCTTCCTCAGCCGGGAAGCCTGCGTTTTGTTGGGAATCATCTCGGACAGTTTTCCACAACTGGGTGTGACACAGGAGCAGCCCCTGATGGATACAACTGCAGCCCTTGAGGGGACCCCTACTGGGAGAGCCTGCCAATGCCCCAAGCGCCAAAGGCCAACGCCACCTCCTACCTCACTGCCTTTCCCAGCAACTGAGGAAAATCGTGACAAACTCCAGCGATACCTCCTGGACTATTACAAGAGCAGCACATTCAACACTTGTGAACACCAGCCCCTGCCCCTAATGGACCGCCCTCCTTTGAAACTGATAGTGGATCCAGATGCAGAGCCTATCGCACATCACACCCCTGTGCCTGTACCACTCCACTGGCGGGATGCTGTCAAGGCTGGGTTGGATCACGATGTTCAGCTGGGTGTGCTTGAACCTGTCCCAGTTGGGGAGCCTGTAACCTGGTGCCATAGGATGGTCGTGTGTGATAAGAAGACTGACGAGCCACGAAGGACTGTTGACTTCCAGGCCCTAAATGCTCATGCCACCCGCGAGACACACCACTCCCAATCTCCTTTCCTTCAAGCTAGGTCGGTTCCACATGGCAAGAAGAAGACTGTCTGTGATGCTTGGAACGGCTACCACAGTGTACCTATCTGTCAGGCCATATTTGAATTCAGGATGTCAAAATACATTTGTGTACCAAATTTCAGTACCTCATGTCGATTACAACTCAAGTTAGGCATATCAATGATTTTCATGGCGGCCATCTTGGAATTCAAGATGGCGGCCGACTGAGTGGTCAAATCGATGGGGACTGGCAATATTCGAATTCAGGATGTCAAAATCCTGTTATGTACCAATTTTCATTGCCACATGCCACTTAGAACTAAAGTTAGGCAGTTTCGATGGTTTTCATGGCGGCCATCTTGGATTTCAAAATGGCGGCCGATCGAGTTGTCGAATCGCTTGGGGCCGGCAATTTTTGAAATCAGCGTCCAAAAATACGCCTGTGTGCCAAATTTCACACTTTCTGCCGGTAGTGAACATCTATGGTCCTTATCTTACAGACTAAGTGGGGTTAGTTGGAACACGGGGTTAGTTGAAACATTGTAATTTTCTTTAACGGCTATAAATATATTTATGCAAATCTACCCTCAGATTGTTGCTATTAGCAACTGCCATCCACCACATTTTAGACAGCGCACGTGCTTGAAGCCTCGTGAAGTTAGAAAGCAATGTTCGTTTTTCACTTTCTGAGTAAATTTTGTCATTTTTACAAATGTTTTATTATCTCAAAGAAGATCATAAATTAAGTTGGCCTGTTTTGGAGTATAACAAATAGTTATACGAATAGTAAAGCTGTTTAGCCCTAAATTTTAGGCGAATTGTGCAAATTTTGACTAAAGCATGAAATTTATACCAATGGTAGTACATGCCATAACATTCATTTTAAGATCGGGAGGTAAGTCAGATTTGACCTCTGATGACCTCCAGAGGTCAATGACCTTCAATTATCAAAATATTGATATTTTTCGTCATTTCTCTGTGAATGACATGATAAAAATGAAGTAAACATGCATTTCATGTTACACTCAAGAATTATGGTGGTATCTCAATTCCCAGAGACGTCTCCGAGACTTTGTTTTCGTCGCGGAGACGTCTGAGTGACGTCTCCGCGACAATTTTCAGAACTGTCTTAAAACTAAAAAAGTTGTCCCAAATCTATCTCCAAAACTCGCAAGACGTTTCTGCTACAAATCTAGACCACGTGACAAATCTTCCACTAGTCACGAGGAATCTCGGAGACCTCTCAGAGACGTCTCCGCGACAAGTGTCAAAACCGTCTCAAAGCCGTTTCCAAACTGTCTCAAAGTAGTCCCAAATCCATCTCAATGTAGTTTCCGCGATTCCCGCGACTCATGAAACTTCGCGGGGACTGAGGAGACGTCTTGGAGACATTTTGGAGACGTCTCCGTGACAAGTTTCAAAACCGTATCCAAACCGTTTCCAAAACGTCTCAAATTAGTCTCAAAGTACAGTTTCCGCGAAGTGAGATAGGGTACATGCAGGTGATTTGGGCCCCCTAAGATCATTTTCCTAATTTGCATAAAATTACAAAATGACACACAGTCTAATCTTAGTTTATATGAATCAATAACTACTGCTCTAACTTTTATTGTGAAGAAAAACAATTATCACCAACACCCATGACTGCAATATTCAAATGTTGACGTCATTACCAAAGTGCCTATATTAACTGCATATGCAGGTAATATGGGCATATGTGTTTAATGTTTTTTTTTTAAAAACTACAATGACACTAGTATGTCTGGAATTTGCTTAAAATGTTGAAAATCGTTAACTTTAAGATATGATTATTAGACCCCTGAAATACTTTTGACTATATATTCATTGTTTTGTATTTTGTATTTTTTTTTATCATATATTATGTTATAATATTCTTTCCATTATACAATCAATATAGGCCGTATAGTTGATTTATATATAGTATTCATATACTGTGAATATACCCCAAAAATGCGTGGAGCAAAGAGTTGATTTGATCGGGTCAGTTGAGATCATCCCAAAATAGACTAAAGTACCAGACAGAATCATTTCCGGCATTCTAGGGACTGCCCACTTATCTACCTGCACTAATGTTGCTATGTCAGACAAGCATTCAATGCCACATTGCACCCCTTCACTCAACAAATTGCCTGTACACGCTAGTATGATCAAAATGATATAGCTTACTAAATATACAAACAATTGAGGATACCCCTCAAACTCTCTTCACCATCACATTATGTGAAATATCAAATTTTTACATCAGGGTAAAAATGCCGTAAAGTTTTACGTACCTTGTTGGTTTTCAGCAATTTTCTCAGAGAAATTTCGGCTATCAGATGCTCTCACGACGAATAGATTTTCGTATAGTACGGGAATAAATAGCGCACGCTACATACAATTTTGTACTTCCGGTCATCGAGCTCTCACTATCTCGAGGATAACTAATCCTCGAGGATAACACACACCGTGTGAACCCGACTCGAGAACAAGCCGTCGGGGTTAACTTCTTAGGGATACAATCCTCGAGACTAAGACCACCGATGGTCCCGTGTGACAACATCAGTTCTGCCCCTTCCCACCCCCTTCGGTACAGCCTCTGCCAAAACATCCACCTCCTAGTGAGAATATGGGATGTTCAGTGGCTCATCAAGTCGGATTCGACAGGAGAACGGCGTATGATAAGAGCTATCAGCTACTGGAAGACGTTGTCTTTTATTAGAGTGCCTATGACTGTAATAGTATTATTAGGCAACCTCTGACCTTAGGCAACCATTGTAATAATAATAATGATAGTGGTAATAATAACAATAAAGCGCTCTTTTCTGCCTAAAATGCACCCAAGGCGCAAAACAAAGGGTATAAACTTGTTGATAACTACCAATGAATAAAGTTGCAAAAATGAAACTGCAACAGACGAAATACGTAGATTGTACATGGAATTACCAAAATTTTAATAACAACAGCGCAAATATGAATATTTTTATATTTTGAGGTCAATAACCTTTTACGGTCCTCAGATGTGAAAGGTAGGAACCTGTAATTGAGTATCAGTTGCTCTGGAAAGAATGGTCTCATTTTAACAAAAAATAAATAAAAAAATTACATTATAGCAATGTCCTCCTTTACCAATAACGCACATAATATTCATATTTTGATGTTTCGAGAGGCCATTGACCCTTCATTGTTTTCAGAGTTCAAATATAAAACCCTGTTTATAATTACTAATGGTGGTATCTTACTTCGTAGAAATTACTTTGAGACGGTTTGGAAACGGCTTAATTGGATACGGTTTTGAAACTTGTCGCTGAGACGTCTCCGAAACGTATGTCAGACATCTCCTCAGTCCCCACGAAGATTCATGAGTCGCTGGAATCAAGGAAATTACATTGAGACGGAAATGGGACTATTTGAGACAGTTTGGAAACGGCTTGGAGACCGTTTGAAACTTGTCGCAGAGACGTCTCCGAGACGTCTCCTCAGTCCCTGTGAAGTTTCATGAGTCGCGGGGATAGCAGAAACTACATTGAGACAGATATGGGACTATTTGAGACAGTTTGGAAACGGCTTGGAGACGGTTTTGACACTGGTCGCGAGTACGTCTCTGAGAGGTCTCTGAGATCCTCGTGACTTGTGGAAGATTTGTCACGTGGTCTAGATTTGTAGCATAATGTCCCGCGAGTATTGGAGACAGATTTGGGACTGTTTTTTTTAAAGCTTTCAGACAGTTCTGAAAATTGTCGCGGAAACGTCTCTGAGACGTCTCCGCGACGGAACAAAAGTCTCGGAGACGTCCCTGCGAGTTGAGATACCACCATAATCCTTGATTGTAACATAAAATGTATGTTTCCTACATTATTATCATGCCATTCACAGATAATTAACGCAAAATATCAATATTTTGATATTTGAAGGTCATTGACCTCTAGAGGTCATCAGAGGTCAAACCTGACTTACCTCCCGATCTTAAAATGAAAGTTATGGCATGTACTATCATTGGTAGAAATTTCATGCTTTAGTCAAAATTTGCACAATTATTCGGCTAAACCGCTCTACTAAAAACAAGGTTAAATAGAAGGCATGTTGTTGTCCCTCTTTTGTGCTGTAAGCTTACAAATGTCAAATAGGCCTCTGGGGTTAGTTGGAACATTTTGAACGGGGTTAGTTGGAACATGTACTAAGTAAATAGGTTTCAGCTGAACAAAAAAAAAATAAAAATCATATAATTCAGTGACGTGTTCCGAAATATTCTTATACATGTACACTGTTGGTCAGAAAGGTTGGATATTTTTTTCGTGCTCCACCAACATCTCTTTGCTCCGGCTGTAATTTCATGAAAGTAATTGTCCCCGCGTTCACTTTTCGGGACCCTGGCTATATATTGGTTGTTCCCCCAACCATTCCTGAGGAATGAAAAATAATAAAGGGTTGTCAGCCCCCACAATGTCCTTTTTTGTCACTTGTTGTCATTCTGGGGCCCCTTTTTGTTTACCCGGTTGACCACGGCCCCCCTTAATCTTAACCCCGCGAAACGCTTCTAAAATTTAGGGTTAATATTGTTCTTTACGTTAAATTAAGGTTTAAGGTTATATGCTTTTGTTTCTTGTCTAGGGGAGGGGTTGAAGTACAAAGTGAGATCGGTGAAAAATTGAAATATGTTATCCTTACTTTATGGTAAAAACAAAGGAAATAAAAAAACAGTCATAAACCCTTGATTATTATAATTTTCACTAAAATTTTGTTTTAGCCTTATTGACAAGGTTGTAATTGGTAACTATAGTTTGTTTTTCATTATGATTTATTTTGGGCAGATATACAACAATACATTTTTGGGATGATAGAAATTTCCATGTTGTAAAAATGTATAAAATCAATTTTTAACCCCTATCGAAATAAACTTTGACCCTTCCCCTAGACAAGAGACGAAATCCTTTAACCTAAAAACTTAATTTAGCGTAAAGAACAATAACAACCGTACACTTCAGACGCGTTTCATGGGGGTAGGATTGAGGGGGCCTTGGTCAGCCGGGTAAACAAAAAGGGGCCCCAAAAGGACAAAAAATTGCGAAAATGGGCATTGTCGGGGCTGACAAAGTTATTTGATTTTTCTTTCCCCGTGAGCAGTTGGGGGAACGTCCAAGATATAGTCAGGGTCAAAATAAGTGAAAGCGGAGACAAACAACTTCAAGAAATTATAACCGGAGCAAAATGATGTTGCTGGAGCACTCAAAACAATATCCAACGTTTATGGGCAACAGTGTATATTAGTGCAATTTGGACAATTTTTAAGCAGAATGCTACTTCACAGGACTTAAGAATATTTGTATGTGAGTGGATGCTATCAAGTGTAATAAAACATGAAGTTAAAAAAAATTGAACACCGATCTTTAATATTTTAATTGGAATCAATAAAGCAAGTTAGCTGAACCCATGCAATAATGTTGTTGATAGTTTAAATATAATTTTTAAGATACCATGTACAATGTTTCAACTTACCTCATTGCATACCATGCTCCAACTAACCCCGTGTATGGGGTTAGTTGGAACACTTGACATGGTCTTGTTGAAGATGGATTTTTTCCGGAACCATCACTAAGTTTGATAATTTTACGGGATACATTTGTAGCATACAGATATACACTCAAGCTGATCATTTATTGTTTCTTGAAAAAAAAAAAAAAAAAAAAAAATCCCCTTTTGTTTTACAGCCATTTTTGTGAAAAATGTTCCATATAACCCCGCTCTCCCCTATCATATATGCAACACTAAGCAACCCTACAATCACCTTGTACAAAGATAAAATAAAACAGGACACAATTATATTACCTTGTGGTATATGATTTTATTCACCACGGAACCTCGTTCGAGCATAGCATCTATATTCCTGTGATCGATCAATAGTAATCCTCCTGGTTTCAAAAACTTTTTGAAATTGTTAAAACACTTTCGATAAAGTTGGAGTGTTGGAAGAGAATCTATGAGGTGGAGAATCGAACTTCCCAGACAAAGTATTGCATCAAACTTTTCGATTCCATGTAAATCATCGTCTAATGTCAACCAGTTGGCTCGCTTTATATCTGAAAAAGAAAAGAAAATAAAAAGAACAATCATGTCATATCAGAGTAGAGTTTAAAGAGTGTTAAAGTATAACATTTCTTTGAACTGCTATGTCAAATTCATGGTAGAGATAATGAATTAGGCCTACTTTCTTCACGTTTTATCCTGACCGCGCATTCTGGCCGTGCATGATTGAAACGTCACAATAGAGAAACATTTTTAGCGCTAATGGGGCGATCACAGTACCATTCGCGGGACCCAGACGGCGTACTGTATCAGTCGTTTTGATGAATTCTGTTTGAGCTGCACGCGATTTTTATTTTCCGAACCGTTTACAAATCAATTACTAATTATAAGCCTTGAACTTGCACAAATATATCCTAGTTTGGTTCATTTTAATTAAAAATCAACTTGTCGGTATCAGTAATATTAGCCCAGTGGTATGAGGAACAGACTCTCATCCAGAGGACTTGAGTTCGACTCCCCAATTTTTTTTTTTTTTTTTTTTAGAAGCTCTAAATGGATAGATCTTACATGAATAAATAAAATCCAACCATAAAACCGACAGTTCAGAGACGAATTTTGATCCGAAATATTATTTTCATTTTGTACACCCATGCATTACACCCATTAGGAGAGAAATTACACTCATTTGAAAGTGATATTGATGGTCCATGTATTGGGAAACGATATGAGATGCTTAGTCCTAGATAAATATCTTTCCGGCGACAGCCCCCCCCCCCAATATATATCTAAATAAACAAAAGTATATTTCAGGCCAGAGTTTGAGATCTGACCCTAGACAGTACATTGTTAGAAAATTTCCCCTTAAAAAACAGGAAAGTTCCTGCAGCAGAGTCTCGAGAACACCAGTAATCTTACTGCACAAATTTGCAGTGAAATTACAGAAAATTGGTATATGAGGAGTGAAAATTTACTAATTTTCTTTTTTCAAACAGACTTGTTCTGTTAATTTGCACAAAATTTCCCGTTATAAAAATATACAGAATGATTCTGTCATACATATACAGAATGATTCTGTATTTTTTCCCCCTAAAAAAACAGGAAAAGTTCCTGCAGCAGAGTCTCGAGAACACCAGTAATCTTACTGCACAATTGGTAACACAATTTACAGTAAAATAACAGTACAATTACAGAAAGATGGTATATGGGGTATGTAAATTTACAAATTTCCTGTAATAAAAAGCCTTTTTCCTTTTTAAGAACAGACCTGTTCTGTTAAATTTCAGAAAATTTCCCGTAATAAAAGTACACAGAATTATATTATCATACATAAGACAGAACGGTTTTGTATTTTTCTCTCTGTAAAATCTTCTGTTTTTTTTAACAGTGTATAGCCTTCTCGTATAGTCTCATCAAGAACCTTTAAGGGGCCCTGGCGGGGGCCGAAGGACAGTCGCACGGGAACCGTATTGTAAAAGGCCTGTCAATATTTTATTTGGAGGACTCACTGAAAAACACGGGCGGAGCCCGCTCGGATACCGGCAGAAACCTATACGGCTACCGGCAGAAACCCGCTCGGGTCCCATTGGTGACTCCAAGGGTTTTCTACGGCATACCGGGTTGAGAAAAATGCCGGGAAAATCGAGAGCACACACTCGATCTTCCCGGCTCCCCTACATTTAAAGCATAACTACTGGAAAATGTTCCGATGTGCACATAAAATCGTAAGGGAGTCGGCCGGGAACCGCACGTAAAGTTTAAAGTGTCTTTTCCTACTCACCGTACGGACCCGGAATAGAAGCTTTTGGGGAAAGGAGATATGACACAATAGTGGTCTCTATCCAAGTCGCTCTGAGGGTAAATCTCGTGCGAAAAAAATTTGGAACCGCACTGTAGAAAAATTATCAAAACGACTGATTCCCTCGCCGTACGGGTCCCCGGCCACGAACTGTGATCGAGGCATAAGGGTGCTGTCATGCATCCATACAGTCTGGAGGCATATACTCATTCACATGCACGTCGATCTTACAAGCACATGGAGACAAGGAAGTAGGTCTGACTCAAGGGTGTATGGATGATGGAGTGAAGTTTATTCAGGCTGCCATATGTGGCTTATGCAGATAGGGGGTTGGGTCATTATGTAATAGTGGGTGGTCCACTCTGAGAGGGGCGGTACATTGTATGAATATATGAATACATTACATCTTCCCCTTCAAACAAAGTGTTGTGTACTGTAATAATAAATTAACGCTTAAGTTCCTGTTTCTCACAGATGTCTATCTAGACGCAAAGTTCCCGGAATCACCGCTAGGTGGCAGTACACGACGAAAGCTTTGATGGAACACCTTAATTACTTTCATAAGGAAATACCAGGTAATGACCTGAGATGCCCCAGAAATCTATGATGTAGCCACAATTTTGACATTGTAGCGCATGGAATGCCTAAGAATGGTTTCAAAAGGGTAGGAAACGCTGAAAAATATACGAAACAGCATAGATCTGGGCCAAAAAAGTGCATTTAATCAACAGATCTAATAGACCCACGACGTCACGATAAACGTCATAGAGCACAAGATTAGGTGACGTCACTTGTTTTGTCGCACCCCGAGTCGTGTTTGGAAACATTCGGAAACGTCCGAGTCATCTTCGGAAACATTCGGATACGTCCAAGTCGTCTTCGGAAACATTCGGAAACGTCCGAGTCTTCGGAAACACTCAGAAACGTACGTCCGGTCCGAGTCGTCTTCCGAAACATTCGGAAAAGTCAGCTGGCATGATAAAATGGGTAAGTGAAAAATGGTCTTTTCTCTTCAAATTGATACCAAATTTGACCGATTTGGAGTACTTGTGTACATTTTACAATCGAATCATTATTTGCCCTTAAAAAATCACTACGCAAAAGTGTAAATTTAGAAATCGTGGACTTGACCTTGTAAAAGTTAAAGGAATGTGTTCTGCCCGGGTGTTTTGAAACTTCATCTCGTACCGGTACCAAATTCAGCAGTGTCTGTACATGTAAATACGCATGCATCGGGGACCCCATGGCCATGCATCTGGTGCAGAATTCTGATCTTCATGAAAATCCGATAATTAAGCTTAATCATAGACATATCGCATGCACTAGTAGTGAAAATCATTAGTCTAAGAATTCAATGAATTGAACATGATCGACTCCGTTTTTGTGTGTTTTGGTTCATAATCATGATAGATCTAACGTTAACTAGTTACACTCAACACTGTCAGTCACTGTACGGATGCTGCCATGGATATGTCATGCAATGTTATTCACTGTTTTTCATTGTGAGTGTGACTAAAGGCTAAAGCTGAATTTAGATTGTGTTTGGCAATGCGATGATCAGTTGTTTGCATGCGTTTGGTCCCATTGCCAGCCACGTTTTTGCAGCCATGATTTAGACAGCCCTTGTAGATTGCCAATGTGGCATCGGCGCATCGCAGATTAACTTTACAGGCTTATTTAACAGGTTATTTGGGCAACATGATCTGCCAGTGATTTTTCATGTTTAAAAAATAATTCATGTTCCCAATTAAAGCTCATTGTATACTATGAACTTGCTAGTAGCGATTTTGACACTTGGGTAGTTTTTTGACAACATGATTTGCCAATGATTTTTCTTGTTTAGAAAATAATTCATGTTCACAAATTAAAGCTCATTGTATACTATCAACTCGGATAGTAGTGATTTTGACGCCAGCTTTTTGGTCACTTGACTTGACGCTCGATAGATCGATATCAGTTGTTTGCCTCCCGAACGTCAACTCGCTCCCAGTTGACTTCCATTCAACTTTGCAGTGACAATGGCTAGTGACGTCATCGGCGGTAGATCGCCAGTGACGTCATCAGCGGTAGCGTTGGTTGTATTTCAAAGTGGAGAGAGACAAATCGCTCGGGCAGACTGGAACTCAGCGAGTCAGTGTACAATGAGCTTAATACTTTTGTGTAAACAATTATAAAAAAGAAACAACCATTCAAAAGTTCTGATTGGTTGAAACTATGAATAAGAGTGAACAATGTCAACACTCCTGTCATCTTTTTTGCAGGCATGTAACTTTTTTGCGGAAACGTGTGAGTGTTCCGCAGAAATGTGGGGATGTTTTCGATTGCATATCAATATAGATCTAATAACAAAAGTATTGCAGCTCAGCTGTGGTAAAACAGTGCCATTGGTAGCTCATATACAGGGAATAGGCCTAATTAATATACTAAATGCAGGTGTGCTGGGCTGATCTGGGGACCGCAATTGTTTCATACCAATAATTGCCGATCCCTGATCACATTAATCTATAATCGGCCACATCCGATCCGGATCATTTATTTTTTAACACATCCAAGACTAATATATGATTGTATTGGTAGCTGGATTACAAACTTTTTGGCACTGAATAATAAATGAGGTAGGGTAAATATGCCTAATTATGCTTAGGCAGACACGCCTTTTTATTACTCATGATAGCCCTCTTCTTGTAGCGATAATACCGAGCATCTGAAACTGATCATGAGCATACTGTAAAACATAAAATATTTGCTAGCATGTAATTTTCTCTAATTTCGCTGTGAGTACTTAAATCGCAAAAATTTCATGCTCGCTCATATATATACACGATAATTTGATGCTACAGAAATCGTCATTCTTTGAAAATCATGAAAATTTACACCCGCAAACATGTTATGTTTTACAGTATTGTTTACCCTAGAAAACAAGATTCATGATAACTTCCAAGCTACTTGTTGTCTTAATCAAGTTGTTGTAGTATTTAGGCCCAAATAGTGTATCGGTTTGTTGAATCAGTTGAGTTCATACAGTACACCAAATGTATTTTAACATAAATGTTTACGAAAAGTTTACGAAAACTTAGCAAAATTCTATGCCTGCACTTGGTGGCTGAAAAAAAAAAAGGGCAGCACCAGCCACCATGGAAAATTTACCCCCATGTTATAGACAAGGGTAAAAAAAACTATAAAATTTATTGTTTAAAAAATTGTTTGAAGCCCAGGCTATTTTAATAGTAGGCCTAATACCGGTACTCAACAAAGTTTTAGGGTGTGTTTGAAATGTCTGATAAGGCGACGAAAAAAAAAACTGTTTTAGGGACCCGACCGACCCAGATTTTCCATCTTGGAATTTTTTTTAACAAAAAAAGAAAGGGAAATCAGCCATTTTGACCAAAAATTTGGATGAAAAGTTGCGAGCGAGAACAACGTATTTTTTTGAGCAAAAAATGAAATGTAAAAAAAAAAAAAACCCTGACTGACCGACCCTACCTGCAAGTACTGACCGCCCACAAAACATTTTTTTTTTTTGGTCACCTACATGTAATAGGTGTAATTTTGTGAAAAATTGATGTGTATATTAGGGCGTGTGAAATCACCACTCACCTTTGGGGCTATTATAAAGACTATTTATTTCACCATAACTTTACCTCTGCACCTCTGACAAATTTGTTGAAATGAAAAAATAATGTTACAAACAATGCACTCACTTGGCATGCTTTGTTGCCATTGGTGCAAAATTGTGCATTTTAGCAATTACAAATTATTGAAGGTTCTCAGAATTCTGTAGAGTTAAAAAGAAGAAATCAAACTACCCATAACAACATCCCATACATTGTGTTGTGTAATAACAACATCTCAAAAGTTATTGCTGGCTACTTGAGTGCATATAACTATCAATGATTCTTAGTATAAATTGCTGCCACCATGACTACTACTACTGGAGATGGTACACTTATAGTCATCTTCCCTGTCCTTTCCACTTTCAGCAATATATGTCGCTATACATTTGTAGTTTCTCAGAGTATTAAGTCTAACCCATCATAAATTGGCACATAATGCCCTTCCCCAAAATAATCTGCCTTCTGTAATCTTGTGTTTCTGCTTTCAGCAACGCCTAGTCATCATCCCACTCCAACAGCTACCTGTCTGTGATCCCTCTGACATTCAATTCTGCTTGCCACTGCGTGCCCTCCGACATGTCCGACCTTCAATTCTGCTTACCGCTGCGTGCTCTTCGACCTTTAATTCTGCTTGCTAACTCCACTTGATAGCACTGGATCATCAGGTATGTAATACCTTCCTATATTGTCTAACCATTACATTATCCTTTTTCCTGACCATCTGGGCAATGTGGGGGGAATTTATGTCTCGCATCATGTGCTTTGAAAGCCATTATCCAAAATTATTGTCACCCTGCACGTCAAGTCGGCTTTTAAGTCGCATAGGCCTATTTTAAGCTAGGGCTGAAATAAACATGTCGGGTGAATTTTAACCATTGTGGATTTTCTTCAAAAATGGTTGATAAATACCTTGTATCTATTAAACTAACAAATTAATCTCAAATTCAAGACCTCAAGTTGACCATTAAGAGATTTTTAAAACATACAGTCAAGTTCTAAGGGACTGTTCATTTTAAAATCAAATGTCCTGTTTTGGATCCTGAGCGAATGGAAAATGCTATGACTTTGCCACTTGCAGGGGTAATTCTAGGATTTTTTTTTTCAATCGGGGGAATTCCTCCTTTTTCAAAATTCCACCTCTATACAAAAGTATATAGCCAATTCCTCCATTTTTAGCATTTTCCTCCTTTTTGGCTTGACCATAATCTCATGCGTGTAAGCAACAATGGTGCAAAAGAGAATTTCTTTCAAAATAATCATCTAAAACGAAAGAATTTTAAGGCCTAATTTAAGAAGGAAATAATTGGTTATATATTTAGAAAATTGGCACATACAATGCTGATCTAGGCCTATTTTTACGAATGAAAAAGCAAGTTTCAATATCATATTTGCATTGATGATAATGAATATTACAAAAAGTGTGCTTGGGTAAATTTTAGAATACCCTAACATTTTTATAGTCTTGTGTCAAGTCTTGCTTGAATGATTTTCAATGGGTATTGTGCGTCGTTCTTTAAAAGACTTGATGTGAGTCTATGTATAGTGGTAGGGTATTCTAAAAGAACTCCAAGTGCTTCGTTGGATTGACCATTTCTGCAGTGAAATTGACTAGTGCCAGGAATCAAGGCCTACTAAGCTATCATTTGGGCTATTGAAAGACCTTGTAATGACCACACTAGTTGACAATAGGACTGGACAATAGAAATGGGATTTTCATTCAGTTTTTCTGCTTGAAAAAGAGAAATGTCACTCTCCTCTCAACAATGTTTTTTGTAGTCTGTGAGTAAAATCTGAGAAGTTTCTTTATTGGAATATGTTTGGAAGTCTTTTCCAAACATACATCGATAGTATTTCCTGAAATATTTGTGTACCTTTGCCCAATTTTAGGGCCCCAAAGTGCTAATTAGTTTTAATATCATTCATTTGTGTACTATTCTTGCTTACAAATGTATTTCACACAAAGAATGACCCCTACAAATGGCAAAGTCATAGCTTTATCCAATAGTTCAGGATCCACAAATTGGACACTTAATTTCAATATGAACAGCCCCCTTATTAGAACAGAGCCAATAAATCCAAGGCATTTCCTTTTTATCTCATCACTTAGACATGTATGTATTATGTAATAATCAATTCAATGTTATTGTTATTGTTAATTTTTTTGCAATTAAATAAACAGTGCTCATCTGACATCATTCCTGCAAATGTTCACTGAGGTGAAATCATTGACTTTTCCGATGTCAATACCGATATGAAAAGGTTTGGTGCAAATTATTTTCCTTTCTGATGGATGAAGCCATTTGGGACAATCATTTTTACTGGGCATTTTCACATCGGTATTCAATTCTCAAAGGTCAGTGGTTTCACACCACTGAAAATTTTCAGGAATTATGTTCACATGATTACCCAAATGTAGTGTGTATTCTGTTGGCGAAAATTAACATTGAATTAATTATAGCATAAAATATAAAACTGATCAGATATAAAGGAAATGGCTTGGATTTATTGCCTCTGCTTTAATAAATTTGAACACCACTGGACGTAATTCATATGAATCTATAAACCAAAGTCAATCATTATACTCAATTTTCTAAACATATTTTTGGCCGAACTTCCCTTTTCTACCAAATTCAAAATCCAAAATACCTCTTCACCTTTGATGATCAGACTGGAACCGTATCAAAAATAAGCTGATAATATGTACATGTACTTTCTGAAAATACAGTCACAGTCACAACTGTGATATCATCCATTCGCTTCTCTGTAGGATTTTCTACAGAGATATGGCTGCAATCCCAAATTCATGCTCCATCTGCCCCCCCCCCCCACAAATGCATGCTCAATCTGCCATCCCAATTGCATGCTCTATCATCTTCCATCCCAATTGCATGCTCTATCATCTTCCATAAAAATGCATTATTATTAATATTATTATTATTTATTTATATTTATTTATTATTGCATGCCCTCCCATGCGACCACAAACAATGTGACAAACAAGGCATGGTCGTTGGCTCACCAACCACAACTGTGTAGTGTGATCCCACTAACCTATCCTCCATTCCCTCTCTGTAGGTTTTTCTAAAGAGATATGGCTGCAGTCCCAAATGCATGCTCCATCTGCCATCGGTCATCATCACCACAATACACGATCCACATTGCACCATTACGTAATACCTCTTACAATGGGCAAATTGTCAAAAGACAGTTTGGCGACAGACAAGGCATGGTTGTTGGCTCACTAACCTGTACACAATGTGCTACCTTCATTTGCCCTCCAACTCAACAACACAAAAGATCACCATCGTGGTCTCATGCATGGCCAGCATGTATTTGGACATGTCTCACTTCTCGAAATTACGCCGATCCCAACCAATTTATGCATTTCTTGCCAACTTCACTCCGAGAACTTTGGTTGAATTCAATAGACCAATGGCTGCCAGCCATGAGAAATTTAATTCATACACCATCTTACTTCCAAGATGTCACACCTCAATTACAAAGCATGAAAGCTCACTATGACAGTGGAGTTCTTCTTGAGGTGATCAAAGCCCCTGATGACTATTGTTATCCAAGAGTACGCTGCCCAGTTGGTTGCTTCATGTTCATTGATGACCTCCTGAGAGACCGGCTTACTCTTGCCCCAGTAACCCATTACATTGCCACTATGTGCCCCTCCTTTCGTGCTTTTAAAGCAGATGCTCACTTCCTTGATGGGGCCCGTTCTGATTGGACTCGTCCTTGTCAGGACCTGTTATGGCAATGTGCTCCAAGCGTACTAATTGATGATGAAAAAGGCTTAATGTTCCTCATGTGCTCATCTACTGTGCATTGCCCACCACGTATCAACAGACTTCATGTGCCCACCAACCCAGTCCTCAAAAACTTGGCACCTTCAGCACCTGATGTACTAGCTCCAGCAGTCCTCACCAGCAATATGTGCCGACCAGGCCACACAGGTCAATACAATTCTTCATTTCCTGTATACAGGCAAACTGGCAACACTTCAGGCCTCTCTACCTTCCGCTTGTCTTCCAAAGTGGAAACATACACTCCATCACCACATATTGCTGCTGCCAAAGGCTTGGTGTTACACCATCGGCCAGATATTTTACATGTAGCTCAGCAAACCACTCAAGTTGCCTCAACAATTCCAAGTTTACTTGACTACTACACGTCTGCTCCTGACCATCCCACAGACCAAGATGTTGCCTCCCACAAGGAAACTGGTTCATACATAGATATGGAAGATGCTTTCTTCTTATCTGATGTCTACAATACATCGTACACCACAATCACCCCCCTCCAGCAAGCAAACAATCAAAACCCGCAAGGCAACAAATTGCAACCACGGCACTGTGTTCTTACTGTACACCCGGCAGATGGCATTGGTTCTAAACTACTTCACATACCTAGTACACATTTCATTGGACAAAGAAACAACACTTTTGGACCAATAATATACTCAACTTTAATGACATTCCTCAACAGCTCGCCCCTGAATGAAGCCTTCCTACAGTCTGTGAGGATAGCTGAAAATATCTCACCCTTGCAAAATACTTTGCTATCTGTTCTACAGCAGTTGCGTACTTCCCATGCAAGTGGACCAGTAAATCGCCAGGACATTGAAAACCTAACTAGGATCCTGGATACAGTGGAAGGCAACTTCCCTGAACAGTGCATCACACGCTTCATCCAGCTTGCATGTAACCAAGTTGGATCATTTCAGTTTCAAACACTACAGGACTTACAACAAATCGTGCCCAATGCTGAAGCTAACATTATCTTCCTTACAACAAATGCACTTGGTCTTGAAAACATCAATGTACCAACTGTTATGCTTGACGGTCAGTGGCACCTTATGCTTTCACTTAGTGCCAGAGAAACTTTCCAGATGCATGCACGTTGCAGCATCAATACTGCATGGCAAACACTCACAGGTCAAGCAATAGCTAACCGTCTGCCTGGACAGCAACATCTCCTTATGTACGTGCGCTCAAGCTATCGTATCCAGCCAGCTCAGAGACTCATGCTTGAGAGATGCTGTGGCCAAACACAAGCATATTGTGTCCTTCACAATCAGTTGCTTATTCGCCAGGCACAAGGCAATCAGCTCACATGCAGTGTACCAACATGCACTTGTGTTCTTTTCTGGTGTTGCCCCAATAACTTTGGGGATAAACAACAGTGCACTTTTGGATTGTGCAAGAAACATTTCAAATCGGCTATTCATGATGTTCCAATTGGAACATTCACTGTAGGTAATTATGGCCCTAACCCTCAAACGCCAGCTCTGCCAACTGCCAGAAAACGACGTCGCATTCAAGATGACCACAATGAGCCTTCGGATGAAACACACACTGACACTGAGGACGACCAAGATGTGACTTTTGCTTTGGACTACCATCCCCCTGTTCACGAGGAAACTGATGACCAACCGCAGGACCTGTACCCCATTGGTAACACAAATCAAATTGAAAATGCATGCCCTCTTGCGACCTCTTCTGATATTACTCCCCTTTTCATAGCTGAAAATAGTTCCACTACATCCGGACACTTCTATCTAAACCACCATCTGCGAGTGATGGCTAGAACATCTTTCTCACAAAAACCCCCGGTCGCAACTCTCCAACTTCTCCAGAACATTTGCAGTAAGAGTCCTAATTGGAGTGTGCCACTCATATATCCAGAGGGTATGCTGTTCCCACGCATTTTCTGGGCTTCTGAAGGCCATTCAGTTGTTGGTGCAATTCCATAAATCTTCTACACCAATGTCATACAGAAGTTCCACCAGAAAACATTGGCACCCCTGAAAGATCATCTCATGACAAGAATACTGGATAACAGTCTTCTAACATCACATGACATGTCATACCTTCAATTTGCATTTGACATTATACTCAACAGTGACCTCAATAGAAATTCTGCAAAAATTGCTTGCCATAGAGGCTTAGAAGCTGTTGTTCAGTAGAGATGGGCAGAAAATACAACCAGAAACAGATGATGGCCTCCTCCAATTTGATGAAATCGACTCTCGCAAACAAGTAAATCAGCTAGTTGCGACATTGCGAACAGAGGGACCATGGACGTATTTCCTCACCCTCACCTGCAATGACAGTGCCACTCCAGGTGTGGCCCCACTTAGAGCTGCCATACAGCAACATTCTGACCAACACTGCCCAGGAAAACTTCATGACTTGCTACAAAATTACTCTGTCATGCTTACACGAGCATGGGAACGCACAGTTCATTTCATGTGGCAGTACATCACAACTAGCCATGAACAACCTTTAGGGCCTGTAAAAAGTTCGTGGATGAGATTCGAATTTTAGAGTTCTGGGGCTTTGGGCAATCGCCCTCATGTACATGCAGGCATCACAGTAGAAGATGAACCCCTGCCTACAACACTAGCACGTGTTCGTTGTTCAAACATGTCTATGTGGGCACCAGGTGCAGGTACTGACTTTGATACCTTGAAGGCAGATGGTCTCATCCAGTCTTCTAAAGATTTTGAAAACCTACAACATATGGCATCCACACTGCAGCAACATTCCTGCACAAATGCAGGTGGGAGATGCATGAAACGGAAGGCTAAAGATGACACGTTTCTTTGCCGAGTTCCCAAACACCCTCCAAGTTTCTCCTACAAGTTTGAGGACCATGGCATCCTATATCCTGAGGACACGTATAACAACCTGGCCTACCTTGATCTGGCAACATTGTGCCCATGTGGCCAACATTGGGAAACTGGACCACAGTTTAAAGCTGGCATATGGCACTATCCAGCCCAAATTGGTGAACACTTTGTTCCGACTGTGCCTCGCCTCTTTGTAGCGATGAAGTCCAGCACAAACGTACAGGTATGTGATAAGAAATTCCAAGTTTCATACTTGGCCAAGTATGCTGCAGGCGTAGAAGAGAGACGCCCTGTGCATCTTCCCACAACCACAAACCCAGGTCAGGTATTGGTACAAGCACACAACCTCATCAATGCAAAAATATCAGGCCAGCGCATGCACCCTCTGAATAACAGACCTGCAGCACTTGCCAGAGAACTGGCACTTACTGAGATGATATGGTACGCACTTCGCTTCCCATATGTCATCTCCAGCACCACATATGTCCATGCATCAACTAAATCCCCTGTGTGTCGCTCTGCCATCTTCAAGCACAGACGACCTAATCTTCAACATCACCAACGAGAACAAGATGGTGGTGGTGGACTACCACAGACAGCTGCTGACCGATTGGCCCTACCACCGTGGCGGCAATTCACACCAGCTCAGGTTACTGCCATTTGTAGTCACCAGCAAAGCCATTACCACCTAGACAACACCACCGCATTTTCAATTAGACCTCCAGAGCTCCTTCTCTTTTCCACTTTGGAAACCTACTTACGCTGGTTCACGTGGAAAAAGGACCCTAAAGCACATATCCACCCAATCCTAAATGCTTCTCATCTTATTGACGGTGTTGGCCGTTGTGTTCGCATTTGTGCTGCTCATGTCTCGCATGCTGCATCCTACATCCATGCCCTCACAACCAGCCCTGATCCAAATATCGCTGTCATTGCTATGGATCTATATGCGCACATATTTGGGCCTGTGCACCAACATCAACAACAACAGGAGGTTCTTGCAACTGAACACTACCAGCGATTCGTTGACACAACAGACATGAGACGCAATGTAGTTGTCTTCAAGGCACCATTCCCATCAAATCTACCTGAATTCTTTGTCCACATCATCTTGACCATGGGACACTTCAGTACTGAACAAGACATATATGATCAACCAAACATGACTGCAGCCTTAAGGGCAGCGAAACTGATTAGCAATGACAGGCCTGATGAAACTGATGTCAAGAACATCGCCCGTGCGTATGTCAACGACCAACTGGTTTGGTATCCCTTTGGTTCACAAGCATTCAGCAAGCACCTCAGTGATGCCCTTCATACGTTGCGCACTATGCTTCTTGACCCGCAAATAAACATTCCGCTCCCATCAACTACAGAAGAAGACATTGCGGATTCTGTTAGACATGACCTTATCAGGCATGAACGTTTCCTACGAGATACTGCTATAGATGTCTTGGGAGGAGAACCTATTCCCAATTTCCCAGACATTGAACACTTCAAAGAAGGTGCAGTTGAGTTCCTACCTCAAATTACACCTATCAGAAATCAAAGTGGAGCATCATTAGAAGAACAGAACAGGGCACTCAATACATGCATTACAGCAATAAACAAATTACACAATAACCAACCAAGTAACCGCAATTGCTTCGTACTTGTTGGCCCCCCTGGAGCAGGGAAAACACACATTTTGCTCCTTGCAAATACATATGCCCTCTCCAAGAATATGCCATCACTCTTGGCAGCCGTAACCTCTGAACGAGCAAGACGCCTTGGAGGCACCCATATCCATATGCTATTTCACATTCCGGTCTTAAATGCCAATGTCCAAACAGTACAAATCATTGTGTCCAAAGCTCTCATGAATCTCTCGAAGAAACCTGTACAACTGGCTATGCTGCAGCGACTAAATGTTCTATTCATAGAAGAAATAGGGCTACTTTCAGCTCAGCTCTTTACCGCTCTTGACAACATCCTCAGATATGTTAGAGGCTCCGACCAGCCAATGGGAGGCATTTTGGTCATAGCCACTGGAGATCCATACCAGTTGCCTCCAGTTGATGGCACACCCTTTTGGGCCAGTCACCATCTTATGACCTCTTTCCACATTATCACAATGAGCCACTATGTCAGAGCATGCCAAGATGCAGACCTACAGCAACTTATACAGATACTGCGCAATGTCAACATCACGAATGAGGACATTGAGAACTTCATCCACATCATTGGAAATCGATGCCTGCCTCATGCTGTACCATCATGGATGATGTGCCACAACATTCCTTGAAAATTGTGGGCACTAAGGCTGCCTGCCAAGAAATAATTGGCAGATACCTTGCACAAAAACAATCTGACCCAACTGTACAGTGCAAAACATTCCTTGCTGTTGATGAGGTTGAGACTAGTCAAGGGGTATGGGGCCATGCCAATGCCAATGTTCAATCCCAGCTTGACAAAGCCTGTCTTGGAGCCTAACAAGTTGGTACTATTTAAGGGACAGGTACTTCGACTGGCATACAACAATACTGTTGCAACAAATGAAGTACCTCGCTTCTCTCAAGGTCAACTCTGTATTGTCATGGACTTGCAAATGAAACTGAACAGTTGCGTTTGATGCTTGTCCCACCGGGAGTACGGCAAATTCCAGAACATGTGCAAAATAACCATCCCTGGCCATTATTCTCCTTTCACCAACTCAGACACCCTTAGTTGTTGTTGGGAAGGGTCATACTAAAGCACGGCGCATCAATTCCGTGTAACCTACTAGTTTGTAGCACGGTGCACAAGGCACTTGGGAGACATGTCCAAATTGCTACTCAGATTTCAAGTCAACAACACAAGTACCGACTTTGGGAAAGAGACCAGTTATTGGTCCTCATCAGTCGAGTAAAACTTGGACAACATAATATTTGTGACGCATGATCATAATGATACCATCATGGGCATAAGGAAACTGCTTCAGAATACTCCACAATGGTTACACCACATCAAAAACATTCTCTCTGCACTGGACAATACAACCCCATCAGCCACAATTCAACATACCCATGACCCTATCCCCCTACAATTCGAATGCAACAGTTACCTGACACCAGCATTGGCTTTGTTTACATGTTGGTGAGCAACACCCATCGCAACTTTGCATATGTTGGTGAAACAGCATGTATCCAACGCAGACCACAACAACACAACACTGGTCATGGTTCAAACTTTACGAACAACCCCCAACTTCGCCCTTGGATGTGCTTTGTGCTAGTGTACCGATTTCCAGAAAATGGTGACCATCAGACAAACATCAACGCCAGGAAGAACTTTGAATATCAATGGCACACGCTCAATGCTCAAGATTCCCTTCCAAACACTCGCACCATCTACACGAATGGCTTAATTATCTTCAACCGCATGCGTCAACGGTACGCAGGTCTGATTTGGGAGGACTTTGGACACTTTCACCCATAAACATCTCCAGCCAATGTGAGTACAGACACTATCCCAACAGTCACTTTCAAAATCAAAATCAGTAGGTGAGAGGATGCATTCCCTGTATGGGCAATGCATCCTCTCACCACCAGAATTCTTCATCAATAACAGTCATTTCTCCAACCACAGGAACGTAAGGGCTCACTTCAAAACTCAACCAGCGGTTGACCGCGCGGCTCTGGCGTTTCTAGCCGGTTGCCATTGTTCATATCAATAGTAACCGGTCAGAACACCGGTTGAGTTTTGAAGTGTTCCCTAACACAAAATTATGTGCAACATCAGTTCAAGACATGTACTGGTACAATAAAATCCTTTCACCATGCCTTCAACAAACACTCCATGTAGCCAAACTAATTATACCTGATGATTTTGCTAACACTTTCACCTTTTATTGTCCAACACTATCATTAACATGTAACCCATACCCCCAAATCTTCATATCAGAATGATGTTTTATATAGATTTAATTCTTTCTTATTCCAGATATCACCATGCTAGCACAATACCTGGAAACAGGGGACCTGGATGCAGCCATGGCAATATTCAATCACCCGACGGTCACTAATGTGACGTTATCAGAAGTCTTGACCACCACATCAGAAAACACAAGGTTGACAGCCCAAGTGCTCTCAGTGAAAAAACCAAAGCCGAAGAAGTTCCAAAAAGATGGCAACAACTTTTCAAAAATCGAAAAGCAGTATGACTGGCTTGTTCTTCTGAGGTAAAAACATAACATTCAAACTACCAGCCAATTGTTATCATAACTTTTATGTCAGTCAGCAGGCTTGCCCTCAAAACACTACTTACCAACCAGAATTGCGAGGTCTGTTGCAACAAGACACCTCTACTACGCTTATCAATGTCAAATATCACCAACATTGTAACATTACTTACTAACAGTTACAAGCACTATATATTTCATAGACTACCTAATCATCTCTGTATCAATCTTTCAGAGAAATAGATACAAGGCAGCTGTTCAAAATTCAAAACTATGCGTGGATTGGAGCAAGCGTTGGATTATTTGAGGCTGAATATAAGACAATGCTGAACCACATTCCAATCTTAAAGCTCGACCAACCACTTCTGCCTATACAGCCTACGGTTATTTACCACATCACAAGACCATTTGTTGCAGAGTACTCAGATAAACTCATCCCAAGAGCTCTTTACATCAACCAAGCCACACTCACTGTCACCAAAGCTAATGTTATCAACGGTTGTGGAGCAGAGTTTTGTGATAGCCAACATAACGTCAACACTCAATGCCCAGCTACCGTCACCCAGGACATAGCAAAACAAGTGATACAATGCCACATTACATCCAAAGAGGCTAATATAAGCAACACTCCATTCACCTCTGCATCCTTTTCAAGACTCTTCCTCTCAGAACATGCAATGAAGGTAAGGGGTCACTTCAAAACTCAACTAGCGGTTGACCGCCCGGAACCGGCGGTTCTGGCCGGTTGCTATTGTTCACCATTTTTAACAATAGCAACAGGCCAGAACTGCCGGTTCCGGACGGTCAACGGCCGGTTGAGTTTTATAGTGTTCCCGAAGTGACAGTCTATGTAATTTGTTCTCAACCACGTTATATCTAACCACCAACCTCTACATTCAAACTAAATTGTATAGAGTGACAGAAAACAGAGTCATTAACAATCGTTATGACTATTTACTCGACTTCATCATGTCATAACTTATCAGTGCATCAACTGATGTATTCCTTTAGCAATGTCTTATAGTAATTGATCATCTAGAAAACAGCTAATCAATGTTATTACTACCTTCATTTCAGACAACAAGCACCCAAATTCCGATGCTAGAGTTCAGAAATCATGTTCGTGAGGTACTGCGTTATTACGCTGACCGTGGTGTCACCTGGCAAATATCAGGATGGTACAAGCCTGGCCTTCGTGCCAACGATGAACAAGTGCGCGAACCAAAATTCCATGTCACCTGCGTAACACCAGAGAGGGTCTTGGAAAACGCACCCCTATTCAACGTTGTTGTACCAGATGTTGAACGACAAGTTTTACAGGCTGCCGTTCGAAGACCATGCCACCAACGTGTCCTGGCTCCACACCAGCAACGCCCACAACCAAATCCAGATGCCCAGCAGCAACGCCAGCAACCACAAGCCGCTCCGCAGCAGCCACGTGAACAGCCACAACCGGCTCCACAGCAGCAACGCCCACAACCAAATCCAGATCCCCAGCAGCAACACCAGCAACCACAAGCGCCTCCGCAACACCGTCAACAACCACAGCAGCAACGTCAGCAACCCAATCCACCTGCGCAGCAGCAACGTCAGCAACCACAAGCGGCTTTGCAGCAGCAACGTCAGCAACCGAATCCACCTCCGCTGCAATAACATCAGCAACGACATTAAGCACTTACACCACGTCTGCCACTGTTTTATCAGTCCTTGCTTTATAATTCATGACTGATTTGGAATATTACATATACATACATGTATTTTCTTTGTTTCTACTTCATAAAAGTCTCTATGAAACCAAAGAAGAGACTGATAAACTGTGTATGACACAAAACTCTAGAAAGCATTGTGTATGTTGTTCATACCTCATGAGACTCTTCTATGGAGCTAAAACTGTTTATGAGACATTCATTATTAGTATCTGTGATAGCATTCACACTTTAAGTGTTCAAAAATGTGATACCTTTTAATAGCAGTGCCCCCCGGGGCATTCTCTGTGCACTTCTGAATATAGGGTGACCCACAAAAAAGGCATTGCCCTCTCAGTGAGACGAGATTGACAGAAAATGTCTACCGTGCGTTGAGTGGCCTGACATAGAGTAATGTTAATAGGTTGCATTTAGGAAATATCTGTTGATCTACAAAGTATGTACAAATTAGGGTCCAAACATGAAGCATTCGTGGAGGAGTACATATAGTCCAGGAGGAAGTACACTCCCCCTGCGATTCCCTCATTCACATATGTCATCATGTCACAAGTGAAGCGGGTATGGGAGCAAGGAACAACCTCTCAAGAGGAGTGTAGTGGGAAGTATCTGGCAGTATTCAAGAATTTCGAATGCACTTATAGGTACGCTCCCCTCACAGTGGTTGTTCCCCTCATTCGCATATCTCTTACCAGTGAAGCGATTATGGGGACAAGTGAAAAACCAGAGCCAGGGTATTTGTGAAGATTTGACAGGGCACAGTACTATGGGGACATAGTGCTAGTGGTCCATGTAGATGTATATAACGATGGCTAACAAATCTGTGTAAAGAAGTAATGCTTTATTAATATTACATGTACATGTATGGGATGGTAGTTATAACCTGACTTGTACACTGCGCTAATAATCAGGGAGCACATTTTTTATTCAGATATACAAGTGCATTGCGTTAATAAATGAACAAAAGTGATGCAGCCCATGATTGAATGATGAACATTGGTTTTGATCTTATTCACTTATAAACCACAAGTTCCCAAGGAAATCATGTAAATTAAGGGCCAAATAGCCAATATTGTGGTTGCATCAAGTCCAAAAAGGTCATTCAAGGATTTTCATTATAAGCGCATGTGCATAAATACGGTACAAATTTGAAAGTACATGTACTAATATACAACAAAAAAGCAAGATCATGGTGAGAAACTAAAACATGAAAGGAATCTCAGGTACATGTATTTTGAATACCCAATAACCACATGGGATGCGTTGGAGATGGATTAGAAAATGGTCTGGTGGTTAAGTTTCAGGGGTTTGTGAGGTTTCTCATGTGACATTATAGTACAGGTAGTGATGGTACAGTTGGCTGATACTGTGTTAATATGGATTTACTGTATAGACACATGAGTATAGAAAGAATACAGCTTGTTTTAGCACTGATTTTACAAGGTTACATTTCCTGATCATATATCAATGTTGGTAAATTTGTTCTCTAAATAAGCCCATGTCTGTAAAAACGGGGCCTGTCAATATTTTGAAATAAATTCCATACAACACATTTCCAAACTGAATTCAGAATCAGAGCTGTCAATTACATTCAACAGTCTTCATTAGTGCTGAGGGATATTTTGTGTATGTTTGCACTTGTAAACAGATATACCAGTAGATAAAT
>CALNVZ010000865.1:0-17425 GCA_940671915.1 Paracentrotus lividus
TGATCCGTTTTATTTCACTAGCGGCCTGAGCTTATATATCTTTTGTATTTTCATTTACATAAAATCCTATTTATCTTTCATATTTTCATACATTTTTTTTAAAGTAAGCAAATCTATCCCTTTAAGTACAGCATGTGGCGGATCCGATCGGGCGCATGGGACGGCCTGCCTCATAGTTTTGAAAACGCCGCTCATTTGACTGTTAGCATTTTAAAATCAGAAATTTTTTCGTGGACGGCGCCCCCCCTATCCCTAGATCCTGGATTCGCAAGGACCTAATGTGGACACACGTGGTTTGTGTTGTGGTGAGTTGAAGCGGTTGCGATGATGAGCCTCTCAACATTCCAGAAGGATTTATCCGCCGATTGTATTTATATGTTTGTGTAATTTATTTGTGTAGAACGTTCGTTCTGTCCATATTACTTATGGTCTCGTTTATGTCACGAACTTCAGAGCCCACCGGCAACGATTACAACGTGGAAGATCAGCGGAGAGGTCGATTCTCCACGAACCGTCGAAGATTTATTCGATCTTCGCAACAAAAGATATCTTCTATTTGTTCGTTTTGCTCTAATAATCGTTTTTTCGGCTAAGATATGCGTCGCTATATTTACTTCGTATTTCACGTTCAATTGAATATGATGTTCCATTTCCATGTTCAGTTTTCATCAACCTATTTGTATTTGGATTTCCACCAGCAACGAGAGAGGAACGAACTGGGGAATAAACTAAATAGGGTCTAATCTACTATCTCCACTACCTACGTTATGGGTACTGGAGGGTCTAATGGGTAACCGCTGGACTATGATGAGCCTAGGTGGAAGGTAAATCTTTTTCCACTCTGGCCCCAGAGTAGTGTCTCTTAATTGCATCCAATCAAGAAAAAAGCTAAAATTTTCAAAACTAAATTGGAATTTTTTTAAGGTAATCATGTTACAGCAGTTTAACTTACCCCCCCCCCCACACCACACACCGTTCCAAGTTATCACCTAAGCTTTAATCAGAACTTAGAATTGCTTAGAAGTCGAGTAAAGAGATGCTGGATAATGTAAAAGGCCAAGAAAAAGAGAATAGCTTTTCTTTATTGTATATCCCTGTGAAGCTAACTAGAAAAAGTGACAACATTTAACAAATCGTTTGAAGGGCAGAAAAAAACGATTATATTTATTATGTATATGGAGTTGGCAGACAGTTATTGGTATTTTAAATTTTATGTTTCGAAGTATTTTTGTTACTCCCCGCTATGGTTAACGTCGTTTAACACATAATATGCTAAAAAATTTTACTGTTCGGATCATTATGTGGCAGCAAGAGTCAAAACCGAATTTGTCGCAAACGATCGTGGTTTACTTACTAGCTGCTCTGGTTCGTGTAGGCTGGTTAGCCATATGTCATCCAACGAACATGGGCCTAACAATTTTTCTTGTGACAAAAGAACATAAATAATTAAAGAAATAATGTCATAATAAAAACTAATTTGGGGAGAGTAAAATTGACCCTAAAAGAGAATTGGTGTTATTATATAAACTTTGTAAACAGATCAAAAGAATACCAATTGTAATTTAGTGATACTATGAACAAAAAAAAAAAGTCATCTGTTCTATATATCCGTTCACAGTTGTGGTAGTAAATCGACAATAGTACGTCCATGGGCGGTTGTGCATGCGTGTTGTACACAAGCGGAAGATGGGCATTACTCTCGTACTCATTAGTTAAATGACGTTGAAAGGACCTCTCTTTCGGCAGTACCCGCGCTCTCCTCAGATGCAGATGCTGGAATTCAGGATAATTATCCGTCTCACCGAACAGGTAATGTCTTAATGGAGCTAAAAAACAAAATGAATAATTATATTTCATTTATAATTTTTTATATAAATTTCTTTATTTATTTATTTAATTATGCAATTTTCATAGTTTACTCTTTTGTGACACATTTATTATTCCCGATTTTTGTTATTTTTTTTGTTGTTTGTGTGCATATTTGTTTTGTGTCTGTATTTGTTTTTTTTTTAGTCTTAGTGTGGCCTGCCGAATATAATAGGGTGAAATGATTGTGTGACCAAGGAATGAGTTCAAGGAAGGCTAGAAGCCAAGAACATAGAAATGAGGATGACTGTGAAGGACTGGTAGATAGTGGGTGTGACGGGATTGTTTGAGCATTGTATCTTAATCAGTTTTGCAATCTTCAATTGATGGATGTGATTTTACACCCTATTTCACAACTCATGTGCGAATATAATATATCAGATGTGAGAGTCCCGCTGCTGACAGATTACTTAGAGACACAACCACAGACGTCACGTTATTACAGGCTCAAAATCCACGTGATGTGAGTACATCTTTGGATATTTCAGTTACACAAGGAATATAGAGGGAGAAGCTGCGAGTCGAGGATAAACTTATTTTTAACCACAGGAATAAGGGGATAACCGGGATTTGGGCCTATTTAAGAGCGGATGCATTGGGAGAAGGTTGCGTGGGGTTGGGGGGATGGGCGCCGCAAGAAAATGTCTATGTAATTCGAGATATTTTTTAAGATAAGCATGTAAGGCTGTCAATTCCATGAAGTTCGAGATTTTTACGTTAGTTCAAAATTATAGACACGGGACATTTGGGAGGGTCGCGCGTTTCTCTGCGCCCCCCGCCATGGATTCTTGACTGAGCGTGCTTCCTCTTTTTGTCCCGCGAATGAACCAATAAACGTACATGTTAATTCCAAAAATGAATATGATAAAGAGCGCCTCACATCAATCTTCGGGCACCGGTAGGTTTGGATGGACTTCAATGACTACTCCATGAAATTTTAGGGGTTGGGCAAATAATGGACTTTTTCCTGAAAAAGTTATTTCAACCAAGTTATTATTCTATAGTCCAACATTTGGATGTACGCAGCCAGACTCAAAAATGACATGGCATTTCTTATTTTGTGTTGTCTTCACAAGATTTGATAATGTCTTGGTCCATCTGAACCAGTCCGCTAAATGTTTGGTCGGCAAAAATACCAAAATAGTGTTATTTTGCCCCCAGTCGGCCGCGCCTCATCCTACGTCACACACCTCAGGACATCCCCAACTTTTGACTAGGATATAAACCATTTTCAATAATCCCTCCTCACCAACGCGGTGATCATGTTTTTGAATAATTTTTGTTTGAATGATATGGGCATATTATAAACTCCGCATGCATACAATGGTGGTTTTTCTCTTTTTTTCTTTAACTATAGCGAAAGTGAACGGCTCCAGTTCTTTTTCATGGATGTTTACCATAACTTGTAAAATTAAATCGGTTTTCTTGGGACTCTTTGTAACAAAATAATCACTTTGGAGCTATATTACTTTTTTTTGATGTTAAAGGGCTCTCTGAAATTTTTCTGCGCTTCATGTACTTAACAGTATGGTAATTAGAGGACAGAGCTGTTTAAAATTCATAGCTGATTTTTATAATGAGGTGTAATAATAAATTATGCCTGTCAGATCTTTAATCTGTGCGATCAGTTGTATACTCCTTAAACTACCCAAATACCACCTAACAAGTCAATCCTTTACGGTTTAGGATTCATATCATTGTATTGGATAATCTAAAAATGGTTTGGGTTCTTCCCATGACACCCAATGATCAAAGACAATATAAAGATTATACGGCATCAACTTTTTATTTTTAAATTAACATGGATGAAAGTGGTTTAATCCATACAATACGTATAAAATGCAATGAAAATGTAAATTAGAATCGAACATTGGAGCATACCACAAGGGACTTTCCTATAATTCCGTCTTTCTGGACTTTTTTGGGTTCCAGAGCCGCCATTTATTTAATTTGACATTGGGAGGTGGAGATTATGTATACTATTATTAATATTTTTTTATTTTTTTGTGTGATTTTATTTTTTGTTTTGTAATTTTTTTTGGACTGACCCTAGTAGCGTGCGACGTAAGCGTTTGGTTTTCAACCGTAGACTTTAAACATATGCCTTGTAATGTCAATAAATTATTGTCAATATTTTTCCATGTTTCTATATGTTCGTTCTGAAATTTTATTACTTAAAAATGATTAATAATTTTTTTTCTTAAAATGTACAAATAACTTGTTGAATACAGAATATCCAAATATTAATAATATTCATAATTCTAAAGTTGATTCACCTCCATATTCCTAAACGCCCCCTAATATTAAATAGTAATGAGACATGAAGGAAGTGGCATGATATGATTTCTATTTGAATGATTCATTACCTTATTGTCATATTGGAGATGCTATTTGAATTTAAAACATTAAATTTGGTCCTGTGTAAACACTACTGAGGAAGTTCCAATAAATACAATGTTGGTGTATAGTAAGTTTGAACCCATTACAAGATACACGGAAAAATAAATGTAGAGTAACATATGGCAAATTAATCTTGGAGTACTACATATATACAAACTACTCATTGGTAAAATATGAAGAAGTGTAGGGCTAGTAATAGATTATTTTGTGCCCAAAGTTATGTGAAAATAATTTATTCTCGATCTAAAAATAGGGGTTGACTACATAAAGGTGGCTGAGGTGATAGACAATGGATTTAATAATTTTTCTCAAAACCGATGTATACGTGGTCTAATGAAAGGTGAACAATTTAGTGGTGTATCTACCTCTTTGGAGGCAAACGTCAGTTCGGTCTCCCTAACAATTGTAATTGTATTTATTCTCATTCCCGCACTGGGATTGTGTGGTTTTAAGTCTCCTGCGGAATAAATGGTCCACTTTCTATGCTTCGTGAGTGACACGAACCATCCAAATGTTAAGTGACCACGAGCTCAGTGCCTTCAATTCAACATTTTTCAAGTAAAATAACTAAATCCAATATACCTGTATTTATAAGCCTCAATCGTTAGTAGGGGTTGGGCAAATAAATATTTACTTTTTTTTCTGAGAAGTTATTCATAAACAAGTTGTTTTCTATAGTTCAGCATTTTGGGATTGTAGAATCCAAAAAATTTAAAATTATTTTTTATTTTGTGTAGCAATGATGTCTGTAATACGTCTCGCTTAAAGTGAAAAACCGACACAATGATATAGAGTATACAGATCCCTATGAAGTTTGTTCGCCTAATAATTATTAATGTCAGATGTGAGTGGGGAATACACGACCTCCTAGTTACATCTATAGAGGTATATGCCAGACGTTCTGTGCACGAGACCAGAACGAGGTATAATTATTTTGTTTTTCTAGTGGGGGATTTTGATGGTCTTCGACTCAGTCTGACAATTTTCTTATTAATCAGAATGTACTTAAGGCAGTGATCAAGTGAAGAGATAAATAGTACCTAGTATGGTGTGTTAAGGAAGTATTTGGTTTTATTGTCCTTTTTATTTTTTTTATTGTTTTTTAATTGTTATTTTTTAGTCATTTATTTCCGTTGTATTTGTGTTGGGGTTGTATATTTTGCTGTAGCATATTGACATGGACATAATCTACCAAACTACAACTAACAGTCAACTTATGTAGAGATCACACAATCAAATGTTGAGAGCATCAAGAGATATTATGATGTTGGGTTCCTGACATCCAAATCCATATAAAAACTATATAAAAGTGGTATTAATTACTTTTATTTTGCCAACTTTAGCGACGTAACAACAGACGTCTTGCCTATGCTCTGTTTTGTTTGTACTTCATAATTCAATATATCACCCTTCATCTGTCAGTTCTTTTTTTCATGTTTGCTAATAGTTATATGTGTTCGTGGAATTGGATTTTTATGACGTAATATTTTTAATGTTTTTCCCACAAAGGAGTGAAACAACTTGCGTTTGTGTAAAGAAAAAAACAAGTGTGAGATTGCGCCCCCCAAAAACCTTATATGCACCTTTCGCTCGTATCAATTAGTAAGTAGAATCTCGTAACGGACAACATCCGCTGGACGGTTTTTTTCTCTCTTCCCGTTTCTTTGTATTTTTGCTTTTCCGCCCATGGGATTGGACATAAGAAGCCGGTGTATATCCTTACTAAATAGCAGGTAGTCATCGTAAATTATTACTTTATGCTAACAAAATTTTACTCGACAAAAATAACTTAAATGGTTGCCGCTACACACAATATTTCTCAGAAAAAGATGTATAGAGGAATTTAAAGCCAAAAAGTAATATCAATAATAAAAACCAATACTTATCAGTAATATATATCATATATATATTACGTGTCATTCCAAATTTTGCTCGCCGAGTATTCAGCCGTTTTAGAAAAACCTGGATACCATAATGTTTAAGGGCCTAAACCCGAGCATTGTTACTGTGGCACTGTTCCATGATTCCTGGAAAATAGACTAATTTGAACAGTTAAGTATAATTTAATATTTAGATATATCATATTAAGAATATTAATGTTTGACTTCACATTAAGTTTTGAGCTAATTTTCTCCATAATTAGGGTTTTCTTTGTCATTATTTTTTGCAGAACAAACATTATCGGCTTTGACTGCGCATTTAATAGTATTATATCTCTGTTCTATATATAATTATAAACGAACACAGTATAATTCAAATTGTTCTTAAGTGAAATTTTTGTGATAGGAGGTAGTGGCCAAGTTGACGTGTTCAAACTGGCGACTTTTCCTACCAAATGTTAGATGTCCCTGCAGTGATGTCCGCTGGTTGCCCATTTTTTCAAAAGGGCAACCCAGCGGGTGAGCTGCAGGATATACTCAGAGGACATTTTAAAAAAATGTCTTATTATTTAATTCATTTTGTTGGGGAAAAGAAGGAAATGGTACTATTAGGTACTGCCATTATTTCAGCCTATGTTCGCCTTAGTCTGAGGAGGCTCGATGTGGCACAAGAAATAATAATGTGCTTTCAAAATGCCGACACATAATATTACTGGCCTCTGCTAAAAACAGATGGGTTTAGTCGGGGAAATAATTATATTGTTTCTATCAAAATATGAAGTTAGTTGATATAATAACAGCCAACGTATCACTAAGGACTTGAAGCTAGAGCATTATTCAAACACTTATCTCGTTTTTCTCATCTCTGCATTTAACATACAATGTGGTCATAGGGCATTGGTTGGATTATATTAGTGCTGTTTCCGTATAGGCGGGTGACAAAAGTAATATAAAATAAAAAAAAAACTTAGGCCAATACACTACCATACCTTAAATTTTTCTGCGACTTATTGAATGGACCTGTGATATGTTATTTGTCTAGTCAATAATGCATAAGACTTTCCGTTCCTAAGTCATCAGACGAGATTCGCCTCAATTGAAAACGACCGTATTGAAAGTTGCTAGGTGCGATGTATATGTAGAGATTTAAGTAAAAAAAAGCCGAAGCCTCTGAGCCACAGCGGGCAGGCCTGACCACGTAGTCGGATAACATTAATTCAATATTTTTTTGATAAAGGCTGTGCCCTATACAAGTTTATGTTATGAGCTGTTTATTTTTCTTTCAGACTGAATGATGGCACTCCTGGTTTCGGTTAGGGGTGTTAGTGGCCGGATTATAATAGCGTGATTAGAGTTAAGGAAAACTAAAGATGTGACCCAATCAAAAAAATGGCATATTCCGCACCAATACCCTTAGATCTACTTCCTGGGAGATATCATGTAGAGGGATGGTTGGTAGAGATTACGGAAAAGTAAGATTATAATAATCCGGAGCCTGACCGTTACGAGTGTAAAATTCAGGTAAAGAGATGTTTTTAATAAACCTCAGTCACCAGTGATTTGGAGGGAAAAAGTGGATTAGTCTACAAGACTCCTAAACCATACAAAAAGAAAAATCGGAGTAAGAGAATTGTGCACCGACGGTCCTCCGACAACAAGACTAAATGTACAAATATCACTCCTAGATTTTGATACTAGTCATATAATTTACTAGTTAGTTTGAGTGTGATGAAAGTTTCCAGCTTATAGTATTAATTACATACATTGTGTTGATACTGTTAATTAAGATCGTAATTTTAAAAGTTAATTATCCTTACCATCGCTTTATATCATATTTAGCTCTAAATCATATATTTTTTGTTGTTGTTTAATTTTGGGCCGCTTCCCCTCCTCTTGGAGGCCTATTTAAAATATACGCTCTCGATTAACTCTCGTGTTCATTATCTGCCTTGGGCAATAATCATATACCCTTGTTGTTCTAAATTACCCCAAGTTAGCCCGCCTGAATGAAAGATGGCCATCCTCCTGCTGTGATGTCTATTCATATAGCGGCAGGCATTTGAACACGTGGGTGGGGGTGGGTCGGTCAGAGACAGGCTACTGAGCTGGGCCTTAGGATAACCAGAGGGGAGTTCCGTATCATTGGAATATGAAAGAGTGATGGGCCGCCGTGCTGACATTATTGTTAGAATTGGAGTTAGGTTTTGCGTATAGTATTCTGATCATGGTTATGTATTGAAATGGTTGTTGGTTGTGGATTATACACTTGATATTTTTAAGAGCTAAAACCTGAAGTTCCGTACTTGCCTAGTTTATATTCGGTAACGCTTAGAGCACCTGATGCTATCCCACCTAACGCTGTAGTCTCTACATCTACATACCGCCGTCGCATACTTGCCATAATCCATACACAAAAAGGATGTAGAATTCTGCTTTTTTTCACAAAACATACGCTGTGCAGGCCAGTACAGAATAGAGATTAAATATTGTCAAGTACGGCGTCACCTTTGGAGTACATTATAGAGCTTCAACAACTGAAGACTAAGTTTGGTTAGGTTGTAAAGTCTATTTTAACCAGCATTTGGAAAAGGTTTACGAGCAATGTAGTTTTTTAAACATAAAATGTTATAAATTATTGATCATATGACCACAAAGTTTGGGATAAGTGTATTTGTCTGTGTTAAATCAAAACTTGTTATTTTGATCGACATGAGATTTGTCTCTAGTACTTTGACGTTAACAATAAAATCTAATCTGAAAACTCACTTGTATTAAAGAATTGTGTTTGAAATAAATGTTTTTCGTTCCTGCTCACCCACCGAGACCATGTGTAATAGTGGTGGTGCCTTCGTCATAGATCTTTCGGTTGTATACCAGTTTCTTCTTTTCTGTTGCAGTCCCAGGCTCTGCGCGAATTCTTGCTCCTGTTATGGCGTATAATCTCAGAGAACCCAGCTTGATCCGATATCGAAACTTCAAACGCTGGGATAGTATGTATCCCCTATAAAGAAGATGATCTTATAAAGATTCTGGGATTTATATATGGTCAGCAGGTCATCAATAGGGTCATATAGTTGGTTGATTAGTATTTCATGTATTGTTTATTGTTGATGTTTCGTAATATTGCGATTTTCTTAAGATACCATTTATTCTACTTGAGGTATACTGAGGCTTTAAAGCCTAACAAAGATAGTATGAGTGTCGCCCATAAGAGGTAGGACGTTTGATTAAGATTTGTTGGAATGAGTGATTCTGTGGGTCAATAAGGTCAATGGGTCACTAGGAGGTCAAATTTGTGAATTGCCATGTATCTTTGAGTTCGTAATCGCGATATCTCAAGAACCATTGAGATTGAGGGCTTCAAACCTATAAGTAAGTAACTAGTATGTTACGCCATAGTTTGTATTCTGGTAGGTCAAAGGTCACAGAGGTTCAATTGTGAAATTCCATGTTTTGGAGTTAGATATTGCCATATATGAAGACAAATCTTGTTATTAGATTTCTGGAGTATGTAGTCAAAAAATTTTTGGAGGGACTATGATTTAAGAATGTTTTTAGGGGTCACAAGGTCAAAGACGTCTTTTGTTTGAAGGAAAATGAAATAGAAGAACATGGCTTTATAATATTTCCGCAGATGCGACCGATCTGGGCATAGAGACGGAGGCATACATATTTATCGCGGCTGATAGTGAGGATTCATCTTAAATTTGCGTAGTCATTTTGACAGCGTGTCTCATCATCATCAGGCAGTAGAATGAATCTGAGCATCAAGAATTTGGTGACATCTGTTAGGTTATTGTGGGCAGACATGGCACAGGTCTAATTGCCACGTGACATGGCTCAGTGACTTGTCCAAGTGTGGTGTGAGAAGGTTTCAATAATTCGATAAATCACTTCTGTGAATCCGCTTGCAGAACCAAATTTGCTCTCTATCCAATATGGTAACTTTGTCCGAGTCAATATGAAAGGCTTTCGGGGGTTTTTACCGGTGTGACACAGCCGATTCTTTGGATTTGAAAGGCTCAGAAAACAGCGCTTAAAAACGATTGTTTGGTGTTTTTTCCCACGTATTGTTGCTTGCACTGCTCTGATTGGGTTCACGAAGTTATGCCCCGTACACTATGTTCCCTAGTCTTGTCGTGAGGAGGTTTGTCCTTGAGATGTACTTCCTTGATGAATAAGCGTCCATGTAATTACTGACATCTACGTCTACTACATACAAGAACGGCTTGTTATCCTTGCAGATCTTGCGGTGAACTGGATGTTGCTTATCAAATCGAGTTTGATTCGACTTATGAGTCATCATCATTGATTGCAAGTTACTTATGTTCCGTTAGCAAGTAAACTAGCTGTATTCTTTGCTAACCCGTTTGGTGAGAGGGAGATCAACGACATTAATGCTCCTGACAGGAGGCAGGCAAGATTCAAGATACTTATTGTTTGATAATTTTCTGTAGTGTATGTCAACCACAAGCCTGCAGACGAGCACGAGGACAATTGTCCACGTATCATTACGCGTTGGTGCATTAATTCAACTCTATTTTCTGTGTATGATCACTAGGAAATCTGAACTAAACTTGTCAGTTGATCAATGGAGTATTTTGTGGATGTGGTATCTACTGCCTCCAAACACTTCTGCATTTCAAAGGGCAAACACTACATGTATATATGGTGTGCCATGGGTTCCGGTAATCATCCTCATCTATAGCCCCTTTATGTGGAACATTTTTGAAGTTCCAAAGAGTTGGAGAGTTTTAACAGGGCATTGCCCACGCTTGTGGTTCATTATACGGATTAAATTTGTCGATCATTAAAGAGAACCAAACTGACTCATTCTTTGGTCACATCAACTCAATTGATAAGAACATCCAGTTCACCCTCAGGATCTCAGGTCAAGCTGACGCTTTCTTGATGTTGACGTAGGTGTCTGTAATATGGGACGCTGAAATTTGGGTGCATATCGCACGCCACAATCACAAATCAGTACATGTAAACATGACTTCATAGCATCATTCAGTCATAACTACATTATTAGAAAAAACTCATTTTTCTTAATCGTTCTGAACTGCATCACTAGTTAGGGGGAGAGGAAGCACCCCTAGGGAGAAACAGAACAGTTGTTTGGGCTAAGAGCCAAAGGGAATAATCATGGATTCCCGTCAAGAACGAAGGCAAACCCTGAGTCTTTGTTACCATCCCTTATGTCGAGGATATGTTCTGAGTTAGTTATACAAAGGCCAGTCAGTTTGAACATTAGAACTGTGTCAAACCCGTCACTTAGACTCACTCACTCCCATCACATTACTTACAAAAAGTGGACTTTGCTATCAAAAGCCTTTGGTCGTCACATTTGAAACAAGTTGCTGGTGCTGTGTCGAGCACATCGATTGAGACACGTGGATTCAGTCCTTATTCGCCCGCCGACGGGCCTAACAGAAAGTCGCCAGATCTCACTGCGATTCAATTCTGCTGCCTGCTTCTTATTTATCTGATGAATGCACACTCTTTGAACATAGCGGGAAAATTTCTACGAGTAGGTTTCGGATTTTGAGAAATTCAATTAATTTCATTCATTGTGAATCCTGCAGGTATCTGAATGAATCGATATTGTTTATGGACTTGACTTTTGAGCGTATTATTTATCATTTTCCAAAATTCTTACAAATAGTACAAATTTGTGTATGTGTACAGGTCCACAGAGTGGTTCCACTCATATGTTTTGGGGTGAAGTAAGAAGAAGGATGCTCAGCTAGCTGCTAATGGTACAGCTGGTAGTTACATTAATAATCATTGGAAGGGGTTACTAGCATAAAATCTCATCATGCCAGCACAAGTGTCATTCTCAAATTTTCACATTTGAAAAATAACTCTTTCTATTTGACCACTTAATTGGGTGGAAACATCAATGGTATGGTGGTTTGACAGGTTATGTGTATGTAGGTCAAGTTCAATATTGTATTTAACACAAATTTTGCCAAAGTGAAGGGTTGTGCGTTTTTGTAATCCCCTCGTTTTTGCTATGGGGGTGTGTGATTAATGTCATCTGAAAAAATAGGCTTCATTCAAAATCCAATGCACACAAAAGGTTTGTACTAAATTTAAAGCTTGGATATACATTTTAAATGTATCATGTAGCGCTGGTGCAAATGAACTTTGTTTATGATTTTATTCCCTAAAACTTCCGGGTATCTATTCTATTTTTCTTATGTATTTTATTGTATTTGGTGAATTTCGTACATGTATGTTATTCTCTTTGTTTTTCCGGATTATGTATTTTATTTGTTTTTTTTGTTTGAATAACTTCAGTCCATTATTTCTCTGAATTTAAGCAATATCAACTAATATAAATGGCTAATAACAATATTATAAATACTGAAATGTGAATTTTAGCATTGAAAAGCCATTTCCCATATGTTTTGTAACCAAATACAGATCTCGATGATTAAAATTTTTTTTGAGCCTGCGCAGCATTACATAAATGTTTTACAATAGTTTTAAAAAAATGTTGCATAAGAATGTTAAAGATATAAACAGTCTTTCAAATATCGCAGGTCGTTAGGGTGACGGGAGTGCCCATCCAGCTGAAACACCAAAAGTTCAAGTTACAAAAATGTAGTTTGGTATTTTTTTTTGTCATTGGCAAAATAATTGAAGGCAGATTTTGCCGTAGTGCTGGTTCTACATGTACAAGTAAGGCTATACCATGTTTCTGGCAATGGGTTTTTAATTAACCATGTTTATCCCAGTCAGTGTTGTGGAACATATTTTCCCTTGAATTTATTTTGCATTGCACGTATATGAAATTTAACCAATATACAGTGGTGTCCAAAAAAATGTAAATGGCATTTAGATGGCTAATTTAAAATTACAAAAAAATTATATTATTTTGTTATATCTGTCCCTAAACTACATCCGTTTTCTACACTGGAGTGAAATTTTATGTGATATGGTCCAAAGTAACACAAGATGTGAGCATTTTTGTCATTACACATCAGGAAAACCTCTCCATCCAAGTTTGTATGCGGTAGTACAGAGTTGTCCGATTAAAACAAACGGCAAGTTTAATCATTAATTCTTTTTTTAAAAAAAAATTTCAGTAGTAATTATGAATTTATTCATGTAGTGAAACTCCAGTACCATTTAAATGATACTCTCTCAACTCCAATATCATGATATCACTGAACCCCATTGTTTTAAATATGTCTTGCAAATTGTGCAGTCTTTGGTTCACGTTTCACCGCTCATTGATGATCAAAGTTGGTTCCTTTGACATGTTTGAGGCACCTTTTGAATAACGCATTCCCAAGGAGCATGAAGTAAAAAACACTCACAATTTTGCAGAAGACTTTTACAGAACAATGGGTTCAGCGATGCGTGATATTGGTTGAGGCTGAGGGACATGATCATTAAGAGTGGTAATGAGTTGCAACTTTACAGTGATATAAATTTCATAATCACTAATGAAATAATTTTTCAAATTGATTAATATCAATTACCTTGGGTTTCTTTAATCGATATACCCGGTACTACTTAATACAAAACTTGGATGAAGAGGTTTTCCTGATGTGTGATGAAAAATGTTCAATAATTCTTTGTCATTATTGGACCATATCACATAAAATGTCATCCAGTTTCAACAAAATGATTGTTATTTTACGGGTGTAGAGATGTAATTAATATTGTATTTAGTTTAATATATCCTCTAAAGTGCCATTAGCATTTTTTTTGTGGGAACAACACTGTTTTAATTGGTAAGGTTATCCATACAACATCAGGACCTGTAAAGAAATGGACACTATATTATAATAAATTTCCTTTCTGCTCCTTTATATTACTTGGATTTGCCTCAAGACTGGGTATAACGGATTGTTTCTTTTCTCTACTTCCTTAAATTATTTTTGTTTATGAAAGCTGAGCTAAAATGATGGCCTGGAAATTGGTAGGGAATTGGCAATATGCTTGTTTCCTTCTTGCAGTAAAACGGCACATGGAACCCATTCTCAGCCAATTCCTAACTTGAAGAAGGACGTCAGAGAGTTGAGAAAGTTATGGCAGCCAAGTTGTGATCCCCTATCTGATTGTATTATCAGAGTGTTCAAGGGCTGCTTCATTAGAGGCTGCACAGGCCCATACAGAAATGTAACAGCAGGAGAGTGGCAGGTGAGGTTGTAGGGCACCATACAAAATGTAACAGCAGGAGAGTGGCAGGTTTGAGTTGTAGGGTACCATCAGGATGTTAACAGCAGGGAGTGGCAGGTGAGTTGTAGGTACCATACAGAAAGTAAACAGCAGAGGAGTGGCAGGTGAGTTGTAGGGTACTATAACAGAATGTAACAGCAGGAGTGGCAGGTGAGTTGTAGAGGGCCATACCATACTGGAATACTAAGCAGGGAGTGGGCAGGTGAGTTGTAGGGTTATCCATACTGAATGTAACAGGCAGGGAGTGGCAGGTGAGTTTGTAGGGCACATACTGAATGTAACAGCAGGAGTGGCAGTGATTGTAGTGCACCATTAACCAGAATGTAAACGTCAGAGGAAGTGGCTAGGTTTTTTTGAGTTGTAGGGTACTATAACAGATTGGTAAGGCAAGAGGAGTGGCGGTGAAGTTGTAGGAGGTACATACGAGAATGTAACAGCCAGGGAGTGGCAGGTTGAGTTGTAGGGTAACGCATACAGATGTAACAGCAAGAGGAGGGTGGCAGGTGAGTTTAATAGGGTCATACAAGGAATGTAAAGGCAGACGGAGTAACAGATGAAGTTTGTAGGGTACGCATAACAGAATGCAACAGCAAGAGGAGTGCAGGGAGTGGCAGGTGAGTTATAGGGTACCATACAGAATGTAACAGCAGAGGAGTAACAGGTGCGTTGTAGGGTACCATACAGAATGTAACAGCAGAGGAGTGGCAGGTGAGTTGTGAAGGGGATTCCCCAGCCAAAAGGAGGTTTCACATCAGGCTTTACATAGAGATGTATAATGTTGCCTAGCAACTGAAATAAATGAACCAAATTAAAGCTGAGTTATACTGTGTTATACTTATCCTCGACATAAGGGATGGTAACAAAGACAGGTTTCTCTTCCGTCCGTTGATTTCCCTTGGCTCTAGCAATTTCATGCTAAACATAAGTAAGAAAGGTGATTATTTCCCCTCCATAGGCTTATGAATATGTTGATATTCAGTCATCTATATCTCAGCAATTAAACAATTGATTAGCTTCAAAATCTCAGGGGATTCCTGTCTGACCTTAAAGGTTTTAATTATTATATTATATTATTATATTAGCTCATCCAGCCCTATGCAGTGGTGACCGTCGTCCGTCCACCATTTCAAAATGCTTCTCCTTCGTCATTTCTTGTCCGATTTCAATTCTGTTTGCTTATATGATACTAGAAAGCTTTAAGTGGGGGATACTAAACTTCTACATGTATAGAATTTTAAAACTCATTAAATATGCTAATTTATGCGCATTATTCAAAATTCACCAAAAAAAATGCTTCTTCGTTATTTGTTGACCGATTTTTATTTTATTTTTTTTTGTTCCATCTGGTAGATCTGCATGAGGTTCACCAGACTTCTACACAGAATTTTTAAATTCTGACCAGATAATTATGTATGCTAATTTATGAGAAATTTATTTTAAAAAAGACACAAAATCCTTCTTCTCCTTCATTTGTCGATGAATTTTAATTCAATTTGCTTTATATTATAATAGCACTATATGTAGGTGGGGGATGTGAAAACTCTCATTCATTCATTGATCAATTTCAATTTGGCTTGCTTCATATGATAGCACGAGGTAGGGGATACAAAACTTATACTATAAAAAATATCTTTTTTTTCCATTCACTATAGTGTCAACTATTCTAAAATTAAAAATTTTGTTAATTTCTTTGCCGGATCTGGATGAGCACCACTTCATTGATGTGCTAGTTACGGCATTAGCCCAAAGAGGTTTTTTAGATCAAAATTAATCCTTTTAAAGTTTGGTTGTGCTAAAACTTGGTTTGTCATAGCAAGAATAATAAGATGTGTAGATTTATATTGTGAAAGATTACATTAGTGATGATTTTCATGATCCTTTTGTCCTTGTTAGGAAATTATTGCAAAACTTGAATTATATTTTTTTTCTATTGATTCAATATTTGCAGTGAATAATTTTTTTGTTACATCTTATATTGTTTGTCAGTGGTCAATGTACATTCGAGCTGAGATGAGGAAAGAGAAGGGATTACCAATCTTAGTGGAGTTATTGAGGATGAAGAATGATCGTGTGATGATAGTGGTTGCTAAGGCACTACGTAACCTAGCCATGGATCCAAGGAATAAAGATCTCATCGGTAAGATAAAAAATTTATTATGATTTAAACTTCACTAAAAACCTGCTTATTTTCACAAGCTTTCAAGTAAATGTAAATCTTATCCTTCTTTGATATGTTTCTATTTCCTTTCTTTTCTTTACTGCCATGGGCATCTTCACATGATGGATACAGACCCATGCATTACAAATTTCTATTCTATTCTATTAATTAGTGCTTTTGTTTTTTTTGTGTTTTGTTTTTTCTTGTATATTGTCATGAATTTATTATTCTTTGCTCACGTCACATTTCAGGTTCACATGTATTTCTCTCTTCATTGCTCTTTGCTTTATTTAAGATATGGCATTCTTGAGGTACATGTATTTTGAAGCACAAAATCTTACCACAGAATGCTCCAGATCGCATGAATTTGAACCACAAAATTTTTAAAAAGTTGCTCCTCTCCCTCGAAATCAATTTTCCTGCCTGTTTACAGTATTGTTCTGGCATTTTACTTTTGCGAATGTTGCCTCCTCAGGAATGCACGCAAAAAGTTGATACTATAGCTCTAATCTTAGGCCTAAAAAAAAATTATTTATGTCCACTACATTCAATGCCATTTCGTCCAATAACCATGTCATCTCATACTATATCCAATATCATTTTGTCTGATAGCCAGTTGGGCCAAAAGCCACTTTGTATAACAGCCAGTTGGGCCAATAGCTACTTGGTCTAATACCCATTTCGTCTAAGAGCCAATTCGTCCAATAGCCATGTGGTCTAATATCATTTGGTCGAATAGCCATTTAGTCCAATACCCACTTGGTCCAATTGACAGTTGGTCCAATACCCATTTGGTCTAATTGACAGTTGGTCCAATACTCTCTTGGTCCAATACCCATTAGGTCTAATATGTATAAATCTGTGCAATTGTTTCGTAATAATGGGCGCACACCCCTCAACTCTTGCCTCTCATACCACCCCC
>CALNVZ010000867.1:8668-20271 GCA_940671915.1 Paracentrotus lividus
GCTGGAACCGACATCCGCTAGGGCGGACAATCTCTTCAGACCAGCTGCGGAGGTCCTAAGGTGGGGGCCGTCCAAAAATGGCCGCCCCTTTTACATGAAATTAGTATTCTGAACACAACTGGTTGAAAGAAAGTTTGAATACTTTTGAGTTTTGGCCTTCGCCCAAATTAAACAAAAGAAGAAATAATAAAATCTTTTCTATCATTTGGCTAATTCAATTTTTCATTAGGTAACAATAATATATCAGTATAGGGTAAATTTTAAAAGCGTATATATAAGTTAATTTTTTTTTCATTTTTTTCAACAAAAATTAAAAATTTCTTTTATTCTTTTTATTTTTGTATTTAACCTCATTTAAATAATCATTGTCAGGCATGTTGAAGTGCGAAACATTTTCAGAATGTGCCCTATGTCATGAACATGAGACAGTATGTGAAAAAGACACAGCGAATTGGCTTCTTTTCAAATGAAGAGATATAAAACGCTATTCAGAGTTATGAATGCAGTATTACACGGTGGAAAAACAACGTTTTTGCACCGTTTTTATGTGGAAAACCGAATACTATAACACGTAGGTAATAACATATACTACAAGCACGTGGCACCATGTATTGACAATGCGTGGAAAATTCTAACAATTTTAAAATGAATAATTTATAAAAGTTTTCATGGGTTAATACAAACGGCTGTCCTATGATTGACTACTCATCTAGTCTATTTTGAATGGCGAGGGGGTCTAGTAGTATTGGGACCTGGGAGGGGGGGAGGGGGGGGGGGGGGGCCGGCAGGTGTAATTTTAGTATACTACACATTAAGGGTTGGATATTATTATTTGTCGTTGTTGGTTGTTTGTGTTTGTGTTCCTGCTGGGCCGTCGCATATAGACCACGTTGTTGGTGCTCAAGCCACATCATTTTGCCCCCGCCTTTCACTTTTAAGGAACCTGAATATCTTGAGTACGTTCCCCAACCATACCTCCGGATTGAAAAATTTAACAAAAAGTGTGTCAACCCCCAACAATGCCAAATTTGTTGGCGATTTTTTAACTTCTAATTTTCCTCGGTCGAACCGCCTTTTTTTGGTTTTTCCATGAATGCTAACTCAAAGCCCCTTTAGTTCTACCTCACGAAATACGTGTTTGATGTGTAGAGTTTGATTATTGTCTCACTTTAAACCTAAATCTAGGTTTGTGGTTACAGGCTTAGGGGTCTATTTGGTCTGGGAGAAGGTTCAATTATTTTGATTGGGGTTTAATAAAGAAAATGATTATTTATATAATTTTTTTGGTACTACCATTAATACGCCATCACACGGAAATGAATTCATTAACTTCCCAAAAAATGGGGTATGTATTACATCATCTCAGTCATAAACATAAATGCCAAGAGAAAATAAGGTTGTAACCTTCCTACACTCTAAGATCTAACTTTAAGAGCCACCATCAACACACCCTATCTAAACCTCAGACGTTTTCGTGGGGTTAGGAATAGATGAGGACTTAGTTGAAAAACACAAAAAAAAAAAAAAAAGGGCGTAGGCATACTACGGCTTTGAGTAGAGAGGAAAAATAGCCCAAACATCACTACGATTTACTTTATTAAAAGATTTTTCAATCTCCGGTATTCGGCTCCTGAGGGACACCAGTCCCAGATATCATAAAGACTAGAAGATCCCCTTAAAAAGTGAAAGCTCTACGGAACAAAATAACTAAATTCAGAATTTATAGCCGGAGCAAAAATGATGTCGACTGGAACTGAGAAATAGTAATTATAATAATAATCCAAAATATAATAATATAATAATAACAATACAAATAATATACAGTAATATACCAAACCATTTACGAAACCAATAAGTGTATATCATTACCCATCAAAATATAAACATAAAGAGTTTTTGTGGATGGCTTATATGTGGATGATTGGTATTAGACCTCCAATACCCAATATCTCTGCTCTGGATTGTTTTCTGATATAGACCCAACCTGGACCCATGAAAAGCTGGAAGAAAAGGTGCATACATCAGACGACCAGTTGGGGAAGGGGCTGATACAGTGCAACCAACAATTTTTTTTTCAGCAGGTCAAACACAACAATGCCGCCTCTATCCATAGTTCACCATAACAATAAGTGTCCCAACAACCTTTTTTAAAAGTTAACAAAACAAAGTGCTCCTGTCTCGCTACCAAACAATTATAAATCCACCGTTGTAAAGTTTTATTGATAACGTCTATATAGTGTCTATCTAATATAGGCCTTTATTTGCTAGTGTCTGTCTTATGAGCCTTCTTTGTCTAAGGTCTATCTTATGGGCCGTCGATCTCGTGGGATGACCCCCTTCAAATATATTTTTCTCTAGCAGCAGGCGGAAGTTTGTTTAATTTAACAATATATTGCTTGTTACCTCTAGATGCGAAGTTGAGAGAAACTTTGGGTTTTAAAATACATTAAAAATGGGCACATTCTAGTATCAAAGTGCCCTTTTTTTAGATAATTTTTTACAATGTTTATTTTTAATATAAAAGGAGCCCTTCAAACTTTAAAAAGGGGGACACTATATATTACTATTGAAAGAGGCACATTTTGTGGTGCCTGAAAAGGTTGGTTGCACTGCCCCTTGCCCCTCCACTGTACTGTGTCGCTTGATGCACCCTTCTCCAGCTGGTCTATCGAAACAATCCGAGAAAATATTGGTTTGAGTCTATACAATCATCCATATACCATCCACGAAAACCTATGATTTATTTTGTAAATGTATACACAATACGCTATTTGTCGTGAAGGTTGGATTATTATTATTATTATTATTATTATTATTATATATTATTTATTATTATTATTCATTATTATTATTATTATTATTATTATTATTATTATTACTATTCTCTCAGTTCCAGCCAAATCATTTTGCTTCAGCTTTAAATTCTTAATCCTAACTTTCACTTTTTGGACTTCAGCTATATCTTGGACGTTCCCCAAACCATACCCAGGGATTGAAAAATAAAAAAGGTAAATTTTGCCATTTTTTCCCTACTCAATGGGATGCCGCTTTTTTTTTTTTTTTTTTTTTTTTTAATACTTACCAAAGCCTCCTCTATCCTACCCCACGAAACGCGTCTGAGTATAGGGTTGATTGGTCTTAAATTAAATCTAGGTGTAAGGTTACAACCTTTATTTTTCTTTGGCATTTATGCTTTGGTGGGATTGTAAAATACATTTTGGGGAAGTTAGAAATTTCCGTGGTGTAAAATTAATAAAATCATTTTTTTTTTTTACCCCAATCAAAATTTTTTTGAACCTTCTCCCAGACAATAGACCTTTAAGCCTGTAATCACAAACCTAGATTTAGGTTAAAGAACAATACTACTTACCCATCAAACGCGTTTTCGTGAGGGTAGATCTAGGGGCTTTGGTTAGCATCATGGAAAACAAAAAGGGGCCCAAAAATTAAAGGAAAAATCGCAACAAATTGGCATTGTGGGGTTGACAAACTTTTTTTTTTAATTTTTCAACCTGGGGTATGGTTTGGGAACGACTAAGATATATCCCGGTTCCTTAAAAGTGAAAGCGGGGACAAACAAATAAAGCCGGGACAAAATGATATGGCTAGAGCTAGCAAACAACAAACAAAAAATAATAATATGCAACCTTAATGTGTAGTATACTAAAAATTTACACCTGCCGCCCCCCCCCTCCTCATGGCCCCGTACTCTAGACCCCCTCGCCGTTCAATAGACTAGATGAGTAGTCCATCATAGGACAGCGTTGTATTAACCCTCATGAAAACTTTATAAATTATATCATAACATTGTTAGATCACGCATTGTATAACATATGCACGTGCTGTAATAGGGTTTACACGGTATAGTATGGTTTCCACATAAACGGGGCAAAAACGTTGTTTTTCGTATACTGCATTCATAACTTTATAGCGTTATATCTCTTCATTGAAAAGAAGCATTACTTGTTCTTTTTCACATACTGTTGTCCATGCATAAGGGCACATTTCTGAAAAGTTTCGCACTTCACATCCTGACATGAATTATTAATGAGGTAAAAACATAAAAAAGATTAAAATTAATTTTTTGAAAAAAAATGAAAAAATTAACTTTAACGCTTAAAATTTTACCCTTACTGAATATTATTACTATTGAAAATAATACCAAATTGTAGAAAATTTTATTATCTTTAATTTGGTACCAAACTCAATGTATTCAAAACTTTTCTTCAACCAGTTGTGTTCAGAATACTAATTTTTGTAAAAGGGGCGGCTATTTTAGACGCCCCACCTGTAGGGACCTCCTGCAGCTGGTCTGAAGAGTTGTCGCCCTAGCGATGTCGGTTAGGGTCCATAACAACCATCCTAGATAGGACAACTTTTTATATCTCGACATGTCAGCTTTTCAAAAATATGGGGTTTTGCTCCCTGGGTATTTGTTGATGAAATGCGTCTGGTCATCTATTGCTCTTGAACATGAAAAAAGGACAACCTTTTCCTTTCAAAAATATACATACAAATGTGGGACACACTCTAGTTATGAATGAAACACCATTAGCTTGTAAAGTTAAAAAAAAATGCTAACAATTTTTTTTCAATGCACGCATTTTAGCTATGTAGCAATATTTATGCCCAGGGAGGGTACACCCCACATACACTTTGTACGACGATGAATTAATAAACTTCTTACATTTGTGAATAGGACAATTTTAAAGTTCAAACAAAATGTATAGGCCTACACATGTACATCTAGATTGAATATATAAAAAAGTAATTTGATTCTCATTGTGTAAATACACATACCATTGTAATTGTTTACCTCTTTCGGCGAAGAAGCCATTTTCGACTTTCCGTTGCCCACTATAATTGCCAAGCTACGTAAAGCGATCTAGACTTCGTCATTATTGAAAGTAAATTTATGATAAATACAGACATCAGGTCTAGAACAGGAGCACTCAGGAAAAAAGGAAGTATCACAGTACAAAAACCATGGCGTTGAATTTAACATTACGGATGTAAATATATTCAATCAAGAATCAATATGCCTCCACACCCACTAGTGTGAAATTAACCAGTTTGTGTGTATGCTTCTCTCTCTCTCTGTTTCAATGCTTCGCTCTTCCTTTTCTCTATGCCTGGAAACCCGGTTCTGGGAGTCCTGACAATGGTCCCGACCCTCGCACTCAACCTTCTCTATCCTCCCCCCTTTCTCTCTCTCTCTCTCTCTCCCCCCCTCTCTCTCTCTTTCCCATTCTCTCTCTCTCCCCTCCTCTCTCCTCTCTCTCCCATTTCTCTCTCCCTTTCTCTCTCCCCCTCTCTCTCTCTCACACACACCCACAACACACACACAACGCACACACACACACACACACACACACACACACACACACACACACACACACACAACACACACATACACAAAAACACACTCATCACACACACATACATACACCCTCTTCCTCTCTCTTAAATTGCTTTCCATGAGATCACTATAAATGCAATCAGTGCTATATGAATATGGACTGAGCTGTTACTTTATTCATCAAGATCATAATCATTATCAAGATACTTTGCATGATCTACACCTCAACAAAATCTACCTCTAAGCACGCTGAGTAGGAATTATACTTCGTCAGTCATACCAAAAACCCGACTTGATACCGACTTCAAACCCACCCCAGCAAGACTCCTATCCGTTCACTATATCATCATGGTAAATAATGTAATCTTTTGGGTCTGGTGTCAGTTTAGAATCGGTCTCACCAGTGTGACTGCGGTATAAGACAGTAATGACATGGTCACAACCAGCCATCGTGCGTCAGTCGTGTTCCTCTGTGAATCAGGTCTGCTGGCAGAGGGATGTATAGCACAATCATTGTGGATGTGAAAGATGGATGTGCATGTTTATTTTTCAGGCAGCAGGCAAGATAGCTACAGGGCTTATACTCTTGCTACATCCATGTCAAAATGCAAGGAATCACATGACTATACTGCCGCTCGATACAGGATGCTGAACACACACGTCCGATTGTGACCACGGAATTAAAGGAATACGTTGGATATATAAGGCTAGGTATATTTTCATTTAGGTATTATTTCCACAATACCTGTAATTAACAATGTTAATAATCTCAGTGCTGATTAATACAATGAGTAAAATACAAACAAGTAAAAAGTATTTAACAAGAAATTTAGTTTATAATATATAAAACATACAAATACATACCAGGCATAAATGTAGAGGCAACATTGAAATATTGTATGTATAATAATATTCCATCATAGTGCGTTTTACGATAATCTTTTTAAGAAGCTCACGAGACAACAAGAAGAGGAAAGTAGAATAGCACGATAAAATGAAAAACAAAAGAAGTAATGTATATGGTTAATTAATCTATACGTGATATATAATATTCCATTTTACAAAATAGAAATAGGGTTTGTTGATCTAAAAATGAACTTGGTTCGAAAACAAATAATGATAATAATAATAATTCCAACCCTTATTCCATTTCAGATAACGACATATATTTCATGTTCCATTGAACTTTCTGATTATTACATGTTTATCGAATGTTTAAAGAAAAAAACATATTATTTTCATTTTCGGACGAACCAACAAAGAGCAGCCTCAATTTATAAATAAAAAGTGGCATATTACAAATAAAATACAAATATTATTCCATTATGAATTATCAGACTTTTAAAGAAATGCATCAAATCACATTACGAATGATAAATGTTGGTGCAAATGAATACAGTCTGATCACTTTAAAATGATACTCTCAGTTTTAAGGACTTCATAATTTTTTATGTTCAATTTAGAGTGTTCACGACAAGTACATGATTTATTTAAATGCTATGCTGGGCTTATTCTCTCCTCAAGAATGTATACACAATGTGGCTTTATGGAGATAACAATGCGATGACACCGCTGTTTTGGCGCAATAGGCCTAATGATGATACAATATGTATATAGCAATTCAATTGATCTAAATAAATGGTATCAATATTAGTATAATGATTAACCTGATGTTGAATGTAAAAATAAGCTCAATGACTTCATGGTAAAATAGAAATCTACAAGATTAAATAAAGACAAAAATAAACGGAATTGTACGTGAATTAAAGCATTCTTTACATCACAAGCTCCACAAACGGCTTGTACCGTTAAAGGGGTATTCTTAATTAGCAGAGCACGCAGGCGAACCAAAATATAACCTTTAAAATTTGTAATCTACTTTGTTGATTGATTTTTATTCATCAAGAGCAGAAGGTATAATAATATCAGGCGCGTATCCAGGATTTCGCAACCAAGGGGGCCTGACGTGATCTTGGCGCCCCTGCGTACTTTAAAAAAAAATGGCGCCCTCCCGCCAGCCGCTAGGCAAACATAGGATTACGCCTTAAATGCATAATGAAGGATTCCAGAGCAAAGCCCCCTTTTAAAGTTAAATATTTTGGGGGATATAAATACATGAAAACAAAACAATTGAATCATATTTTTATTTGTATTTAAACATGTTAAATGGTGAGTTCATGGACATGAATATGATGTATTACCACAAAAAAATACAATAAATGCGAGTGCGAAGCGCAAGCAATTTTTTCCATTCTACTTTACGACCACCATAGAATTTTAAGCACTTAAGGGTTTAAAGTTTGTTTAGCTCCTCATCAGAATATCATATAAACGGGAGCTTTAATTTGATTTGATGTATTCGAATGATCTGGAAACAGGACATTTTTATGCGATCCTCAGGAACACAACGTAATAACTAATTGGGGGGGAAATGATGCGAGCGCGAAGTGCGAGCAAAAATTTTGCTCTATTTATTCTCCTCATGCATTTAAAATACGAAATCAAACCAATGTAGATTGATGTTTTGGTGGTCAGAATCCTCATACTATATGATCTGGTTACAAGAAAAATATAGGCGAGCGCGAAGCGAGAGTCGAGCGTAAATTTGATGTATTCGAGTGATCTGAAAAAAAAAAGGATAATATGCGTTCCTCAGGAACACAACCTAATAGCTCCTTGGAAAAAATGATGCGAGTTCGAAGTGCAAGCAAAATTTTGCTCAATGTTTAGAACCAGAAGGCATGGAAGTTTAAATTAAATTTGGCCCCCATAATTTCAAGACTAAGATGTTGCCACGTTAGTATCAGGTCAATTCTGCGTCCCTCCCTAAGTTTAGGATAAATTTGGCCCCCTATGTTTAATCTCAATTTGGTGTCCCCTTAGTGTAAGGTCGATTTGACGCCCCCTATTTTAGATTGATTTGGCGCTATACATGCAAGTTTTAGGTTAATTTGGTGCCCTTTGGTTTAAGATAAGTTTGGCGCCCTGTGTTTAGGATCAATTTGGTTTCAGGTCAATCCATAATGTATATCTCACAGCAATGAGAACATTTCATCATTTTAAAACTCACAGGAATTTCAAAATGAAATTGAACTTTCAAAATCATGCCGTTCTGTGAAGTCACACACGTGACCCACTTCTTTTGACCTCTGACCTTGAACATGCATATTGTAAATATAAAAAAATATTTCTAAATGATAGCCAACAAAATATTTAACCTTAATATAAACATTAAATCAGTATGTTTAAAAATTGTTAGAGTTATAGTCAATTAAAGTCAATTTTTTTTTTATAATTTCGGTCACACACGTGATCAAGAATGGTCCTTCAGCTCAATTTGGCGCCCCCTTAGTTTAAGGTCGAATTGGCACCCCCCTAAATTTGAGATCGAATTGGGGCCCCCTTAGTTTAAGGTCGCTTGGAGCCCCTCTAAATATAAGGTCAATTTAACGCATCCCTAATAAGCTTCAGGTCAATTTGGCGCCCCTACATTTAAGGTAAATTTGGCACCCCCTTAGTTTGAGGTCGATTTTGTGCCTCGAATTGGCGACCATATGTCGCCCCTAAATTTAAAGAAAATTTGACCCCCACCCCCCTTTCTCTTCCTCTCTCTTTCCCTCTTTTTTTTCTTACCCTTTACTTTTTTTCTCTCTCTCTCCTTCCTTTTTTTCTTACCTTTCTCCCTTTTTTCCTCCTCTTTTTGGCGCCCCGTTTGCACCTACCAGGGGACCCCGGACCCATGGGCCCCCTAGAATACGTGCATGAATATGACAAAGTGAAAAATGAGCCCTGACAGGATGGCCCTGAAAAGCCGAAAAAGTAAATTCCAATGGGATCTTATTAAGTGAACCGTACGAGATGAAAGCAAAAATGTAATTACTGCATGCAAAAATAATAAAGAACAGCATAGCGACATAATCAACAAACAACAATTTTGCTAGAACTTATAGTAACCAATAATAATGCATGTGTGTATATAATAAACCCTAAAATTGTTTTATATTATAAGTCGCGGTTCCGGAATATCGGCTAATAAATCAACTTAAATAAAGGCACGGACGGGGGGAAAAATTTCACAATAATCTTCGTACATTTTCTCACATACCCTTTCTGCATGCGTGGAACATAATTAACAATGAGGCTGCAAATTATTCAAAATACAGCTAAAGGGGAAAAGTTTTTTATTATTATTATTATTATTCGGCCATCCAAGGTCATCCAAAGGGTGCCCCAAAGGCCTAAAATATCAGACTATAGGCATTTCCCTCAAAAAGACAACCCACTGGATCAGCACCTGCCATGTTCATAAGTGTTGCAACATAGTTCAAATAGTTATGTGCATTTTGGATTTTTAAAACTTTTTTTTAAATACTTATATTGTTAGATATAATTCATATTATCCTAGTGTTGTTGATTATTATTATTTTTTTTTTAAGGGAAAATTTTCCTTTTTCGTTCTTGTGGACAGAAGACAACCTGAGGAGCATTTTTATGAAACAAATATTCACTGATTCTCACTGACAAGTGTTATAAGCTACTGAAATACTTGCAATCTGATTGGCTGAGAGCAAATTTGTCGGATAAAACGTCCGACAAGTCCTTCCTTTCATGACACCCCCCCCCCCAAGATCCAGTCATTTTTTTTAACAAATGGGAACACTAAAGATCAAAGGCCTCACATTACGAGGGCATTATATATAGAGTCATCTATATAATTATCTCTTTAACCTTGTTTTAATGCTTCCTTTTCTTATGTGTTCCTTTGAGGAAAATTTATATATATATATATATATATATATATATATATATATATATATATAGTGGTGGCCGAAATTATTAGAACACGTGAACCTACACAAAGTCTATGGGATTATCAATGCCCTAGTTCAGTTGCCGAAATAAGGTTAAAGATATCGTTTGTGTGCCATGATATTTCGTGACTTTTTAGCATAGGGTCTTACATATATTTTGATACCAAGTTTATATAGTTTTGACCATCTGGTAATGCGCAGCATTAAAAATAGTTGCGCTATGCGCTTTTGGTTTCCCCGTAGACTTGTGTATTAAACATGTAGTCCAAATGCAAAAAAAAAAGTAACATGCCAATTACATATGCCGATTGCTCAAAAAGTATTTGAGCTATACGTATGAAACTTAGCAGGCTTATCTATTCTAATATACCTCAAATACCTGCCAAGTTTCAGAAAATTTGGTCAAATGGGGAGGGGTGGATTCTCCCCTCCCTTGGTGGTGAGATGACCAAAATAACCATGCCCATTGAAGGTTAAGACTATTTTTTCATTCAATGAAGACACTCCTTGTAAATGTATATTTTTTAGAAGGAAACTTCATGAGCGATTCAAATATGTTGAAATATTAAGGGTCAGAGGAAAAGGGGACTTAAATGGGGGCTCTAAATTAAAAATTTGGGGCCCCTCACAAATAATTAAAAAATTCCCACAGAACATATTATTTATACTTCACCCTATCGTATTGTGAATGATATTTTTGACATTCTCATGAAATTTCCTTTTAGAAAATACTTACTTTTGTAGGGAGAGACTTGATATTTTTAACGTTATGACACATTGATCCTGATATGGGCAAGATTTTTTAGATTTTACAATTGGTAGCGTAACACAAAAAAGGCGATTTGGGGGCGAGTTGGGGCGAGTTCCAAACGCATGACTATGTTATTTAGTTTTTGAATTATAATAATGACTTTTATAGACATTCCAGGCATTTCAAACGTATTTAAATGGTCAACTGAATGAAAACAACTAAAATCTTTTAAATTAACTTGGTGTTCTAATAATTTTGGCCACCACTGTATATCAAACCAGAATCAGCCTTATCATTATTTCCCTGTAATCTACCCCTGTGTTATTTTTGAAAGTTGCTTAAACATATCTCCAAGCCATCTGAAAATGTTGAACACGATATTACTAATATATTCAACCCAACTCTGAGATGAAGCTTTGGTGAAGAACCGCTTAAGCTCATCAAGTTGCTTCGTTGTCAGTTCGACTGGGTCATCTTTTAGCTGACCCCCGATCAGCACTAGATCTGCATTCTCGAAGGTTTTACTCTGGGTGCTGCGAAATGTATCCATTCTTGCAGACATCTCGGGTTCAGGAACGTCGTGGACAATCACTCCGACTTTACACTTTCCTGTTTGAATTGTTAACAATAATTATGGCGTTATTTAGCGCATTTTTAGTGGCGGATCTACGATTTCATGAAT
>CALNVZ010000867.1:20293-38847 GCA_940671915.1 Paracentrotus lividus
AATTGGGATTTGAGATTTTGGTACACCCAATTTTTTTTCCTCGTCACATCGTGTGAGCACAAAAGTACATCAAATTTTTTCACGTGACGCTGGCCGTGCGATAAGATGAGGGGGTGAGGGGTAGGTGTTATTTATTTATTTTTTATTTATTTATTATTTAATGATCTTAAAATTTGTAATGAGTGTACGATCACTTACCCAAAAATGTCTTAGCTCGGGGTAAGAATTCATCATACAGAGCATTTTCAACATTGGTAATTGAGAACCCTCTGTTTAAATCTACGGAGTGGCAGAGAAGTAGAACATCTATCCCTCTCATACTAAACTCGTTCAGCTCGCTGATATTGTAGGGTAGTTGTTTAAAGCTCACATTCTCCACAACATCTTGCATGTGTTTTTCAATGTGTTTAATGATGCCATCTACGTGTATGGGCTCACTGCAACTATGCACAGTGACAAGCACTCCCTGCTGAATGGATGTAATAAAATAAAAATTAAAAATTAATTAAGATTAATCAAGACAACCAGGCGCGGATGTGAAATTTCCGAATGAAGAAGGAAGTAATTTTTTATGGAAAAAATAACTGAATCGTACAATGAATTGCGAGGTTAAAATTCCATGATTTGCACCCTTTCCCCTTCATTAAGTAATTGAAGTTGTTTTAATAAAAGCAAAAAAATAGGAACACATATCGCTCATGTCGTTCAGTCTCACTGTTCAATAAGAAATTGAAAACTTATTTACTTTCTCTCTGATCCTACATTGTAAGCACTTGGAGGGCGATTCCATACATGTTGTACGGGACATTTAGAGAACATTTGACAGCTTTTCGACAATAAAAAACAAAAAATATTCCAGTAACTGATGGTCATTCGCAAGTATTACCAGAATGGTAAAAGAATCAAGACTTGATTTGACTTAAATACAAATCCTGTACACTAGATATTGAAAATAGTAATGTGTCGTATCGGACGCAGAAAAAGTGACTCTTTTGGAAGCCTTAAGTTTGTGTTCAAAAGTCTGTGAGTTGCACATGACATTTAAATCAAAACTGAACTAAATTTGATCTACAGTTACCAAAGAACAGATATATAATTTTTTTTTTGCAAAATAAGCATTAATGAATAAATAAAGCAAATTATAATTTTCAAGAACATTGTGGCGTACGGGACATGAAAAATGTGTCGTACGGGACATTTCTGAATGAGGGCTATACTTTCTTAATTTTTGTCTTGATTACTTCTTAAATCAATTAATTTGTCTGACAATAATGATAATCCTATGAGACTAAAGGGCAGTTATCATGTTAGAAAGCACTATTCTTGAATAATTCTGTCAATATAATCATGAATAATATGGTGTGTCGTACGGGACTGACGTGTCATACGGGCCAGCCTGTATAACATTGGACTTCATGTCAATCAAAAACGAAGCATTACCCCCAAATTTCTCTTTTGTATCCGTAACAAGGCATGCAGGACAATCAGTGGCGTAACTCAGGGGGGCAGGTACCCCTGGGGCACTTTAAGGGCGCAAAACATGAAAAGGAATAAAAGGAAGGGGAAATGAAGAGAAGGGGATGCATACCCAAACTTGAAAAGTGGGAATGGCAAGTGAAAAGTGATGATAATACCAATGACATTATAGTTATTGGTATTATCTGATTACTTGTCACTTGTTTTCTGCAATTTATGCAAATTAGCCCTTTTTGCCCAAAACAAGATCTACTGAATACCTTACACAAATAACTCGACTTTTTTTTGCACGGATGTTCTTTAAACATATGTTTGGGGAATGTATGGATTTGAATTTCAAAGAAATTCTTCTTTTTTTTTCTGATGAATTTTTTCTTTTGTATTTTATTTGGTTTTTTTTTTTGGCTAATTATATATCCATGACATTATTACCACAAAACTAAAACTTCATTTAAAAATCTAATCCATGCATTCCCCAAGAGACATATTTCATTAATAAGTATGCAAAGAGTAACGAGTAACAGACATTAGATTCTTGAGATGTTTTGTTTTGCAATAAAGGGCTAATTTGCATAAATTATGCTAATTAGGCATTTTGGTGATTTTTTTTTTGTCGCCCATATAGATTCCTTGATATAACCTCTGTACTTATATATCATGTATATGGTTTTGGTGGGTTATTTCTATTCATTTCTTCAGAAATGAGCCAAATAGAAGTGTAACAATTTGCCTATAACCCCCCCCCCCCCATAAGCTGATATAGATATTTGAAAATAAATGAATAATATAAATTATATAAAATTGAAATTAAAATAAAGTTTGGCAAGAATCCAGACCACTTCATATACAGTCCAATAGCTCTTAAGACACATGTGAGAATTGTCTATCATAATTAATTAATGGTAAAAGGAAAGTACTAAAGTTTCTGCCCATTCCAGAATTTTTTTCTTTTTCTTTCTTTTTCTTTTAAGAAGAGAAGTCCTAACTCGGTCAAACTTTACTGTATTTCATGAACCAACTTGAAATAAGGGTGGACTTTTCCATAATTATACCAATAACAGAAAAGGGTGGTATGAAGAAAAAAAAGGTAAACATCAATTAGTACCGTGTCTAAAAGCTTTGACCAGTGAAAATCACCAGTACAGCTGAAGGCCTTCACAATGGAATACATGTATTTGAAGTCATAGTGGGGCCATCTATGTCGTTTCGTTTGCAAGTCATGTTAAGGTTTGGAAACATCTATAAATATGTTCTACTTGATAACACGAATCAGAAAATATATGTCTCCAATTTTTTTAATTGACCTTTTGTGACCCAAAATGGAGGTCAAAGGTCAGGCTTCATTAACATAAACATAATTTTCTTCAAATTGTGTCAAATTTAGTATCAAATTGTAGGTAATTTTATAACTAGCAATTAAGTCTATTAACATTTTTTCATCCGACCAGCCAGTTTTGAGCAATATGCAAAACTAGTCTATTTATGCATAATTAAATGCATAATTGTGTCAAGCTTCACTATAATCAGATAACATATCCATAAACAATATCAATAGCAACTAATCAATAATACAACATAGGTCATACTAGCCTGACATTGCTGCCACATTCTGGTGACCCTTATGACCTTAAAATTAGGGCAAAGGTCAATTTATATGATGATTAAAAACCTGGAAATGGCATCATGTTAGCAAAAACCTCATTTTCTGTCAACTTTGACCTTATTTCTAGGTCGATTGTGTCACCTTAAAATATGACAACATATATTTTTTTGGTTGATGGTATCAAGTTAAATATAATCATGTTAGTTACCAACATAGATAAGCTTATATAACGAATAGGTCAAAGGTCAAAGTAATAGAAAGAGGTTTTGGCCAAAGTGTTTGGTTGTGACCTTAGTCTTATCGGGCCGCATTACTTGGAATATTTCATTAAACAATGTTAACGTGTTCTACTTGACCCCACGAACCAGGAAATGTTCGTTTTCAATGACCTTTGACCTTTAACTATGGTAAAAAAGTCCCCAAAATACATAGTTTCTTGTATTTCCTGGTTTTTTAGCGTCATGTTATTTGAACTTTGACCTTATCTTTTCAAGTTCTAGTGTGGAATCGCCCTGGAGAGTATACATGTATAGAAGGATTTTTCTCGTTCAGTTTATAAATAAACCCCTCACAACAAATTTCGCAAATCGACTTTGGGCAATGATAACTTTTCAAGTATGCTTTAGTTATTCCCGATATTCATACTATTGGAAAGATAATTTATTCCCCTTTTCATTGATATCCTATTTGTAATGATTGTGTCATGCTTAAATGCACAAAATATTAGAATATGGAAAAAAGTCAAATGTTGCAAAATGCATTTTCATTGATCAAATTGAATTCCGAATCCCGAATTTAGGCCCTGGTAACTTTTGGGGTATTTTCTAATTTTGATTGAATTTTATACCATTTTCAAGCTCATTTATTCCACTTTTCGACGATACCCTAATTGTAACAATATTGTTGTTCTTATATGCACAGATCACCTGAATCTAGGACAAGTCAGAAGTCAAATGTTGCAAATTAACTTCTCACTTTTTACTTTGCTATATATTCATGAATTATGTGCATTCAAACATGATGTTACCATTGCAAATATGGTATCAATACAAAGAAGAATAAATGAACTTTTCAATGCTATAAAAATTGATAGTGATAAAAACACACATTAAAATGTTTCAAGGTTCAAAGTTGTGTTACAAATTCAAATTGAACATTATCTTTCGCTTTGCCTTGCATTCAGGGGGTATTCAGGGGTTCTGTGGACCCGGACATGACATCACCCTGACAAATAAGGTATCAATAAAAAGAGAAATAACTTAATTTGACAATGGTCCAAATTTCAATAAAATTATAAATTACCAAAAAAGTTATTGGGGTCTAAAGTCGAGTTGCGGAACTACAAAGTTATCAATAAAAGTGCATTTTACAACATTTGACTTTTTACTTTCTCCATATTCTGATATTCTGTGCATTGAAGCATGACACAATCCTTACAAATAGGATATCAATAAAAAGGTGAATAAATTATATTTCCAGTAGTACGAATATCAGGAATAAACTAAAGCACACCTCAAAAGTTATCGTTGCCCAAAGTCGATTTGCGGAACTTTTTGGGAGGGGTTTATGTGTTATGTGTTAGGGGTAGGTGTTAAATTTTTTCCGGTCTTCGGCCATCAAAAAGGTCATCATGTATCAGCCAGAGGGGTACCCTTACAAAAAAAATCTCAATGGTACCATTGAAATAATACCATTGAGATACCATTGACATCTATACCATAGAGATACCATTGACATCTATACCATTGGAAACACCATTGCCAACACCATTGGCAACACAATTGACATCACCACTGAAATACCACTGAAACACCATTTACTATTTACCAATGGTGCCTTAATGGTAGTGCCAATGGTAGCTAATTTAAATAATTGGCTCAACTGAGTGCACACCATATGCAAATGATCTACCATTGAAACACCACTGAAAAACCATTTACCATTCACCAGTGGTGCCCCAGTGGTAGTGCCAATGGTAGCTAATTTAAATAATTGGCTCAACTGAGCGCACACGATATGCAAATGATCTACCATTGAAACACCACTGAAAAACCATTTACCATTCACCAGTGGTGCCTCAATGGTAGTGCCAATGGTAGCTAATTTAAATAATTGGCTCAACTGAGCGCACACCATATGCAAATGAGCTACCATTGAAACACCACTAAAAAAACATTTACCATTCACCAATGGTGCCTCAATGGTAGTCACAATGGTAGCTAATTTAAATAATTGGCTCAGTTGAGTGCACAAGTTAAGCTACAACACCATTAACATAACCTACCACATCTACAACAACCTCCAACCACATTCTACCATTGACAAATACCATTCACTTTCTACCACTAGCACACACCATTCACCTTGACCATCGACGTACCATTGGTGCACCATTAATATACCATTCGCCTTGTACCATTGGCATACCATGCGTATACCATTCACCTTCCACCATTGGTTTACCATTCATATACCATTCACCTTCCACCATAGACATACCATTCATATACCATACACCTTACACCATTGGTCTACCATTCATATACCATTCACCTTCCCCAATTGGTCTACCATTCATATACCATTCACCTTCCACCATTGGTCTACCATACATATACCATCCACCTTCCACCATTGAAATACCATACAAATACCATTCACCTTCCACCATTGGTTTACCATTGGTTTACCATTCATATACCATTCACCTTCCAACATTTGTCTACCATACATATACCATTCGCCTTCCCCCACTGGTCTACCATTCATATACCATTCGCCTTCCACCACTGATCTACCATACATATACCATTCGACTTCCACCATTGACATGCCATTCATATACCATTCACCTTCCACCATAGGTCTACCATACATATACTATTCACCTTCCACCATTGGGTTACCATTCATATAATAATAATAATAATAATAATAATAATAATTTTATATACCGCAAAATTGCAGAATTGCCTCTAAGCGGTTGAGAGAAAAGAAAAATGAACTGAAAAAAAAGAGAAGAAGATAATTTGCACTAAAAAATGTATCAAAAATAATTTTACAAAATTTCAACAAGTCTGTTAAATCTTCAACAGATCATAAAGTAAAATGAATACACGGAGTGGGCCAAAATTGGCCAACAAGGATATGACATGAGCGAATTAAGATTTAAAAAGATGAGTTTTAAGCATAACTTTAAATGTATTAACAGAGCTAGCATTTCGAATTTGTAGGGGGAGATTGTTCCAAAGCAATGAAGCTGCATAAGAAAAAGAACGTTGACCGTATTGTTTGTAAGAAGTATGAGATCTAGAAAGGAGAGATTGAGAAGCAGAACGTAGAACTCGAGCAGGCTGGTATCGAGGAAGGGATTCAGAGAGATATGAAGGAGCTAGACCATGATAAGACTTAAAAGCAAGAAGAAGAATTTTGAAGGTGATACGAGAAGTATAGGAAGCCAATGGAGTTTACGAAGCACAGGAGTAATATGGGAAGAACGAGGGACACAAGAAACCAGACGAGCCGCAGTGTTCTGGATGCGTTGGAGCTTTGAGGTTATTTTTGTTGGAATACCAAAGAGAAGGGAATTACAACTATCTAAGCGAATGTGACAAATGCATGGTTCTGGCTTGCAACGATCGTCTGCGTTCGCGGAGCGGGGATGGAGCGGGGATGGCCGCCCTTTCGTGAACTCCGGGGGGGGGGGCTTTTCTCGAAAGGGTGGGTAGAGGAGGGGAGTCAATTTAACGCACCATTCGAGAACACCGGGGGGGGGGGCTTTTCTCGAAAGGATGTGTTTAGTAGTTTTCTGAACCAGTCTTTTTATAAAATTATTCATTAAATAATAATAATTAATATTATAGATAATAATAATATGATAATAATAATACCCAATATTTCTATCGCGCCTTTCCCAAATATAATGAAGAGAACTAAAGAGAGCTTGCATTTTTGTTGATTTTGAAGTTCATAATTCTAGAACCCCAAGCTTATAGAACAATTGAATTAGAGAAATAACGTGTTTTCTATTCTGAATAAGTTCACATTTGCATAGAAGTTTAGAAGCTCCGTCCACATATTTAACCAGCCTTAAATAGAAAAGTAGCTTTTTTGTTGATTTTTGAGCCGTGAGGCACGGACGCTTGTAGTTGGACACAGACACACATACTTGACCCTTTTTTTATTTTTGATAACCGAGCGGTTATCAAAAATCATAGACGAATGTGACCGGAGGAGACGGGGGAGCGCCCCCTCCACTCCAGTCTCATGCAAAGTCTTTCGTGCAATCTGGCAACAGAAGGGAACCAAAAAAGTCCAAACAATCGTTGAAGATGGAGGGTGGGAGTAGGGAAAAACACTGCTTCTCGAACGGAGTCCATGATGAGAATGATTTTGATTCAGACACAATTCTTCCGCAGATCAGATGCAAGTTTTAAGTTTACGCGTGGGAAAGTGTGTTGCGCTTTGATGTTGAAGAACAAAAGAGACCGCGTTTCTATGATAATTGCCGACATGCGCGCGTATGACATATTTATGTAGATTACGCGGCGCTTTGATAGTCGGCGAATTTGTAGACAACTCAACGTTGTTCTCTATTTAAATGCATTCTCCCACGATTGGCTCAGGTATACAATTTGACGCAAGGTTTCTATCTTTTTATTGTCAGTTCGACATATATATTGCAAGATTTCTAACATGACACCAAGTAATCAAAACATACTCGATTCTCTAATTCTTTCTTCTTTCTTTGTCATTTTTTTTTATTTTCTTCATAATATATAATATTATTTAAGATCAAGATGGGGCGACTCCGCCATATATCGGCGATAACCCTTTAGGAACGGGCCGGTATTCATGGGCATTCAGTTCAGTTCAGTTCGTTTATTTACATATTCCAATCAAACAATAATAAGAACAACAATTATATGTCATTTCAAAACTATACATTATTTGATAAATCATTAAACGAATGACATCAGTAGTAAGAAAGAAAGAAATATGAAGGAGCCTAAGTTAAAAGCTAAGCTTGTTACTTATAGGCTCCTTTGTGAAGATGGTGATAAGAATACATAAAGAAATAAATAAATACAAAGATATATAAATAGGAGTAACTGAAAAATGTGCATTAACATATCATTTTTTTTTTTTTTTACATTGAACTACCTATCTGTACGCAATGGTAATAGTGAGCGACCGTGTGATGTAATCATTATTTTGATGTGTAATGACGACATCATCTCGGCACTACATTATAATCATACATTAACACTGATATACGCAAAAGGAAAAAGTGAGCAGTACCGAGATGATGGGCATCACTCCGAACTTCAGCTGGGGTGGGGGGGGGGGGGGTGGAACAACATGGACCTCGCCTCGGCTTTCCAGCTACTTTAATATCTAATGATTTGAATAAAACTAAGAATACTAGAAAGTGCCCCTTTATTCATTCAATATATCTTTTAAACCCCAACCTTCCGGCTCGCGCTTCGCGCTCGCGGATAACTACATCATAATGCAAAATTAACTCCAATTTTGAGCTCAAAATTTTATACCAATTCAGTAGGTTATTGAATGCACAATTAACTCAAATATAAAAATCAAATATACTAAATCATAATGCACATATATTTACCTCAAAACTTTCAGCTCGCGCTTCGCGCTCGCGGATGCTAAATAGGGTCTATAATACACAATTATCTACAATTTCTTATTCTAGCAAGTGCCCCTTTATTCTATACATCTTTTAAAACCCAAAATTTTCGGCTCGCGCTTCGCGCTAGCGGATACTAAACCATAATGCACAACTATCTCCAATTTTGAGCTAAAAAATTTCGGCTCGCGCTTCGCGCTTGCAGATACCAATAATTCAGTAGGATAGGCCTACATAATGCGCAATTAACTCAAATTTTTACCTCAAAGTTTTCATCTCACGCTTCGCGCTCGCGGATACTAAATAAAGTCTATACTGCACAATTATCTCAAATATTTTCGGCTCGCGCTTCGCGCTCGCTTTGCTTTTTTGTCATTAATGAAATACAAAACACATTCTTAAAAGTATCAATTAAGATGCAATTTTTGGGGCGCTCCCCCTATTCATCCGAATACATTTCTCTTTATGCCTCTGGTCTCAATTGCCCCCTTTTCAGGAAAAATGCCCGTTTTCCATCGTGACCCCTCACTTTCAAATTCGTTCTACCGCCTCTGGCATAACAACATGGCTATTACATGCCGATCTTTCAGGTAATTAGATGGCAAAGTTTGCACTCGCAACGTCTGATGTAATTCTAATGGGGCAATAATCGTATTCATGGTGGCAATTTAAAATACATAAAAGTTCAAACCACTAAAGTTTTGTTTTAAATATTCAGATTGTTTAGGTAAGTATAGGGCTATATATCGAGGAGTGTTTTAAACTCGCGATTCGCGCTCATTTGCTCGCTCCGCTCGCAAGTTTTTTTTTTTTAAAGTTGGCCCCCCCCCCTCTGGAAAATCCTGGATCCGCGCCTGCCATACATTCGTGATTTTAAGCCCCTTCAGCCCGAATAACGAACGGATACGATTGCGAAATAAATTATTTAGTTATGGAGTGATAACGGACCAATTTTAGAAATGAAAATTATTCTTTACCGGAAGAATTCGGCGCTGAAATAAATTATTCATTAAATAAAGACAGAACGAAAACAATTGCGGAAGAAATTATTTAGTTATGGGCTGTTAAACGGCCCGACTTTAGAAGCGAAACTAATTCTTTATCAGTATATAAGTCGCCGTTGATAATTTTGTGAAATAAATTCTCCGAAAATCAAAATTTAACAGCAGATGCTGTCAAATAATGACACCCCTCCCCCCTATTTTAGGAATAACGAACCTTCGGAATAACGAACACTACCCCCCCCCCCCTGCAGACTACCGGAACGGCAGCGCGGCCGCGGACTATCGGGCTATAGCCGCTTGGGGGGGGGGGGTCTAAAATTATGAACTTCAATATCAACAAAAAAAAATGCAAGCTCTCCTATTATAATCTATTAATATTATATTGTTATTATTTAATGAATAATTTTCATAAAAACGACTGGTTCAGAAAACTACTAAACACAGCCTTTCGTGAAAAGCCCCCCCAGTGTTCCCGAATGGGTGCGTTAATTTGACTTCCCTCCCTCAACCCACCCTTTCGAGAAAAGCCCCCCCGGTGTTCACGAAAGGGTGCGGCCATCCCCGCTCCACCCCCGCTCCGCGAACGCAGACGATCGTTGCAAGCCGATAAGACGATGGGCTGTATTCTGGTCAAGATACCTACGGATTTTACTTATTTTTCTTAAAGCTACAAAGGCAGATTTACATATAACATCAACATTTTGAGACTTGGAAAGAGATGAATCCATGACAGCACCAAGATTCCGCGCTATATTTGAAGGCTCAATTACAGACTGCCCCATCCTTACACTAATTTGTGGAACATCAGAGCTATACTTAGAAAAAAAGTGTACAAGTTCAGTCTTAGAATCATTTAAAGCAAGCTTGTTCTTAATTGACCAAGATTTTACATCATTCAAACAACTTTCCAATTTCTGGATAGCACAAGAGCGTTCCTTAGCACTGAAAGTTATATATAACTGAACATCATCAGCATACATCATACATGAAATACCGTGTGCCCTTATGATATCCTGAAGGGGAGATATAAACATTGTAAAAATTAACGGACCAGCGACAGAGCCTTGTGGGACTCCACACCACAAGTTATGTCTGTCATAATTCACAGAATTAATAGACACAGACTGGACACGATCAGATAAATAAGATGTATACCACTTCAAGGCAGTACCACCAAATCCAAACCTTGAGGATAACCTTTGCTTCAGGAAGCAAAGATCGATTGTTTCAAAAGCCGAAGAAAAGTCCAAAAGTACCAATATGGTTTCTTGTTTCTTATCAAGGCCACACAAGATATCATTTTGGACACGGACTAGGGCTGTCTCAGTGCTATGGAAAGCTCTATATGCAGATTGAGTAGAATTCAACAAATTATTTTCATCAAGATATTTTTGAGTTTGACTGACCACCACTCTCTCAATGAGTTTAGATACAAATGATAACCTAGACACAGGACGATAGTTACTCAAAACTTCCGGATCTAAATGTGTTTTCTTTAACAAGGGTCTTACTGAAGCTTCCTTTAAAAGATCAGGAAAATAACCCGACGACAAGGATTGGTTGATGATAATCGTCAGCACAGGAAGAAGTTCATCGATGCACAAAGTGAAAACAGATGAAGGTAATGGATCAAGTTCACATGATGTCTTAGAAGCCTTCTTAATTATTTTCACGACGTCCAAAGGTGACACAGTGTCAAAATCAGTGAAGGTAGATTGGCAGACATCACGCAGCTGAACCGATAGTGTAGGCAGGGGTGACTCATCATTTTTAGCTCTCAACGTTCTGATCTTTTGCTCAAAGAAATCTGCAAACCTGTCTGCAATTTCCTTTGAATTCTCATGCTGTGGTAGCTTAAAACTCTGGTTACTATGACAAAGTTTATCAACGACACGAAAGAGGCTGCGTTCATCACACTGGGAGATCTCATTAATGTGATAGTTTAATTTGGCATTCGATAAGCGGTCGCGATATATGCTACACTGTTGTAGATAAATGACTTTGTCAACAGTGAGACCAGACTTTCGCCACTTCCGTTCGAGTTGACGCTTTTTCTGTTTTTCTAGAGTTGACGAAGAGAATCTGAAAACCATGGAGAGTGCGGGCGAACAACAATGGATTTCTCTTTTTTTGGTGCATGATGATCCAGTATACCCTGGAGTACGCTGTTATACCGGGTTGCAAGATAATCAAGGTCATTAGTAGGACAAACTGTGCGAGAAAAACGCACAATATCAGATTTGAAAGAAAACATATCCACATAGCGTAACTTGCGATAACATAGAACTTTCCTCATTGGGGGAGGGTGGGCAATATCAATGAGACACTTCACAACCGCGTGGTCAGAAGGAAGCTCCTCAATAATAGAGACCGATCGAAGAAACGAATGTGTCACCCCTGTCAGTTATCAAAAGATCTAATGTATGTCCTGCAGTGTGAGTAGACACATTAACATGTTGCACAAAACCAGGAGCAGTCACCATATCACGGAAAAGAATTGCTTCAGTATTTCCTGCTGAGTCCCAATGAACATTGAAATCTCCAGCCAGAAGAAATTTGCAAGGTTGTGACAAAAGTGATTCAACAAAGCTACCAAAATCATCCAGAAACATTGCACTTGTGAGTTTATTCTTCTTATTAGGAGGAGGGCGATAAATGAATACTAATCGGAATGACGTGCTCATGGAACTAATGTTCATATCCATATGCTCAAAAGATTTATATTTTTGACCAACATTGAGTTTCATCTTGACCCCATGACGAAGGAGAACACCAACACCACCAGCTCTCGAGTGACCGCGTGGTAAATGATGGAACGAATAATTAGGAAGTGTGTTCTTAATATCAGCTAGAGTGCGAGAATCCCGATGATCTCCAGTTAACCATGTCTCGGTCAAGACAAGAATATCCAATCGATGACTAATAACAAAGTCACATAGAGCAGTAGACTTATTTTTAGAGTTAATAGAGTGCGCATTCCACGAAGCAAAACGAAGACGTTGATGATCAGGGATACCAGAAGGCATGGAATGTAAAGGGATTTTTCGTCTCCGATGGCCCCCTTTCCTGCCTCTATGAGCGATACGTTTCCTATATGGTTTCCTGTGAATTCCAAGCCCTTCAATATGTTGGGCGAGAGAAGGAGAGATAAAATCAGATGAGTTAGCATAGTTAGAAGCATCCGAACGTAGACGTAGAAGTTCTCCTCTACTGTAGGAAAACACATGATGAAGTTCACAGCCCATTCCTTTTCCATGCAGTTTGGGAAAGCATTCTATGCTTTCACTGCTATTACAAGCACACAAAAGCATCCAATGGTGGAAAGTGAATGGTATATGTACGGTAGACCTATGGTGGAAGGTGAATGGTATATGTACGGTAGACCAATGGCGGAAGGCGAATGGTATATGTACGGTAGACCAATGGTGGAAGGTGAATGGTATATGTATGTTAGACCAATGGTGGATGAATGGTAGACCAGTGGTGGAAGGCCAATGGTATATGAATGGTATGTGTATGGTGGAAGGTGAATGGTATATGTATGGTAGACCGATGGTGGAAGGTGAATGGCATATAAATGGTTTGCCAATGGTGGAATGTAAATCGTATATGAATGGTATGTGAATGGTGGAAGGTGAATGGTATATGTATGGTAGACCAATGGTGGAAGGTGAATGGTATATGAATCGTAAACCAACGGTGGAAGGTGAATGGTATATGTATGGTATGCCAATGGTGGAAGGTGAATGGTATATGAATGGTATGGCATTGGTGGAAGGTGAATGGTATACGAATGGTATGCCAATGGTACAAGGCGAATGGTATATTAATGGTACATCAGTGGTACATCAATGGTACGTCAATGGTCAAGGTGAATGGTTTGTGCTAGTCGTAGAAAGTGAATGGTATACCAAAGATATATGATAATGGTTAAAGATCATTTTTAGGTCAGTACTTGCTTTAGAGTAAATCGTGAAGGTTCATGAAACTGGAATGATACAAATATGATAATGCATAATATTCTTGTAACAAAAATAAATATAACTTTTATTGTCATGATGCAAAACTACAAAATAAAGAGTTACATGACAATGATCAAATAAATACTTTGCTGTTATATGTATTGCAGTTATGTCAGAGAGGTAAATATCTCAAATTTCCTACAGTCTTAACTTTTAAAAGAAATTATGCAATAAGTGTCACTACATGTATGCCACACTGTCCTTTCATTACTGAAGGAGACTTAATCATTAAAAAATGAAAATGAATAAATAAATGAATATTAATCAAAAGTAATGCTGGGTTATAGTTTTAGTAAGATTGAATGACATCATTAATATTGATCTGTTTTTTCTGATAAAATGCAAATATAAAAACAAGCAAAGTGACCATTACACTTCATTTTTAATTTTATAGGTCAAATCTGTGAGAAAACCAGATTCCGACGGTACTGTAGTGTAGATCCAGTGATCTGTATCAGTGTTGACATTATTTCCCTTAACATAAACCTTCCAAATGATCGCTATTGATGTCAAAAAGAATGTATAGCCAATTCATTGGGATCCAAGCAATATATTAAAATTAAACACAATTTTAATAATTTGTAGATCTCATTTTCTGAGTGATATCTCAAAGCAAACTGAAAATGTGATAGTTTATGTAATTGGACTGACCAAAACTATAGCCCAGCTTTACATAAAAACTTGATAAAAGCACAATATATTATAAACATAGGTTTTATGCCTTTTTTCACTTTGGCAGTTTTGAATGGCAAATATTTTGGCAGAGTTCTATTAAATAAGCAGCATCATTTTACATAAATAGATGCATTCCTTTTAAAACTACAGTGGAAGCTCGTTATAAGGAGATAACAAGGTAATTTCTATGGTCCCAAGGACCTTGTTATAACAAGTTTCCATTGTAGATGAATCTTCAACCTAATACCCTTAAGATATTGGTTCTTCAGATATTGCATTGACAAACTAAATACATGGAATTTCACATACTAACATGTGACCCTTAACCTTTGACCAATATAATCCATAACCTAATCAGGAGATCTTCGTATGACAATACATACTACCCTTAAGATTGAAGTGTGAATTGGTCTCCAGATATTGCATTAAAGGGGAAGTTCACCCTGGAATTTGATTGGTCTTTAAAAATGCAGAAAAATAAAAGAAAAATATGAGTGAAGGTTTGGGGAAAATCGACCAAAATATGATGAAGTTATGAATATTCAAAGTTTTGATTCTGTGACGTCACATGCGAGCAGATCTCCTATGTGTTATGTAGTGTAAATTCCATAAAATGTCTTTTTTTTCAGAAGAAAATAATTATGTCACCTGTGCGGTCGATATACCATCAAACGTATGTTCATATAGATGACTATATCAAATTGACCCATTCCTTTTTCAAGAACCACGACAAAAAGACAAATTTAGGGATTTTACGTACACAACCAATGGGAGAGCTGCTCGCACGTGACGTCACAGAATCAAAACTTTATATTCATAACTTCGCTATTTTTTGGTCGATTTTCTTCAAACTTTCACTAATATTTTTCTATTATTTTTCTTCATTTTTAAGACCAATAAAATTCCAGGGTGAACTTCCCCTTTAACAAACTCAAAACATGGAACTTCACATTTTGATATACACTTGACCTTTGACCTACATGATCTAATCAGACCATCTTCCTAAGACTATACATGCTGCCTTCAAGTCCGAAGCTCATATCTCCACTGGTTCTTGAGATAATATATATAAAAACAAATTAACTAACAGACCATCTTTCTCTAGCGAAACCTAATACCCTTAAGATATTGGTAAGATATTAATCCATAACCTAATCAGAAGATCTTTGTATTATGACAATACATACTACCCTTCAGATTGAAGTGTGAATTGGTCTCCAGATATTGCATTAACAAACTCAAAACATGGAACTTCACATTTTGATATACCCTTGACCTTTGACCTACATGATATAATCAGACCATCTTCCTAATTAGTAGGGGCTACTATGAAATCCCGCTGGATAATCATGCCAAAATTGATTTTATTGGCTAACTTTGTCAATTTGGGGGTGCTGAATCCAAAAAACTTTGGTTCCATTTTTTCCAACTACGTCTTGGGCCGCCAATTTGGATATCAAAATGGCCGCCATAGAAAACTGTATTTTTACTTATATCTCACATTGTAAGCATGGTAAAAAGTTCAAATTTGGTTCATAATGCATGCATGTGATGTCTGACATGATGATACATCATTTTCCAAGATTGTGGTTTATATTGGTTGGTCGCCATCTTGAAATTCAAAATGGCCGCCATAGCTAACCTATTTTACTTGTATCTCAGGTTTCAAGCACCTCCAAAGGTTAAGGGTTGCAAGAATATCATCGTTTGTGATGCAATACATGTTGAATTAAAATACACTAGAAAATCTAACCGTAATGGATGGTAAATAGAATTGGTGGCCATTTTGAAATTCAAAATGGCCGCCATACCAAACATTCATGCATGTGCCGTCATAGAAAACCCTATTTTTACCTATATCTCACATTGTAAGCATGGTAGAAGGTTCAAATTTGGTTCATAATGCAAGCATGAGATGGCTGCCAGAGTATGATATTTAAACCAAATAAACCCAAAACATTTAATGTTGTGAAGTCCTTTAGAAAGCATAATTGCCGCCCGGGTAGCCTATGATTTTTTTCATAGCTGTCTGGTTCCAATATTTATCACACAGCAGTTGCGTGTACGTGTTTCTACCAATTTGCATGGTTTCTACCGTTGGAGACAAATGAATAAAATTAATTGTCTACATAATTGCTTTGTTGGAAGAAAAAAAAATGATGAAAAATGGCTGCCATGGAAAGCATGGCATACGGTAAAAACTTATGACTGGTAAATCATGTTACATGCTATGAGGTGCATTAAACAAATTGACTAACAAAATACTTGCTGCAATGTTTTAACAACCATTATTTGCCATCGTCTGTAATTTTATAGTCACCTGGTCAACTTCTTCTGAGCCATTCACGACATAATCCTGTGTGTCTTCACTTTCGCAGCACTTGCGCAGGGCTGTCCTCACCCAAGTCTTTATCTTGCAGGAACAAAGACTATCTTATGACAGGAGCATTAGCCCAATTTCATGACTACCATTGGTACATGTAGCTCAAAACACTGTACAGACGGTACAATTAGCACCTAACTCCAATCCAGATCCCATGTACAGAGACCGTTTAGGTTGTGAACAAACATCAATGTCTATGATTTTCCCTGATGGGCTTGAGGTAGCATCCAGTACTGACATACAATTATAGAATGAGGGTATCTTCCTCATGCATAGGTGCGATTTGTGACTTTTGAATCCTTTATGGCTTGTTAGAATAATTATGTTGAATTCCTAAAGATGACAACGATGCTCTTGCTTCTATAAGTAGTCCTAATATTAGGATACTCGAGCAGAACAGCCTTCCCAAGCCATTCTGTCAGCATAAGAACTCAATCCCTGTGATTGTGAGACAGAATAGTTTTGCGCGACACAAGTTTGATGCTTGTTGACCCTTCATGTAAAACTCCACCCTGCTCAGGATCTGTAGCCCTTTTGCCTTGAGTTCGTTCCTTGAGGGAGTCATCAAAAATGGACCTTTCAAGATAATCAAATGCAAGTTTTCCGATATTCCTAGGGAAGGCATCAGCAATGTCAGAGGATTGAATCATTGATGGGGACTTTATAAAGGCCTGGCCAACTGTCATGATATTGATCATATGCACTTCCTCTCTTTCTCCTCTTTGTATGATGTGGTTTCTGTGTCGGATGGAATCGGTATCCTGGCCTTCAGGATATTTGGAAAAGTTTCATGGGTTTCTATATGGCATTGGTGATTAAACCAATTAGGAGAAGGCTACTGAGTTAAACAGTGATCATTGAATTATAGAGAATTCCTACTTTCCAAATGACTGAATCATGCCAGGTCTGGATTGTTTAACAACCAGATATCTTACAAGAAGTTGGGGATCATAGCTAGCTTAATGAGCTTGACTCCAATCTTACATTATATCTTCTTCCTGCATGCAAGAGCCGTATTTCTTCATTCTGGCCTTTCTCATTTGATCCATGGATCATATGACTTGTTACTCAACGATTCTTTTGGAAGCAAATTCTTGGAACCTGGTCCCTTAACACATCAAGAGATCAGCACTTTCCCAAAGGAGACACTTAAACATGAAAATGACCCACTCTACTCTTTCTTCAATGGTATGCAGGTTACAAAGCGACGAAGATTCAGGCACAATTTCTTATACTCTGCTGATCGAACCCCTCAACCAAACCACTCATCCATAGGTAAGACTTTTGGGTCAACAGTCTTGAGTCTGTACCACATAGTGTAAACATCAGCCCCAGCGAGTCCCTCTTGGTCCTAATGGCCAAATGGCCACATAGGGCTTTAATGATGAAGGCCAGCCAGTTTAGGAACGTGGAGAGGAAGAAACCGTGACTTGTCTCCTGGAATGCCCAACCCTGCTGACCAGACCTCTCTTTCACTCGATGGGGTTGCCTGCGTTCAGTATTTAGAGGTACATGTATAGTCGAGAGCAAGTTGTGTGCAAAGTAGTACTTGAACTGTTCTTCAACATAAGAGCCATCTCATGATTCTCTTGGTTTGGAGATGCTCTTTTATCATTTCATGAAGACCTTGCTGATGCCATCATGTCTCTCATGTAGGCCTACCTTCTTGCAAAGCTCTTCACATTTCAGATTCATTGTTTTCAAGTGCTCAAAGTGCATTGATGCTTCAAACAGGAGATCA
>CALNVZ010000870.1:0-13551 GCA_940671915.1 Paracentrotus lividus
TTTACAATAACTGATTACGCTGTGAGTTTGGAGAATGTACATGTAATACATAATCTAGAACTGACCTAGTGTGTTAAACTGTTCGGAGAAACTCATCGCCAAAAACGTTTTCGAAATAAATTATTTATGAAAGAAAAACGGAGCGGATACAATTGTGGAATTAATTGTTTAGTTTTGGATTGATAACGGGCCGTTTTTAGTACCGAAACTTTTTATTATCGGAAGAACTCATCGCCAAAAACGCTTCGGAATAAATTCTTTATGAAAGAAAAAACGGAGCGGATACAATTGTGAAATTCATTGTTTAGTTTTGGATTGATACCGGGCCGTTTTTAGTACCGAAACTTCTTATATATCGGAAGAACTTATCCAAAAACATTTCAAAATAAATTATTTATGAAAGAAATACGGAGCGGATACAATTGTGAAATTCATTGTTAGTTTTGGAATTGATAACGGGCCGTTTTTAGAACTGAAACTTCTTATTTATCGGAAGAACTCATTGTCAAAAACGTTTCGAAATAATTCTTTATGAAAGAAAAACGGAGCGGATACAATTGTGGAATTAATTGTTTAGTTTTGGATTGATACCGGGCCGTTTTTAGTACCGAAACTTTTTATTTATCGGAAGAAACTCATCGCCAAAACGTTTCGAAATAATTCTTTATGAAAGAAAAACGGAGCGGATACAATTGTGGAATTAATTGTTTAGTTTTGGATGATAACGGCGTTTTTTAGTACCGAAACTTTTTATTTATCGGAAGAACTCATCGCCAAAAACGTTTCGAAATAATTCTTTATGAAAGAAAACGGAGCGGATACAATTGTGGAATTAATTGTTTAGTTTTGGATTGATAACGGCCGTTTTAGTACCGAAAACTTTTTATTTATCGAAGAACTATCGCCAAAACGTTTCGAAATAAATTCTTTATGAAAGAAAAACGGAGCGATACAATGTGGAATTAATTGTTTAGTTTTGGATTGATACCGGGCCGTTTTTAGTACCGAAACTTTTATTTATCGGAAGAACTCATCGCCAAAAACGTTTCAGAATAAATTCTTTATGAAAGAAAACGGAGCGGATACAATTGTGGAATTAATTGTTTAGTTTTGGATTGATAACGGGCCGTTTTTAGTACCGAACTTTTATTTATCGGAAGAACTCATCGCCAAAAACGCTTCGGAATAAATACTTTTATGAAAGAAAAACGGAGCGGATACATTGTGCGAATTAATTAGTTTGTTTTGGATTGATAACGGCCTTTTTAGTACCGAAACTTTTTATTTATCGGAAGAGCCTCATCGCAAAAACGTTTAGCAATAAATTCTTTATGAAAGAAAAACGGAGCGGATACAATTGTGGAATTAATTGTTTAGTTTGGATTGATAACGGGCGCGTTTTAGTACCGAAACTTCTTATTTATTCGGAAGAACTCATTGCCAAAAACGTTTCAAATAATTCTTTATGAAAGAAAACGGAGGCGATACAATTGTGAAATATGTTTTAGTTTTGGATTGATACGGGCCGTTTTAAATTAAATGTGAATTTAAGTTGACCCCCCAAACCCGCCATTACAACGTCTCGATAATCTTGAAAGACAAAGGAAGCATACATTCTGGTTAATCTGTCATTGTTTGGCCAATTGATACGGGCGTTTTTAACTACGAAACATTTATTTTGGAAAGACTGCGCCCAGGAGATACGAGCCTTTGTACGCTGAACCTAATTGCTTTACATGAGAAGGGCGGTCCAAAGGAATTCATTCGTTTATTTCTGGATGATGCGAGCCGTTATACTGACCTAATATGAAGTACTATATCCCAAAACACACATTATTAGATTTTAAGAAATCGGGTGACTAATAATTCGAGCGATTATCGCCGTTTTTAAGAACTGCTTTTTTTAAACTCATTTCAACTGAAAATTCTTTACGAAAAAGTGATCATTGGAATTAATTGTCTTCAGTTCCTTGCCTTGAATACCTTTTTTAGTCCGACTTTATTTGTACTGGCGGTCAATCGCCAATCAAACTTCTGCATAATAGAGATTCTTAGAAGCCAACAAAGCGGAAATGCGATACACAACAATTGAAAATTGTTAGTTGGAGACTGAACGGGCCGTTTAGAACGAAATTTATCTATTATTTATGATCAGTAAGTTTCCCTTTCAGTCGCAAAAAAACAACTGAATCATTGAGAATGATATTACCTTACTGAAGAAACAATGAGGATAAATTTGACTAGTAATGTTAGTACTGGATTCGACTAACGCCGTTTGAACTGAAACTTCTTTTATGGACAGATAACATTCACTTTCAATAACTCTTCTCCGAATCGATTCTTTGAGCCAACTACGGGTTCAAAATCTGGAATTAACCATTTACTTTGATTGAAGTTGGCGTCTTGTTAGATACCCAAGCTATTATTGTACGGAGACGTCGATCTGTTAAAATCGTTTCCGAAATCGTATTCTTTATGAAAAAACAGCGGTCAATTCGTATCTATCTGTTTAGTTTCGGATTGTTCGCTCTTCGTTTCTTAGTAGCTTCTGATTTAACTTTTTATTTATAAGAACTGGGGATCGCAACGTCAAAATAATTCATTGATAAAGAGAAAAGACGGTAACAATTGTGAATCAATGTAGCTTGGATTGTAACGCGTTATACGAACCTTAATGAAACTATTCCAAAAAAATGAATTCTTTAGAAAGAAAGAACGACGGATCAATTGTGAGAATTAATTGTTTAGTTGATTAGTGGCGTTTTATATCCGAACTTTTATTTTTCAGCTTCTTCGCAAGTTAGAAAAAACGTTTCAAGAAATCATGAATATACTTATGATAAGAACGGAAGCGTACATTGAGGAATAATACATTTATTTGGATAATGCCGTTTAGTACCACTGTCTTGGAAATATCATCCAAACGCTCGATCTACTTTGAAGAAAAGACAGAATACATTCACTCTCGAATTCATCTCACTTTTAGTTTTGGTCTGATTAAGCTTTCTTTTGTCCGCTTTTTTTATGCCAAGGCTCATCCGCTAAAACATACTTTGAAGATAATGCGTCTGCTATGAACACGAGCCTAGTACTATATGTGACATACCATTGTTTAGTTTGATGAAAGCCGTTTTACGTCCGATTCATTGTCATGAATCAAATATCTTATGAGAAACGGCGTGTGAAATTCTTTGAATGCGTTTAATTAATAGTTGCCCCTTTAATTCTTTCGTTGAAGCGACTCTTCCCTCACTTAACTGGTTTACTCCTAACTACTTTTGGTCTTCTACCCGCCTAGTCTATTGTAAACCCAAGAGTACTTTTTCTCTTCATAGAATCTATTATTTCTTTCCTAAATCCTTTTCCTTTCTTATTTTTCTTCTTTTATTGATAACATGGGGGGTCAACGTAATTTCACATTTCATGATAAAGAAAAGACAACATTACAAAGCGGGAAATGAACAAAACAACAACAAAAAATGACAGAGAAGGAGGATGGAGAAGAATTAATCTATTCATTTTTATGATCAACTAAGTTTTCCGCTTTCTGTCGCAATAGAAAAAAAAATCAACTGAAAATCATTGAGATATATTATGACTGAACCAATGCACATGAGATAAATACTAGTAAGTTTAAGTCACTGGAATTCACAACGCCGTCTGAGGACAGACAATACATCACTCTCAGATCTCGTCTCCTCATTCTGGCAACTCGGGTTTTCAAATCCTAAAACATCACTTTTGAAGTTGGCGTCTTCGCATACCCAAGCGCCCCTAGTCTATATCGTACAGACGCCATCTTGTTAGAAATCGTACTCCGAATTCGTTTTTCTTCTTCTTTTTCTTTCTTCTTCTTCTTCTACTTCTTCATTTTTTCCTTCTTCGTCTTCCTTTTCCTTTCTTATTTTCTTCTTTTATTGATACATGGGGGTCAACGTAATTTACATTCATGATAAAGAGAAAAGACCATTACAAAGCGGGAAATGACAAAACAACAACAAAAAAAATGAGAGAGAGAGAGGATGGAGAAAAGAATTAATCTATTCATTTTCATGATCAACTAAGTTTCCGCTTTTCTGTCGCAATAGAAAAAAATCAACTGAAAATCATTGAGATATATTATGACTGAACAATGCACATGAGAATTACTAGTAAGTTAAGTCACTGGGAAATTCACAACGCCGTCTGGAGACAGACAATACATTCACTCTCAATCTCTCTCCCTCACTTCTGGCCAACTCGGGTTTTCAAATCCTAAAACATCACTTTTTGAAGTTGCGCTTTCGCATACCCACAGCCCCTAGTCTATCATCGTACAGACGCTTAACATCTTGTTAGAATCGTACTCGAATTCGTTTTTTCTTCTTCTTTTTTTCTTCTTCTTCTTCTTCTACTTCTTCATTTTCCTTCTTCGTCTTCCTTTCCTTTCTTATTTTTCTTCTTTTATTGATAACATGGGGGTCAACGTAAATTTACATTCATGATAAAGAGAAAAGACCATTACAAAGCGGGAAATGAACAAAACAACAAAAAAAAAAATGAGAGAGAGAGAGGATGGATGAAGAAATTAATCTATTTCATTTTCATGATCAACTAAGTTTCCGCTTTTCTGTCGCAATAGAAAAAAATCAACTGAAAATCATTGAGAGTATTATTAATGACTGAACAATGCAACATGAGAATTACTAGTAAGTTAAGCACTGGAAATTCACAACGCCGTTCTGGAAGACAGACAATACATTCACTCTCAATCTCTCTCCCTCACTTCTGGCCAACTCGGGTTTTCAAATCTAAAACATCACTTTTGAAGTTGCGGTCTTCGCATACCCACAGCCCCCTAGTCTATAATCGTACAGACGCCATCTTGTTAGAAATCGTACTCGAATTCGTTTTTTCTTCTTCTTTTTCGTCTTCTTCTTCTTCTACTTTCTTCATTTTTCCTTCTTTCGTCTTCCTTTTCCTTTTTTATTTTCTTCTTTTATTGATAACATGGGGGGTCAACGTAAATTTACATTCATGATAAAGAGAAAAGACCTATTACAAAGCGGGAAATGAACAAAACAACAAAACAAAAAATGAGAGAGAGAGAGGATGGAAAGAAATTAAATCTATTCATTTTTCATGATCAACTAAGTTTCCGCTTTTCTGTCGCCAATAGAAAAAAATCAACTGAAAATCATTGAGATATATTATGACTGAACAATGCACATGAGAATAAATACTAGTAAGTTAAGTCACTGGAATTCACAACGCCGCTCTGGAAGACAGACAATACATTCACTCTCAATCTCTCTCCCTCACTTCTGGCCAACTCCGGTTTTCAAACCTAAAACATCACTTTTGAAGTTGCGTCTTTCGCATACCCACAGCCCCCTAGTCTATTCGTACAGACGCCAATCTTGTTAGAAATCGTACTCCGAATTCGTTTTTCTTCTTCTTTTTCTTTTCTTCGTCTTCTTCTTCTCTACTTCTTCATTTTCCTTCTTCGTCTTCCTTTTCCTTTCTTATTTTCTTCTTTTTATTGATACATGGGGGTCAACGTAAAATTCACATTCATGATAAAGAGAAAAGACCATTACAAAGCGGGAAATGAACAAAACACAACAAAAAAAATGAGAGAGAGAGAGGATGGAGAAGAAATTAATCTATTCATTTTTATGATCAAACTAAGTTTCCGCTTCTGTCGCAATAGAAAAAATCAACTGAAAATCATTGAGATATATTATGACTGAACCAATGCACATGAAAATACTTAGTAAGTTAAGTCACTGGGAAATCACAACGCCGTCTGGAAGACAGACAATACATTCACTCTCAATCTCTCTCCCTCACTTCTGGCCAACTCGGGTTTCAAATCCTAAGAACATCACTTTTGAAGTTGCGTCTTCGCATACCCACAGCCCCCTAGTCTTATATCGTACAGACGCTGCATCTTGTTAGAAATCGTACTCCGAATTCGTTTTCTTCTTCTTCTTTTTCTTCTTCTTCTTCTTCTACTTCTTATTTTCCTCTTCGTCTTCCTTTTCCTTTCTTATTTTTCTTCTTTTATTTGATAACATGGGGGGTCAACGTAAATTCACATTCATGATAAAGAGAAAAGACCATTACAAAAGCGGGAAATGAACAAAACAACAAACAAAAAAAAATGAGAGAGAGGATGGAGAAGAAATTAATCTATTCATTTTTATGATCAACTAAGTTTCCGCTTTTCTGTCGCATAGAAAAAAATCAACTGAAAAATCATTGAGATATTCACATGCACATCGGAAAAATAATAACCTAAATTACGGAACTTTTCTCAACCCCAAACGGTAATTTTTCTCATGTTAATGGCTCTTCGATACCCAAGTTTATACAAAGGAGTAGAAACACGAATACATGAACGAAAGAAGGACAGTAACATGAACGAAAAGAGCGAAATACATAAAGCGGGAAAAGAAACAGAAATACATAACAAAAAACAAATACATGGAGCAGAATCTAGATCGAGAGACGTCTGGAAAGTGAGAAGCAATCTAACACAAGGGAATCTAACAGCAGTCATAAGAAGACCGCGATCATGAAAACGACTCTCGAACGTCTTATTCGTTTATTTCCACTAATTCCCCGACCTTCCTCGCTTTTTCGTCCTCTATTTCTTTATTGAAATTAGCGTAAGTTCACATTTGAAATTACGCCGAGGTGAATCACTAAAAAGATAGAGATTACAATTTTAGATCGGGCAGTGTGAATCACTAATTGAGATATTTATGACTGAACAATGCACATGAGAATTACTAGTAAGTTAAGTCACTGGGAAATTCACAACGCCGTCTGGAAGACAGACAATACATTCACTCTCAATCTCTCTCCCTCACTTCTGGCCAACTCGGGTTTTCAATCCTAAAACATCACTTTTGAAGTTTGCGTCTTCGCATACCCCACAGCCCCCTAGTCTATATCGTACAGACGCGATTCTTGTAGAAATCGTACTCCGAATTCGTTTTTCTTCTTCTTTTCGTCTTCTTTCTTCTACTTCTTCATTTTTCCTTCTTCGTCTTCCTTTTCCTTCTTATTTTTTCTTCTTTATTGATAACATGGGGTCAACGTAATTCACATTCATGATAAAGAGAAAAAGACCATTACAAGCGGGAAATGAACAAAACAACAACAAAAAAATGAGAGAGAAGAGAGGATGGAGAAGAAATTAATCTATTCATTTTTATGATCAACTAAGTTCCGCTTTTCTGTCGCAATAGAAAAAAATCAACTGAAAATCATTGAGATATTATGATGAACAATGCACATGAGAATTACTAGCAAAGTTAAGTCACTGGGAAATTCACAACGCCGTCTGGAAGACAGACAGTACATTCACTCTCAATTTCTCTCCCTCACTTCTGGCCAACTCGGGTTTTCAAATCCTAAAACATACTTTTGAAGTTGCGTCTTCGCAACCCACAGCCCCCTAGTCTATATCGTACAGACGCCATCTTGTTAGAAATCGTACTCCGACTTTCGTTTTTCTTCTTCTTTTCTTCTTCTTCTCTTCTTCAGGGACTGATTTTTATAAATATGAGGGAGTAGTAAAAAGCTCTCCTAGAACTTTTAAGGAGAGCAGTAGGGGAGCATTGCAAAAAGCTCTTCTGTGAATGCAAGGGGAGCTTTTTGTCTGATTAATCAAAATGGATGCAAAACGTATATACTAAAGTTTAAGTTACAACCAACAACCAAAGGAGACAAACAATGCAGACGTGCAATATTTATACTGTATGTCATTGAACTGTTTATTGTAGTTTTACATTCAGTTACCAGTATATAAGTCATGTCCCTCTAGAGATTAAATGGAAATAAAAGTTGTACAAACAATACCAATGCGTATGTTGTTGCTTGACTTTTTCCTATTGCATCGGGAAGATTTCACCTCGCCAAAAACGTTTCAAAAAAATATCTTTATAAAGAAAAACGGAGTGATTAATTATTGTGGAGTTAAGTGTTTAGTTTTGGATTATAACGGGCCGTTTTTAGCTACCGAAACTTTTTTATTTATCGGAAGAAACTCATCGCCAAAAACGCTTCGGAATAAATTCTTTATGAAAAGAAAAACGGAGCGGATACAATTTTGAAATTCATTGTTTAGTTTTGGATTGATACCGGCCGTTTTTAGTACCGAAACTTTCTTATATATCGAAGAACTCATCGCTAAAACGCTTCGGAATAAATTCTTTATGAAAAGAAAACGGACGCGATACAATTGTGAAATTCATTGTTTAGTTTTGGATTGATACCGGGCCGATTTTAGTACCGAAACTTCTTATATATCGCGAAGAAACTTATCGCCAAAAACATTTCAAAAATAAATTATTATGAAAGAAATACGGAGCGGCGATACAATTGTGAAATTCATTGTTTAGTTTTGGATTGATTAACGGGCCGTTATTAGAACTGAAACTTCTTATTTATCGGAAGAACTCATTGTCAAAAAACGTTTCGAAATAATTCATTATGAAAGAAAAAACGGACGGATACCAATTGTGGAATAATTGTTTAGTTTGGATTGATAACGGGCGTTTTATAAGTAGCGGAAACTTTTTATTTATCGGAAGAACTCATCGCCAAAAACGTTTCGAAATAATTCTTTATGAAGAAAAACGGAGCGGATACAATTGTGGAATTAATTGTTTAGTTTTGGATTGATAACCGGGCCGTTTTTAGTACCGAAACTTTTTATTATCGGAAGAACTTCATCGCCAAAAACGTTTCGAAATAAATTCTTTATGAAAGAAAAACGGAGCGGATACAATTGTGGAATTAATTGTTTATTTTGGGATTGATAACCGGTTTTAGTATCCGAAACTTTTTTATTTATCGGAAGAGCTCCATCGCCCAAAAACGCTTGTAGAAATAAATTCCATTTATGGAAAAGAAAAACGGAGCGGATACAATTGGTGCGAATTAATTGTTTAGTTCTGGATTGATAACCGGGGCCGGTTTTAGCTACCGAAACTTCTTTTATCGGAAGAACTCATTGCCAAAAACATTTCAAAATAAATTCTTTTATGAAAGAAAAAACGAGCGGATACAATTGTGAAATTCATTGTTTAGTTTTGGATTTGATCCGAGCCGTTTTAAATTAAATGTGATTAAGGTTGACCCCCCCCCCCCCCCCACATGTTATCAAATCGTCTTCACGTATGGAAGACAACTATACATTCAATCTCTCACTTCTTGGCCAAGGTCGGTTTCAAATTCTAAAACATCACTTTGAAGCATGCGGCCCCCAGGAGATTACCAAGACCTTTGTACGCATTGCCCACACCCCCTATTGTACATGTTGGGCGAGCCAAAAGAAATCTCTCTTTTGATTTCTCATGAGCATGATGAGCGAGCCGACTGGGCTTAATAGTCATATCATACAGACGCTGTTTTTAAGAATCGTACTCGAGTTTGTTTTCTTCTTCTTTTTTTCTTCTTCTTCTTCTACTTCTCATTTTTCCTTCTTCGTCTTCCTTTCCATTTCTTATTTTTCTTCTTTTTATTGATAAACATGGGGCGGTCAACGTAAATTCACATTTCAATGATAAAAGAGAAAAGACCATTACAAAGCGGGAAATGAACAAAACAACAAAAAAATGAGAGAGAGAGAGGCATGAGAAGAAATTAATCTATTCATTTTCATGATCAACTTAAGTTTCCGCTTTTTCTGTCGCAATAGGAAAAAAATCAACTTTGAAAATCATGAGATATATTATGTACTGAACAATGCACATGAGAATTACTAGTAAAGTTAAGTCACTGGAAATTCACAACGCCGTCTGAAGAACAGACAATAGCATCACTCTCAATCTCTCTGCCCTCACTTTCTGGCCAAAGTCGGGTTTTCAAATCTAAAACATCACTTTTGAAGTTGCGTCTTCGCATACCCACAGCCCCCTAGTCTATATCGTAACAGACGCGATCTTGTAGAAATCGTACTCCGAATTCGTTTTTCTTCTTCTTTTTCTTCTTCTTCTTCTTCTACTCTTCATTTTCTTCTTGTCTTCCTTTCCTTTCTTACTCTTTCTTCTTTTATTGATAACATGGGGGGTCAACGTAAATTCACATTTCATTGAAAAGAGAAAAAGACATTACAAAGTCGGCAAATTAACAAAACAACAACAAAAATGGAAGAGAAGAGAGAGGCAGAAGAAATTATCTATTCATTTATGATCAACTAAGTTTCCGCTTTTCTGTCGCAATAGAAAAAAAATTCAACTGAAAATCAGTGAGATATATTATGACTGAACATGCACATGATAAGTTAAGCTCACTGGAAATCACACGCCGTCTGGAAGACAGACAATACATTTCACTCTTCAATCTCTCTCTCTCTCTCTCTCTCTCTCTCTCTCTCTCTCACACACTTCTGGCCCAAGTCGGGTTTCAAATCCTAAACTCACTTTTGAAGTTGGTCTTCGGAGATTATCAAGCACCTACGCATACCATAGCCAGAGATTTTATGAAGAAAATAAGAATGATCGAGGAGGAGATATTGAGGAGAGAAAGTAAGATAAGGATGAGAAGTAGAGAAGGAGGAGAGATGAGATATGAGAAGGAAGGAAGAGACTTAAAATACATGAAAGAACAAAAGGAATATGGGACATGGTCACATTCTTCTTGCAGCACTGATCATGAGAAGGGAATTGTTCCCATTTGCCTTTAAGAACCGCCTGGGTATATACATTGTGCGTCAGAAAGGTTGGCATATTTTTTTTTTCGACTCCACCAACATTCTGTTTGCTCCGCTTTAATTTCTGAAATTTAATTGCCCCGCGTTCACTTTTCGGACCCTGGCTTATCATCTTGCGACATTCCCCAACCCATTCCCGGAATGAAAAAAAATATAAAAAGGGTTGTCAGCCCCCACAATGCCCATTTTTACAATATTTTTGTGATTTTGGGGCCCCTTTCGTTTACCATGCTACCAAGCGCCCCCTAAATCCTATTCCCAGCGTAACGCCGCCTAAATTGCCTGGGTTAATATTGTTCTTTAATGTTCGAATAAGTAAGGTAAATGCTGTAAAACCAGAAAACATAAAGTCATTCTGCATTGGGTTTGTTGATGTTTTTGCTGTTATTTGTCCATGGACATGTGCAGGTACATACATACTGAAAAAAAACAACAAAAAAAACACCAGTGCAGATGCATTCACATGTATTGTACTTTAATATTATGTCACATTGTTGTAAATTGTTATTGTACATTTACCATGTAATTTTGTGTTAGAATTTTACTTTAGGACATAACAAGAACTTGTAAAGCAGAGACTACTTTGGATTTATAGGCAGAAGGCAATGATATGAATGTCTTCAGCTCCTTACTAAGTATATGTGTGATGTGTTATTTTTTTATATGTTTCTGATGTACATGCTGTACTGCAAATGTTATCTAGGATAAATATTATAAACATACACACATCAAACTTTCTTTTACTTGAGTGTGCTACCATTTTTTATAAATTGCATTGTTTAATGTTGATCTTTTGTGTTCATTTTTATCTTTAATGTTCATTTTATTAATTTTCTTAACTCTATAAAATTATGTACAATATTCATAGTATCATAATTTGCAATGCATAAACCCACCTGGAATTGTTTGAAAGAAAAGAGAGACCCTTCCCCCCCCCCAAAAAAAATACTTCTAAAACCCAAGTTTCCCCTCCACATTTATTCTCTGACAAGCAAAAAAAAAAAAAAAAAAAAGGTGGGGGAACATGTATATTTCTCTCCCAAAGGGGGGGGGGGAGCATGGGCCAGAAATGCCCCCCCCCTGAATCTGCCGCTGCATGTGCATCTATTTGTATTATTGCTGTTAGAGCATGTGTATTATTACGTATATACACCAGTGTAAAAAGTACTTTTTTCTTCACAGGGTTTTTTTTTTTTTTTTTAGCTTTGTTGTTTAAGTGCAATTTTGTCAATTATTTCTTTCTTTTTTTGGGGGGGGGGGGAGGTACTATCTTCAATTTAATTTTTTTAACAAGAGCTAGCTATGTTCATTTTATCAGTGATCTTTTGGAGGCTTTCAGTACTATTAATCGCTCAATACTCCTATGTATGTAAATGTATGTACATTCCAATTTTAAAATGTATTTTCTAGCTTGCCATGTCATTTTATAAGATACAGGCATTTGTCATAAAACTCCCATTGCTATGCAAATAGCTAAAATCTCAATATGCAATAACTCACGTAACATTGCAAGGTAGACATGAAACTTTGTGAGACATCTCACTTGTGCAATTACTACATGTATAAGAGTTTAGTGACAGATGTGATGTCATTTATTTTCACTTCCACATCAGCTTGCCTTTAAATATTCATGTAAATAGAAGTAGACAAATTGACTTGCTGTTATTTCTGTGCTTGCCATTAAACTAGTCCAGTTTCATTTACATGTAGTCCATTTTATATTCTTACACCTTTTAGTAAGAAAATACGTACATTTTTTAATCAAGTCTCATGGCTACAACAAAAACATAAACTTACACATCTCATCATTGCATTGTTTCAAATAACGTAAGAAGAGATGAGTACAAGGAAGGGCAAAGTGAGATGCAAGAGAGAGAGAGAGAGAGATAGAAAGGAGGAAGAAAAAAAAGGCAAAGAAGTTAAAAAATAAGGTTAGAAGCAATGCTTCATGTTTCTTTTCCTTGCTGATTGAAGACCAGTCTATATTTTTGTTTCCTCAATATTTTTGTTTCATAAATATCAATGTAAATAAATGTACATGTATGTGTGCTGTCTGTATGTTGATTGAATTTAAGCAAAGTATGCCTTGTACCTGTACAGGCAAGCGATCCCAATGAAACATTATAACTTAAGAGAAAAAGGAGAAATACAAATAGTGGGGGGGGGAGGGAGGGGATGATTAGATAAACCAATACAAAAAGAGAGGGGAGATAAACAATAGCATAAGTGAGGGGAGAGAGAGAGAGATCATGGATAGAAAAGAGAGAACAAGACAGAGGCCATTAAAAGAAAGAGGCAAGTTTGAAGAAGATGAAAAAGAAGAGGAGAGAGACCCCCCTCAAAAGAAAAGAAAGAAAAAAAAAAGATTAAGAATAATGAGAATGAGCACAAGCAGACCAGACAGGGGGAAAGAGATCTGACGGGGCGTATGGAAGATTAAGAGAAACAAGGAGGAAGAGTGGAAAAGAGAGACGAGAAGTAAAGAATGGAGAGTACAGGGTCCATTCAGACTGAAGAGAGGTGAGAAATGTAGAGAAGAGTATGCTTGGTCCTAAATCACTTGTAATGCAATATTTACGTGAGTCGGTGAATGAGGTAAAAAGATAACTTGACGATAAAATAATGTTGTGCAGCTAGTCTATGTGAATGAAAGCCTTATCCATAGCACATTAGATCACTCAAGCATTTATAAGTAGCAGGTCTTTCCTTGTTTCATGAATATAACTGTCAAATACTGAATGGTGGCTACAAGAGGATTAAGGGATTAGCATGAAGGGCTGTTGTAATCCCTTAAGAACAACCATGTAAATGTGATGTCCCTTCTTTCTAAGGGGATGTTTTCG
>CALNVZ010000871.1:0-33923 GCA_940671915.1 Paracentrotus lividus
ATTCACCTTTACAGCGATACCTTTCTTGAATTATACATGTAACGCCTAAATTGAAAGAGAAGACGACTCATGAAAAATCTCTTTTTTTTTCCAAGTTTGTTTGTTTTTTGTTTTGTTTTGTTTTGTTTTTGTTTTTGTAAAAATACGAAAGAGTGAGTAGATGCTTTCACTGGAGTCACTCATCATTGGGACAACATTGACAGCATTTACTCAGTCTTTATCCATTTTCCTCAAAATTTGGGGAAAGGGGATTCTGTACCTTTCACTTACGTTACATTAACAACAAAACCAAATGAGTTTTTAATATGAGCCCTTTAAAATGGATTAGGGCTATTATTTGAAAAGTGAACCCTTTATTTTTACCCTGACTGGAACGGATATGCTGACTTTCTTACTTTGACTGATGTTATTATATTATTATTTACCTCTATTCCTTCTGATCTAACCAACAAAAAATGTTGTTAAGTTGATTTTATTAAGATAATTAACTATGGAAAATAATTACCTTCAAATGTCACACACGTGACTAGAAAACACAAAAAGTTTATTCCTTGCGATAACCATGGCTCTGGTATTATTATTTTTTCTCCAAAGCTAGATTTAATATACCTTGCATCTCACCAAATATGAATTCATGAAAAGTTTTAATTTGATTAGTAATTGGCAAACAATTTAGTCACACACGTGACCCACTGGGGCGCGGTCATAAAGGTCTGATTATTTTCACTTTCACTGTCTCAAATTAATTTATCTTAGCATTACTATACTCCGAAATTGAGTTCGATATCAAAAAAATTCCAAACGCAATGGTTGGGAATCGTATAAGGAATATGTACACACGAAATAAGCATACAAGAAGCTTTATTTTGTCAATTAGAGCAAAAAGTACGTTTTAATTCATTCGTAGATTAACATAATAAATTCATATAAAATAAATAAATATTAATTCGGAAGAATTAACAGTGCATTTTCGGCGCGCTCGTGATTTTAGGGGGAACATCATGCCCCCAATCTTGACTGCTACCAAAACACCCCAGTCGGATTAGGCCTATAAAAGTTTTACCCCAGCAGCTGATTGCTCAAAATGTACATTTACGGTGTATGTATACTATTTTCATTTTTCTGTACAGTTTGCTAAACGTCACACACGTGACCCGACATCGCGATATGCAATAATAGATCAAGAAAGAAATTCAGAGATGTGTCCTATCCAGTGGTATTTCTTGGTTAACAAATCCATAATGCATATCTCACAGCAATAACAACAGTTTATCATTTTCACAGGAATTTCAAAATGAAATTGAACTTTCGAAATCATGCCGTTTTGCGAATTCACGCACGAAAATCGAATTGAATGCATTTCGAGGGCCCAATTGTCTGGGAACAAAAGCGGCTCTATTATGTTTATGCATGGGCCCGGTAAGTTCATTGTGTGACTCCGGTCTGCGTCCGCTACTGCGTGACCTACTTCGTTTCACCCCTGACCTTGAACATGCATATTGTAAAAATCAAGAAATATTTCCAAATGATAGCAAAAAAAAATATATTAGTGTAATATAAACGTTAAATCAGTATATATTTAAAACTTTTAGAGTTATAACCAATTAAACTCAAGATTTGTCATAGTTTTGGTCACACACGTGACCAAGAATGGACCATTGCCTTTTTTATACGAACTGTACATTCAAATCCAATGATTAATTAATAATGTTGATTTCTAATGAATTTTAATTTTAATTTATTTTTCCTAAAATTCTGTACCTTTCATTTACGTTACATTAACAACAAAGCGAATGAGTTTTTAATGGATTAACTTTTTTAAACGAATTGTACATTTAAATCCAATGATTAATTAATTATGTTGATTTCTAATAAATTTCAAAAAATCGTCATCAATCGTCAAATAATCGTTTACAATATCACCATCATAATAATATACTGAATGTACTGAATTTATAAAGCGCCTTTTCATTAGATACACAGCGCATAAACATAGAATAACAAACATATGATACAGTGAATTACATTAAAAATAAAAAGGATAAGTATATAGATATTAGAAAAGGTGGGTTTTCAGATGTTTCTTGAAGGACATGAGAGTTAGACAATTCTTTAAAGGGGAAGTTCACCATGGGTTTAAATTGGTTTTAGAAAATGCAGAAAAATAAAAGAAAAATATGAGTGAAGGTTTGGAGAAAATCGACCAACAAATAATGAAGTTTTGAATATGAATATTCTTGATTCTGTGACGTCACGTGGGAGCAGTTCTCCTATGTGTTATGTAGTGTAAATTCCATAAAGTGTCATTTTTTCAAAAGAAAATTAATTTTATCATCTGTGCGGCCGATATATCATCAAACATATGTTCATGTCCATATCTCTATGAAATTGCATCATTCCTTTATCAAGAACCATGAAAAAAGAACACATGACGTCACAGAATTAAAATTTTACATATTCATAACTTTGCTATTATTTGGTCGATTTTCTCCAAACTTTTACTCATATATTTCTTTTATTTTTCTGCATTTTTTTTAAACCAATAAAATTCCAGGGTGAACTTCCCCTTTAATGCCTAGGGTATGGAGTTCCAGGACTTAGGTCCAGTAACAGAAAAGGCTCTATCACCTATCTGTCTTCTAGTACGGGGGACAGTGAGAGTATTACTGAATGATGAACGTGTATTATACTTGGAAATGTGTGGATTAAGCAGATCACATAGGTATTCTGGGGCTAGATTGTTGACACATTTGTAATTTAGGGTTAAGGTCTAAACTATACGGTCGCTGACACGAAGCCAATGAAGATCGCTTATGAGAGGGGATACATGGTCATATTTTGATTTACAATAAATTATACGTGCTGCTTTATTTTGGAGGAGTTGGAGGGAATTTATATCTTTCACTGATATACCATTGAGGAGACAATTACAATAATCTAAGCGTGACAAAACCAGAGATCTTACCGCTGCATGACAAGCATCTTTATCTACAAACTTTCTTATCCTACTAATGTTACGTACATGGAAATTTACAGATTTTGATAAATTAGAAACATGTTGTGTCATATTCATATGCTTGTCAAAAGTGACACCTAATATACGAGCGAAAGGTGAAGACATTATGTTATGATTGTCCACTTCGAGATGAACATGCTGTAGGAGTTGCTGATGCGTTGGGGATGCAGCAATCATGAATTCAGTCTTGTCATGGTTGAGTTTAAGTTTATTAGCTAACATCCATGATCGAACCTCTGATAAACACTTCTGTAGCTTGTCCAACGACTGATTTATATCTTGAGGAGACTTTGGATTACATGCACAATATATTCGAATATTATCAGCAAATATGTGATGTTTAACATCATGTCTCCGCAGGATATCTGCGACTGGTTGAAGGTACATATTAAAACACTGGGGACCAATCACAGAGCCTTGGGGGACACCGTACTCTAGCCGCGTAGCCTCCGACATGGAATCCTGTATTCTTACATGATATTGACGATTCTGAAGGTAAGACCTGAACCAGTCAAGTGCAGATCCGTTGATTCCATACGGCTGTTGAAGTCTGTTGATCAGCAAACTATAATCTACCGTATCAAAAGCGGCAGATAGGTCTAGGAGGATGACGAAGACTGCTTGCTGATTGTCCAAAGCCCTGCAGATATAATCATGGACATAGATGAGTGCAGTTTCCGTGCTGTGGTTAGATCTGTAAGCAGATTGATATACATCCATCAACTTATTTGTCTCGACATGTGCCATAAGCTGCCTTGAAACGGCAGTCTCGATGAGCTTTCCCAAATATCGGATGTTGGATACAGGTCGAAAATTCTTCAGCTCTTCTTTGTCTAACGATGGCTTCTTTAGTACAGGTGTGATCATTGAGGTACTGAGTGTTGATGGGAAAACAGCCGATGACAGTGATAGATTAATAACTTCTGTCAGCTTTGGAAGCATCGCTGTAAGATGACGCTTAAGCAACCAGGTTGGAATCGTATCAAGTGCACAATACTTGGTCAAAGAGCTACATACAAGCTTCTTAACTTCCTCTTGACTGTGAGAACTCGAAAGGAATTCAACCAAGGGGCTGAAACATTGAAGGATATCAGCACTCCACTAGTGCAGACAGGGCTAACATTGCGTTGGTCAATGCATTGACGTATGTCTTTAACTTTTCGTGTAAAGAAATTGCAGAATGCCGAAGCGAGATGCGATGCCGATTCAAACTCTGGAAGAACACGGCCAGGTTTGTTGAGGAGCTTATTGATGGTCCTAAACATATCATTCGGCGTGCTGTTCTGCAGGAGATTGTTGTTGTAGTTCGCTTTTTCTGTAGACAGGACATTGCGAACATGCTCCCTAGCATGGTCATACGCAGCTCTGGCAGTTTGTAGAGCAGGATCTGGAATCATTGCATCAACAGGATCATGGAGTAATAGGTTGACTGATTTAGCTTTTTCCTTTCGCCACTTTCTCTCATGTCGTCTGCGGTCATGTCTGGCTTCGCCGACTTTGGACGTGTACCACTCAGGCTAATATCGAGTCGTAACTAGACGATTCTCATGTGGAGCATGTTTATCCAGAACACCTAAGACTGCATCATCAAAATTCTTGACACAGTCGTTAACATCTCCCACTTCACTAAGTGCGTTAAGGCGGGCAGTAAGGTCCCTTTCAAAGTTATCATGATCAATGGCTTTATAACGGCGAGAAGTTGACAATGACTTACTCCTAGCAGGTTTCGTCTGGTGAGCCAGGACCATTACAAGTGCATGGTCAGACATGTTGGTGGCGTCAATACGAACCGTTGAGACAAGACCTTCTGACTCCCGGGCAATGACGAGGTCTAAGGTGTGACCACTCCTATGTGTTGCCTCTTTGACATGTTGGTGAAGTCCAGATGAGGTCAACATAAACTGCGAAACATCATTTATTGATGGACAGTCCATATGAAGGTTGAAGTCCCCCAGTATCAACAGTTTGCCTGGTGAAGTGTTCAGAAAATCTAGAAAATCACTAAATTCCAACTTAAATTCAGTGATAGTAGGGTAAGGTGGGCGATACACCACAAGATAGTTAATATGGCGAGATCTGTCTGTAACAATGGCATGCTCGAACGACTGTACATCCATTGCTGGTTCTCGAAGGAGATAGAAATTGAGACTAGACTTAAAAAGAATCCCAATTCCTCCTCCACGGCGACCAGTTCTTCGAGGAACACACATGAAAGAGTAACCAGGTGGACAAAGTTCCCCGATGACTACATCATCATCTAGTAGCCAAGTCTCAGTAATGCAAAAAAAAACATCTATGTCATTTTCAATTGCATAATCACACAGGAGTAGAGATTTGTTTCTGACTGATCTAGCATTCCAGTTACATATGCGAAGCACATCACCCGTCTTTTCGACCAAGCTGCCTTTAATGGAGGAGTTTTTACTTCGCCGAGTACAACGACCAGCACGGCAACCTCTTCGAAGAAGTCCATTTTCTTTCAGCACATCATGTGCAGCTTTGGGGACTTGGAGTTTAGTAGATAATGGTCTAAAGCTTATTAGATCAGACCTTGTATAGTGCACCATTGTGTCAGTTCCAGTCATTGAAGTAGATCTTAAATTTACTGCTTTGTTGCCAACATCAACATCAAACTCTGATTTCAATGCACTATTAGTCCCCACATTGAAACATTTCAATTGAAGGTTCAACTGGAAATCCAAGTCCATTAAAATCGAATTGTATGGTATTGTAAAGTGAAAGTCGTTGAAGCATGGGGAACTACTCTATGTATAAGTAGTATAGCAAAAAACACATATCCATGCAAGAAATTCATCTTGAATACACCTTTCCTGCAACTTCAAATTCCAATAAAACTTGTCCGGTAGATGGACTGCATCTTAATACAGTGCGTCCCAAAAAGAACTATACACTTTTTAAATAGCTACCAAATAGAAAAATATATGATTCTTGGGGGAAAGATTTATATGTATATAAGGCTCATATCCTCAACTATCATTATGACACAAAAAATTCCGAAAATAACCTATGCTTCAGTGAGTAATGCCCACTTTTGTAAAGGACATAAAAATTAGCCTGCGCAGGAATTCACTATTCATTTTGCACCTGGTTATGGAACGCCATGAAGGAGTCAAAATTAATGATAGAATCGATCTGCCAACAAAGACAAAAATGAATTGAAGTCAAAGCATAAATCACTGATATGAAAACAAATGGTGAAACATAACATTTTTGCATAATATTAATTGTTTTTTCTAACTTTTGGTTTATCTTTGACTCTGTTGGCTGATTTATTATCTTTAATTTTGAGTCATTCATGGCGTTCCATAACCAGGTGAAAAATGAATAGTGAATTCCTGCGCAGGCTAATTTTTGTGTCCTTTACAAAAGTGGGCATTACTCACTGAACCATGCGTTATTTTCGGAAATTTTGGTGTCGTAATGATAGTTGAGGATATGAGTCTTCTATACATACAAACCTTTTATCCAAGAATCTTATATTTTTTTATTTGGTAGCCATTTCAAAACTGTATAGTTCTTTTTGGGACGCACTGTAGAAGTCTTTGTCGCGAAAATATCCAAAGAAATGTCACAGAAACACATTAAAATAACAGTAATGAGGAATGCTCCTCAAGACACAGCTGCAGCTAAAGACGGCGCTGTAAAGTCTTGGCTGTAGTTGCCGTCTGGCGTTTGAGATGGCGATGTAGGTTGCAGTCGACTTGCTGGTCTATCTGGTTCAGGGCCTTCTTCCCTACAAAAATATAAGACCCGTGTTGGACTATTCTTGGTCACGTGTGTGACCGAAATTATACAAAATCTTGACTTTAATTGGCTATAACTCTAAAAAATTTAAAGATATACTGATTTAATGTTTATATTATGCTAAGATATTTTGTTGGCTATCATTAGGAAATATTTTTTGATGTTTACAATATGCATGTTCAAGGTCAAAATAAGTGGGTCACGTGTGTGACTTCACAAAACGGCATGGTTTTGAAAGTTCAATTTCATTTTGAAATTCCTGCGAGTTTTAAAATGATAAAATTAATGTTCTTGTTGCTGTGAGACAAGCATTATAGATCTGCTAATTGAAAAATTCCACTGGATAGGAGTCATCTCTGAAATTTTGAATGTTTTTTTTTTTTTTTTTTTTTAAGAATTCTGAAATATAATGTGTACGTGGTCAAGCACTTCTCCTAAAAAAAAGTATTTATTTAGTTTATATGAATTAATCATGCTTATTTATGCATTGCATGAAATCATACTTTTTGTTCCAATCGACAAACTAAAGCTTCTGGAATGCTAATTTTGTGCTTGCATAAATATAAGATTCCTAACAATTGTACTTGGAAAAATTTTGGTATCGAAATAAATTTCCTATGTATTTCATTGTTTTATGAATTTGTTATGTGTTTCTTTGTTTTTTAGACCTTTTGTTTTTCTTTGTTTTTTCGTAAAAATTATTGCAGAACCATTTTGGAGCAAAATAATGCTAAAATAAATTTATTTCAGCCAATGAAAGTGAAAATAATCAGACTTTTATGACCCCCCCCCCCACCCACTGGGTCACGTGTGTGACTAATTTGTTTGCTAATTAATAATAAAATTAAAATTGTTCATGGATTCATATTTGGTGGTCAAGCACTTCAACATGTCTTCATCAAACTTTTTTCCAACGAACGACATAAAGATGAGGCTTCAGTTCAGATTGCCACTGCAAATTAACACCCAATAGCCTGTCAAGCAAACCAACTTATCACCCATTATGACTATTTTTTGTCTTGCCCACTGAAGTTGAAGGCGATACATTGGGATCCATATGGCGTCCGTCCGTCACACTTTACTTGCAAGCACTTATCATGCATAACTTGGCAACTGCTTGTCTGATGGCAACCAAACTTGGGTGGTAGATGCACTAGGGATACCATAATCTTGCGGTACTGGCAGAGGTCACATAAAGAGGTCAAAGATTATATGTTTAATGGCAACAAATTACTTTGCAAATATTGCTCCCTTTAAAAAAAAATAATAATAAATGGGTCATAGATTCACTATTGGGTCCATTTTTTCTATTTAATTACCTTATATGTTGATTTATGCAAATGAGCATGACAAATTGCAAAAATCACGAAAACAAATTCAGTTCATGAAATTTCAGATATTGCTCTATTTGAATATACACCTTAAAATCAAGAAGGAAAAACTTTATTTTTGTCCAAAAACGGTTCACTTTTCAAAGAATGGCCCTCCTGTACATTCCATATTTTTTTCTTTTTCATTGTTTTGGATGAAAGAATAGATCTATTTCATTAAGGCGCATATGTAAACAAAAAATGAAGTCAGCAGATCCATTCCAGTCAGGGTTTAAATGATATTTTATGTACCTTTTTTCTATCTAATTATCTTAAATGATATATCAACGACATAGGTGAGACAATTCACATTCTTCTGAAAAAAAATGAATTATGAAATTTAGCTTCCACAACACATAGGAGAGTGACGTCACAGATTAAAAACTTCACACATTTTGTCTTCTGGGGGCATGCATGGCTGCAGCCTCCTAACATACATGCTCGCCTAGTTGATAATCGTTTTTTTTTTTTTTAACGCTTACTTTTTCTTTTAATTTATTTTAATTTAATCAGTTGATAATGTCGATTTTGAATAAATTTCCAATATTCGTCAAATATTATGGCATCTTACTTTTCCTTGTCTGCAATTTCATTGTCACTAGTAACATCATCATATGTGGTGTCATTGTCGTATGGCATTGGAGGTGGCGGTGATGGCGTCAGCCGTCTCTCTGGTTCGAGATCTCCTGCCTCTTCTCTCCTGCAACCATAAAAAAACGATAATGTAGAATACAGAATAGAAACCTTTACAATACTAGAAATATATTTCGATGATAAATGATTTTTGGTGCCTCGAGTTTCATGGGTAAAGTATAGTCTGCATCCCTGAGTCAAATTTATAATATATAAGTTTTTAAAATCTAACAAAATTTGGTTTTTGCTGTTTAAAGGGGCTTTCTTGAAAAATGATACATGTCCTCATATTTTCTACATCTTATAGATTTAACTGACTCCACCCCTCCCCCAATAGCATTAGGGTTAAGATTTAAAATTAAAATTTAGCACAACTATATACCCTCAGCTTTGGAAAGTTCACCCTGGACTTTTGTTGGCTTTTATTGGTTTCAGAAAATTCGGAAAATAAAAGACAAATATGAGTGAATATTTGGGTAAGAGACAAAACTATGAATGTTTAAAATCTAGTTTTTATGACGTCAATTGCGAGCAGCTCTCCCATAATCATGTCTATTTGCTATGGACCATTCTTGGTCACGTGTGTGAGACCAAAATTATGAAGAATCTTGAGTTTAATTGGCTATAACTCTAAAAGTTTTAAAGATAATATACTGATTTAATGTTTATATTATACTAACATATTTTGTTGGCTATCACTTGGAAATTATTATTGATGTTTACAATATGCATGTTCAAGGTCAGAGGTCAAAAGAGGTGGGTCACGTGTGTTACTTCACCAAACGGCATGATTTTAAAAGTTCAATTTCATTTTGAAATTTTTATGAGTTTTAAAATGATAAACCGTTCTTATTGCTGTGAGATATGCATTATGGATTTGTTAACAAAGAAATACCACTAGATAGGTTAAATCTCTGAATTTCTTATTTGATCTATTATTTTATATCGTGATGTCGGGTCACGTGTGTGACATATACATGTAGCAAACTGTACAAGAAAATGAAAATATATATTATACATATACAGTTAATGTACATTTTGAGTAATTAACAACTTTTATGAACGTAACACTAATCATACTGGGGTGTATTGGTAGCTGTCGAGACTGGCGCAGGGGGGGGGGGGGTGGAGTGGTCCATGATGGCCCTCCCCCTAAGATCTCGGCTGCTAATCCCTCGAGCGCGCCGACAATTTGCACAATGGTAGTGTACGATGTGAACTACAAGACTGCATTGTTAATTCTTCCGAAATAATATTTATTTATTTTATATCAATTAATTAGGCTAATTTATGCATGAAATCATAGGTACTTTTTGCTCTAACTGACAAAAAAAAGTTCTGGAATGCTTTATAGGATTCCTAACAATTGTACTAGGAAAATTTTTGGTATCGAAATCAATTTCTTATGTATTTCATTGTTTTATGAATTTCTTATGGATTTTTCGTTTTCTGGACCTTTTGTTTTTCTTTGTTTTTTTCGCAAAAATTATTGCAGAACCATTTTGGAGCATAGTAATGCTAAAACAAATTAGTTTCAGCCAATGAAAGTGAAAATAATCAGACTTTTATGACCACCCCCACCCAGTGGGTCACGTGTGTGACTAATTTGTTTGCTAATTAATAATCAAATTAAAAAATTTAATGGATTCATATTTGGTGAGATGCAAAGTACATTAAATCTAGTTTTGGAGAAAAAAATAATAATAATACCAGAGCCATGGTTAAGACGGGGCATAAACTTTTTTTGATTTGTCGTGGTCTAGTGGTCTCACCACTGGACTGTCAATGCAAAGACCGTGGGTTCGATTCCCGCACCGACACTTATGTCCCTTGAGCAAGGCATTTTATTTACATGCTTGACCCCACCCGAGGTGATAAAAATGGGTACCCGGTAGGATTGCGAATGCTATGTATTTCGCTTTAGCATGTGTGCGCCTAACAGGCGACCGGCTTGAATGCTCCCCAGGGAGTGGAGATTGTGCACTGTAAAGTGCGGGATCGAAAAATGAATCCAATGACCGGGGTAATAATATATTGTAAGCGCTTTGGTCTTAACAGGTAAAGCGCTTTATAAGAAACCGGTATTATTATTATTGTTATTATTTCTTTTCACGTGTGTGACATTTGAGGTAATTAACTTTCATGGTTAATTGGCTTAATATAATCAATTTACCAACATCATTTTTTGTTGTTGTTAGATTAAAAGAAATAGAGGTAAATAATAATATAATGACAATAATCACAGTAAGGAAGCCAGCAGATCCATTCCAGTCAGGGTTAAAAATGATATTTGATGTACCATTTTTCTATCTAATTATTTTGTATGTTGATTTAAGCAAATGAGCATGAAAATTGCAAGAATCACGAAAAAAATTAAGTTCATGAAATTTCAGACATTGCTCTATTTTAATACGCATTTTAAAATCAAGAAGGAAAAACATTTATTTTTGTCCAAAAACGGTTCACTTTTCAAAGAATGGCCCTCATGTACATTCATTTTTTTCGTTTCAGTTGGTCTGGATGAAAGAATAGATCATAGGCTTCGAAGAATTTTTCCGGATTGGGGGGGGGGGGGGGGGGCTCAATTTTTTTTTCAGCACCAACTATTTCGGGATGTTTTTTATACCCCCTAAACCCCCCCCCCCCCCCCCCCCCCCCGGCCCGACGCTGAGAGAGTTTTTGAAAATGACTAAGTCTTCTTTTCATCTTTTTTTTTTTTTTTTTTTTTTTAAGAAAAAAAAAACAAACTAGTTAATCTAGGCCTAGGCCTAATCAAGCTAAGCTGATTATGATCTAAAATTCTATGAATACCTTCTTATGCTTTATTATATTTCCTTATGAATAATGATATGCGAGCGCGAAGCGCGAGCTAGAAAAAAAATCGTAAGGGGAGCCGAAAATTTTTGATAATTCAACTGAAATCTGTGCAATTAACGCGTGTTTGCTATGCTCATAAAGAAGATGCTTTCGATAAACAATGCGAGCGCGAGCCGAATTTTTCGATATATCAACCTGGAAAATAGTGCATTTTTGGTGCTATGTTCATGAAGAAGATACTCACTTAATTAAACAATGCGAGCGCGAAGCGCGAGCCGATTTTTTTATATATATATCAACATGAAAACAATGCATCTTAAGTGGTTCTTGTGCTACCCTAATGAAAAAGATATGTCATTAAACAATGCGAGCGCGAAGCGCGAGCCGAAATTTTTTGATATATCAAACTGAAAAAGGTGCATTTTTAAGCATTTATGGTGCTATGCTCATAAAGAAAATTCTCACCTAATTAAACAATACGAGCGCGAAGCGCGGGCCGAATTTTTTATACATATCAACTGAAAACAATGCATTTTAAGCGGTTTTTTTTGGTGCAGCCCTAATGAAAAAGATACTTATCTCCTTAAACAATGCGAGCGCGAAGTGATTTTTTTTTATATCAACCTGAAAGCAATGCATTTTTAGCGTTTTTTGTGCTATGCTTATCAGCTAATGAAAAAGATACTTATGACAAAGTCATTAAACATTTCGAGCGCGAAGCGCGAGCTGAATTTGTTTTATATATCACCTACAAAACGGTCCATTTTTAAGTCAAGAAAATTATTTTATTAAATAATGCCAGCGCGAAGTGCGATCTGGAAATATTTTTTTTTTATAATTTATATCAACCTGAAAATAGTGCATTTTAAGCGTTTTTTGGTGCTATGCTCATAAAAAGGACACTTCTCAGTAAACAATAATGTGAGCGGCAAAGCGCGGGCTGAAATTTTTTATATATTGACCACAAAGCTTTACATTTTGAGCGCTATGTGAAAAAGAGGATAAAAATATCTCATCAGACAGATAAGACAAAGTAATCCGAGTGCAGAGTGAGAGCTGAAATATTTTAAGCACTTTTTTTAATCCTCATATGAACATGATTTAATCAGGTAATGTGAGGCGAACAGCGATCGAAAAACTTTTGATATGGTTACCTGGCTTTATTTTCTTCTTTATTTTGTCCTACTGTTTTCGCTTTTAATCTTCTTATTTCTCCTCTCCTTACTTTTTCCTTCTTTTTCTCTTATTTTTCTCCTCTTTTCCCTTTTTTCTTTTATTTTTTCGCCGCCAATATAGGGGGGCGGCCGCCTCGGCCACCTGGATCCGCCAAGAAGATAGTAGGGACCCCTTGTTCCTATATTTAGAAAAATTTTAAACAGAAAGACATGCGAGCACGTAGTGTGAGCTGAAAAAAAATTGTCAAGAGAAACATGAAATATGAGCATTTCAAAATAAATTATGAGCAGAAGGGGGGGGTAAAAATAGTGAAGCCCCCCCCCCCCCCGACACACCGGGGGCGCAATTGCTGATCCCCAATCAAGATAGTAGGGACCCCTTGTTCCTATCAAAAAAAGAAATTATTATTAAAAATGTGCGAGCGGGCAGCGCGAGCCAAAAATTTTGTCAATAGAGCCCTGAAATATCAGCGTTTTATTAAAAAATATGGTGGGAAATCCAATGATATCTCAGCCTCATTAAAATTATGGAAGGGGCTTAATGATGTCTCAGGGCCCCCACCCCGCCAAAAAAAAAAAAATAATATAGGTTTTCCTGGCCAATTTCATACATTTATCATCCGTTTTCATTTAATGTGTATTCAAATTCGTGTGTTTAATACGACAGACTGACTTTAGTAAAACAATTTCGTGTTCATGCTCTCATATTTGTTTTTAGGCACACAACGTAATGGTTGCAAAGTTCAAATTCGGATATAGGCATTTAACTTAATTATTTGTGCATTCAAATTAGTGCGAATTTGAGTATACGGAATGAAATGTCGACGAATTTGAATAGTTATTGCCGAATGTATATGCTTATTATGTGAAGTAGAATGCGCAAATACGAAATCGATCACAACAATCGTTTAATTCGATGATTGAATACGATTTTGACTGGCAACATTTAGATGCATCAGCGTTTTTGCCGAAAATGAATGCCTCTAATATACAGTTGATTGACAAAACAATGAAATTGACCGGGAAAACCTATAATAATAATAAGGTTAAAAATCTTGGGGTTATATATTATCTGAATCAAATATGATTATATCATTAGGGAGATGGCCGATATCTTTATGGCATCAAAAATATTGGGGGGCTCAATGATATCTGATCCCCCCCCCCCCAATATTTTTTTTTTGGGGGGGGGGGGGTTCTGAAGCCTATGTAGATCTATTTCATTAAGGCGCATATGTAAACAAAAAATGATGATATATTAACGACATAGGTGAGATAATTCACATTCTTCTGGAAAAATGAAATATATTATGAAATTTAGCTTCCACAACACATAGGAGAGTGACGTCACAGATTAAAAACTTTACACATTTTGTCTTCTGGGGCATGCATGGCTGCAGCCTCCTAACATACATGCTCGTCTAGTTGATAATCGTTTTTTTTTTTTTTTTTTTTTTTTTTTTTTAGTGCTTACTTTTTCTTTTAATTTATTTTAATTTAATCAGTTGATAATTCGATTTTGAATTAATTTCCAATATTTGTCAAATATTATGGCATCTTACTTTTCCTCGTCTGCAATTTCATTGTCACTAGTAACATCATCATATGTGGTGTCATTGTCGTATGGCATTGGAAGTGGCGGTAATGGCGTCAGCCGTCTATCTGGTTCGAGATCTTCTGCCTCTCCTCTCCTGCAACAATAAAAAACGATAATGTAAAATACTGAATAGAAACCTTTACAATACTATAAATATATTTCGATGTTGTTTTTCAACTTAATGATCTTTGATGCCTCCAGTTTCATGGATACAGTATACAGTCTGCATCCCTGAGTCAAATTTAAATGGGAGCTTGTAAAATATAACAAAATTTGGTTTTTGCTGTTCAAAGGGGCTTTCTTGAAAAATTATACATGTCCTTATATTTTCTACATCTTATATATTAACTGACTATCGTGATATAGTTGAAAGGAGAAACATTGTGTATCCATATAATTATTCATATTAGATAGTGTCTAGTAAAATTTTCACTTTCCACCTTACTTTATCGAAAATTACAGTTGTGGTGTTAGTTTAACCATGGTCTGCACGTGTAAAAAAATATGTGTCAAAATGCATTTTGTGTGTTTATTTGTGTGCGATATAAATGAACTATATTGTAATTATTTTAAGCAGGAAAATATCACTCGTGCCCTTAGGCTATTTATAAAGGATGTAACTGCAAAATCGGCAATTCCCCTTTTTTATATATATAAACTAAATCGCGGCACCAAAAAGTAATCGTTATTTAGTCTGCATGGACAAACTCAATTTGACACTTGAACAAATTTAAGTCTAGAGTGGAGGCTAGCCTCCAAACTCACTCTCTGTGTCAAGTTACATGCAGTACACGAGTCTATACTTCAGACCCTAGTTAGCGAACCACATGGGTTTGTGTCTGCAAACGAACCGTTATTCGTCAGTGTGGATGTGTTTCTGGGTGCGGGTGTGGGTGAGGGTGTGTGTGTGTGTGTGTGTGTGTGTGTGTGTGTGTGTGTGTGTGAATGTGTGTGTGGCTCAATTTACTTGCTTATTCGTGTTAGTTGAGCCACTTGAAAAAATCCCCTAGGGCTTTAAAAACCAAAGTGCTTTTCCCATATATATTGCTTAATTTTTTTTAAAGCTGGTGTAGAGTTTTTGGAGAAGGAAAATTTGGATTCGCATTTAGATAATACAGTAATATGAAATATTGAATCCTATAACTGTAATGAAGAAAATTATAGAACTTGAAATGTCAGCATTCACTTGGAAAACCAGTGGGGATTCTCTTGTGTGGGTGATAGGGGAGACCGGGGATTGGAGTTACACGGGTCAGTTGTTACAATTCTCAGTGTGCTGAGCTAGAACATCCATATACAGTCTACACATAGCTGTGATGAACTGCTGGTCGTGAGGTTTCTCCGTTGTTTTATTAACAAGTAAATCAACAACATTTTTTACAGTTTAAAGTAAATTTTTGACGAAAACTGAAATGTGTAATAGCTCTTACAACTGAAGGCACATGATGATATTCTGGTATTGTAAACATAGTACATGTATGTCACTAATATACCCCTAGCCATGTAATTCTGCGTAATGGCTGTGTACAGTTGATTTTGTGTGTAAAATCAAGCGTGGGGTAGGTTGTTACAACAACCTACCCCATGTCGATGTAACAACTTTTCCCAATTACATTAATTTATATATGTAAAATTACATTTTGTCTCAATTTTCAGGTGTTAATATTGTTATGTTTCTATTATTACTTTTGTCTATTCTAGAGCTCTACTTGATCTAATGTTAACGATGCCAAGAAAATTGAAACAAAAGTATGAAGGATGTAACTGCAAAATCGGCAATTATACCTTTTTTTTATTATAAAAGCAAAATCGCGGCACCAATCGTTATTTAGTCTGCATGGACAAACTAAATTTGACACTTGAACAAATTTTAATCCAGAGTGGAGGCTAGCCTCCAAACTCACTCTCTGTGTCAAGTTACAGTACACTAGTGAATCTACTTCTTTACTTCAGACCCTAGTAAGCGAACATCATAGGTTTGTGCCTGCAAACTAACCGTTATTCGTCAGTGTGGATGTGTTTGTGGGTGTGGGTGTGGGTGAGGGTGTGTGTGTGTATGTGTATGTATGTGGCTCAATTTACTTGCTTATTCGTGTTAGTTGAGCCACTTGACATTTTTTTTTAATGCCCTAAGGCAAAAAAAGTTTTTTTTTTAAGCTGGTGTAGAGTTTGGGAGAAGGAAAATGTGGATTCACATTTCAGATAGTATGAAAGATTAAATCCTATAACTCTTATAAAGAAAAATATAGAACTTGAAATCTCGTTGAAGTGTCTTTATTTCGCTTGTTAAAAAAGGTCGGGTGAGTTGCGCGTAAGTTTCGGGTAAATTTCAGAAGCTAGCCAGACAATTTTACATATGGTGTCTTTCAAAGATCTAAAAGTCAATTGCATTTCATATTTTTTGCCAACATATCACGTCACACAAATAGACACCCCCCCCCAAAAAAAAACAATAACACAACAACAACAACAACAACAAACAAACAGAAAACCCCGATTCAACAAATTAATAAAACAAAACAAAAACAAATTAAAACTAACACTTTAACCCCTTATTGATATATTTATAAACGTACCGTGTTCTCCAAACAAAAAAAACACCATTTCATTCTTTTTTTTTTTTTTTTTTTTTTTTTTTGCAATACAGTTGTTGCCTACTGCTAATCTTAATTATTTGAAATATTTTAGAAGACAAAACTAATGGTGCTAAAAACTAATTTCATATATGAAAAGAACAATTGCATAGATCTTTGAGGCCAGCTAGAGAGCTACACTAACACTCAATATACAGTGAGTTACCAAATGAACAACACACATCAATTAATGTACTTAAAAGGAAAAGCAGAAAAAGACGATAGAATCCCCTTTGGTTTTCAATGTGAACGCCTAGTGCACACTGAGATGAGACGGATCCCCGACTTATCTTTTTTTATACTTATATCGTGAAATAAAGACACTAAAACGAGATATAATGTAATATAACTTTCTTTATTATAGTTATAGGATTCAGTCTTTCATATTATCTCATTGTGAATCCAAATTAAATGTTTCCTTCTCCCAACACTATACATCAGGTTTAACATTATCCCAATCACAAACAGACTGGACATACTTCACCCATTAACACCAGGTGGCCTTGACTAAAAAAGTGGATCTACTAACCTGAGTCTCCCCTAGCAGTTTTAATTTGTGAACAAAGTTGGAATTTAAAAAAAACATACAATTCACACCTTAGGGATCGGCTTAATGGTAGAATCAGCAACATTTAGAGTGGAAAAAGCATCTGAGTTTCTATGACGACATTATGTTATGTGCAAAATTTCAGCTTTCTTAGAATTCAACGTCAACATATTTCGAATTGACCATTCCAAAATAGGGCCTATAACGTCCAAATACAACTGTGGTAGGTGTTGTTTTTTATTTATTTTTTTTTTTTTTTTGGACTTCTGCCATCAAAGAGGTCATTATGTATCAGCCATAGGGGTAAGGTTTGGGGAACAATCGGCCCGCTCGTCCATTTTTACTTCGTTTATTTAATCTCCCTTTTCTTTCCCCCTTTTTTTGTGGGGGGGGGTCTTGAGCCCTCAAATGTAAAAATCGCCCACTAATGTAAAAATGCCCTCAAATGCCCTCAAATGTCTCAACACGTCAACCACAAATGTAAAAAATTCGCCTCTCAAATCGGTCACAACAATACGTAACCACCGAAGTAAAAATGCCCTCAAATCACCAACATGTCAACCATAAATGTGAACATGACCACTATGTCATATACATTTGACCACAAAAATCGTAGAAAGTTTTCATTGTTAACCACTAATGGTCTTACATGTACCAACAATGTAGATAAACCCATCAACATGTATCATAACAATGAGGAATGTTCTAAACTGGAACAAAATGTTTCAAATTACGAATTATAAGCATAATACATAGTATAGAAAGATTTTAAGCAATCTTCTATTATTATTATAGTTCATATTCAATTGTTTCATTCAATTCATTAGTTTTTCATCATTCATTTAATGTTTTATAAACAAGAGATTAGATAAAAAAAAGGGCGGATTATCTAAAATTAATTTTTGCAAACAATTTGAAGATAATATTATGGTATTACTATTTTTTTGGGCCCATACTGTCCCTTTTTCTTGGCTCTTTCTTTGGGGGTGCAATTGGGGTAACTTTCGTTATGCCAATGCAAAATTGCGTTTATTGGTCGGAGTTTTTGAATGGGCCATTGTAGAGCTATCGAGAACACTCAACCTCTGGTGGGCGATTAAAGGTGAAATATCAAATAATATTAGGTGATTGCCATTGATTCTAGTCTGATCGAATGAAAATCGCTAACTCCTGCTCCTCTGCCAATAGCTTGCTTGTATTCAAGAAAAGGTGTATAATCGTAGCTGGGGGGACAATGCCGTCAGTTACATGATTGCGTAACGCGTTGGCTGCCCCTCCCCCCCCCCCTTCATATGGGATTTCAATGCACGAATTTCAGACTCTACTCACATAGTCATGACAGTATTGTGCATGATGGCATAGTTTCAAGAAAAATTGCTTTCTTTAACCAGCATAATTGTTGGCTCCAGCTTGAATTTGTGAAAAGAGGATGCATGGCATTTTCCAGTAAAATGTTCCCGTAAAACATGTCCAGAATTGATGGAATATGAGGACTGCTCATATATAACATAACACAGCCAAAAAGACACTTATAACATGCCTCCAATATAAGAATTTACCCATTTTTTGCTTCAGTTTATATCCTAAAAAAGGGACTCATTGTGACTTTTAAAATGTGCTCTTTTTTATGTGTGTTCAATCACGCATACCATATTGGAATCATGCGCGATTTTTACACACAAGCTAGCCAGAGGAGGTTGATAAACATTACCAGTAAATCTTGTTACTGACACTCCCCCGTTTATAAACGTTATGCGTGTGTTTGAGCCCTCAAATGTAAAAATCGCCCACTAATGGTAAAAATGCTCCTCAAATGTCACAAACACGTCAGACCACAAGATGTAAAATTCCCTCAAATGTCACAACACGTCAACCAGATAATGTAAAAAATGTGCCTCAAATGTCACAACACGTCAACCGACAATGTAAAATGCCCTCAATGTCACATAACACAGTTGGTTCCAACCCACAAAATTAAAAATGACCACTAATGTCATAACATGTCGACACAAATGTAAAAGTTTTCATTTTAACCACTATATGTCTGAACATGTCAACGCGCATATGTAAAAATTCATTTCCATGTATCATAAATATGCGGAATGTGAACAAAACATTTTCAATTAATATTACAACATGCATACTTCCATAGATACATATGCACATCACATGCACACCACTCACCACCAGGCACATACATGCACATCACATATACACACACATACACACCCACACGCAATAACGTTTAAACGGGGGAGTGTTCCAGTAACAAGATTTACTGGTAATGTTTAATCAACTATCTGGCCTACGCTTGTGTGTAAAAATCGGCATGATCCAATATGGTATGCGTGATTGAACAACACATAAAAAAGGCATTTTTTAAAGTCACATGAGTCCCTTTTTAGGGATATAAACTGAGCAAAAAATGGGTAAATTCTTATTTGAAGCATGTTATAAGTGTCTTTTTTGTGTTATGTTATTATATGAGCAGCCCTATTCCATCAATCTGGACATGTTACGGAAAATTTTATGGAAAATGCATTCCCAATTTTTCACAAATTCAAGCTGAGCCAAAATTATGGCGTTAAAGAAAGCAATTTTTCTTGAAACTATGCCATCTATGCACATAACTGTCATGGACTATGTGAGTAGGAGTCTGAAAATTCGTGCATGAAATCCCTATGAAGGGGGGGGGGGGCAGGGTGCTGTCCCCGCTCGATTCTACACCTTTCTTAAAGAGCCTATGGGGGGAGGGTCGTTTCGCATGAAATGGACGCTTATGCCACACAGGTTGGTAAGGCTATAGGCATCAACAAAGACTCCATAATAACGCAGTATTTGCTTGAGACTAACGAAAGTTACAATTTTGCACACCAAAAAGGAAGAAAAATGCCAAAATGGTGCAATAAGTTTATGATAATTCATACCCACCGTCTTTTTATCTAATCTCTTGTTTTATAAAACATAATGAATGAATGAAACATAATACATAATATAGAAAGATTGTTAAAATCTTTCTATACTATGTGTTATGCTTATAATCGTAATTGAAACATTTTTGTTCCATTTAGCAACATTCCTCATTGTTATAATACATGTGATGAGTTTATACATTTGTGGGTGACATGTTAAGACATTAGTGGTTAAAATGAAAACTTTTTACATTTGTGGTCAACATGTTATGACATTAGTGGTCATTTTCACATTTATGGTTGACATGTTGTGACATTTGAGGGCATTTTTACATTTGTGGTTGATGTGTTGTTACATTTGAGGGCATTTTTACATTCGTGGTTGACGTGTTGTGACATTTGAGGGCAATTTTTACATTTGTGGTTGACGTGTTGAGACATTTGAGGGCATTTGAGGGCATTTTTACATTAGTGGGCGATTTTTACAGTTGAGGGCTCAACAGGGACTCGTCCCTGGGGTGACCTGTCCTCCGGGGGAGATGTCCTGCGGGGGACCTGTCCTCCGGGGGAGCTGTCCTCCGGAGGAGTTGTCCTCCGGGGGGGTTGTCCTCCGGGGGAGCTGTCCTCCGGGAGTTGTCCACGGGGGAGTTGTCCTCCGGGGGAGATGTCCTAGAACCTATCTATTCTAATATACCTCTAATACATTCTAAGTTTCAACAAATTTGGTCAAATGGGGATGGTGGATTCGCCCCCGCCCTTGGTGGTGAGATGACCAAAATAACCATGCCCATTGAAGGTTAAAACTATTTTTTTAATTCAATGAAGACACTCCTCCTAAATGTAATTTTTTCTTTTAAAGGAAATTTCATGAGCAATTCAAATATGTTGAAATATTAAAGGGACTCGTAATTGATAAAACATGGGGAAATCACCTAATCTCGGATGAAATAACAACATTCCAATCAGAGCCTGAGGCATGTTGCGTAATCTCCAGCGACAACCCGTCTGGAGGTAATCCGGTAATCCTTCATGGCTATAGACTAACTGACCAGAATTCAGAAGTAAATCTAACCTATGTTTTGTTTCTTAAATGGAGCATTATACAAGTCCTCTCTTTGAATTTATACGAAGAGACCCGTTGAGAGTCTATTGTTGATGAATCGAGAAACCGAAGCTACTGACCCGACTGACTGACTGAATTCGGCCAACTTCGTCATGTTTGTGCCGTCCGAATGTTAATCCCCATTAGTCCGACCCATGCGTAAGCCTGACTGACATTGTGTACAAGTCAATGGAGCTCAGGAAAAACGCGCATTCCCCACGATCTCCGAGTTTCAGGGGACTTTAAGGGTCATTGGAACAATGGACTTAAATAGGGGCACTGAATTAAAAATTTGGGGCCCTTCAAAAATAATTTAAAAATCCCCACATAAGATGTAACTACTTCACCCTGTGTTGTTATAAATGACATTTTTGACATCCTCAGGAAATTTCCTTTTCAGAATATATATACTTTTGTAGGGAGAGGCTTAAAATGTTTAAAGTTATGACACTTTGATCTTGAAAGGGGCAAGCTTTTTAAATTTTTCAATTGGTGGTGTAACATAAAAAAAAAGGGCGACTTGGGGGCGAGTTCCCAACGCATGACTTTGTTATTTAGTTTTTAAAGCATAATGATGATATTCGGAGACATTCCAACCATTTCATAGGTACTTAAATGGTCAACTGAATGAAAATCATTAAAATAATTTAAATATGCTTGGTGTTCTAATAATTTTGGCCACCACTGTATATATAATTATATATAAATAAACAAAAGTATATTTCAGGACAGAGTGTGAGATCTGACACTAGACAGTATAGCCTTCTCGTATAGTCTCATCAGGAACCTTTAACTCTTTGCACGCCACATTAATTTTAAGCATAAAAAAGAAGACTTTTCTCTTTAATTGTTAAAAATAATATAACAATATTTGCTAAGTATGAACTATGAGAAATTATGCCGCAGACCTGATCCTAGCATTGTCGGTGATATTTAGATCTTTTAACCCAGCCATTACAGAGAAAATGAATTATTACGATTGTATAGTTAATAAGTACAATTGTGACTGTAGTCGAATTTGGCAGGCAAAGAGTTAAGGGGCCCTGGCGGGAGGCGCAGGAAAGTCGCACGGGAACAGTATAGCCAGAGGCCTGTCAATATTTTATTTGGAGGACTCACTGAAAAACACGGGTGGAGCCCACTCGGTTACCGGCAGAAACCTATACGGCTACCGGCAGAACCCTGCTCAGGTCCCTTTGGTGACCCCGCGGGTTTTCTACGGCCTACCGGGTTGAGAAAAACGCCGGGAAAATTGAGTGCACACAGTCGATCTTTTCGGCTCCTCTACATTTAAAGCATAACTACTGGAAAATGTTCCGGTGTGCACATAAAATCGTAAGAGAGCCGGCCGTGAACCGTACGTAAAGGTTAAAGTGTCTTTTCCTACTCACCGTACGGACCCCGAAATAGAAGCTTTTGGGGAAAGGAGGTATGGAACAATAGTGGTCTCTATCCAAGTCGCTCTGAGGGTAAATCTTGTGCGAAAAAAAGTTTGGAACCGCACTGTAGAGAAATTATCAAAACGACTGATTCCCCTCGCCGTGCGGGTTCCCGCCACGAACTGTGATCGAGGCATTAGCATGTGTGCACTTAACAGGCGACCGGCTGGAATGCTCCCCTCAGGGAGTGGAGATTGGCGGGATCGAAAAATGAATCTAATGACCGGATTAATAATATACTGTAAGCGCTTTGGTCTTAACAGATAAAGCGCTTTATAAGAAACCGTTGTTATTATTGTTATTATTAAACCCTATACCTCATTTCGCCGAGTATCATTGGAAGCTGTGTGGAAATTCGTTATAAAAGGGTGTCAACTCTATGATCGATTGGATCACTTGGTCAAATTATAGATACTCGTAATATATTTGAATGTAATCAATGAATAATGTTGTTTTTTAAAAATCAAATATTTCTCATAATCATTATTACCTCGAATCTAGAAGATGCGTCTCGGAGATATTATGATCATATGGCGGGAAGCGTGGATGGGCGCGTGGCGGGACGCCATAATACATGTCACTGCTGTCACGACGTGGGGGTGGCGGTGTTTGTGGCTGGCTGTCTGTATGAGCTTCTACCTGCTGATCTCTGTCCCTGCAATATGGACAAAATAAACATATAGGCCCATATTCTGCTACGCTGACTATACCGAGTGAGTAAAAAAAAACTTTACAACTAGAAAAATGTCATTAAAAAGAAAACCAATTTATAAATCCGAAATTATTTTACATATTCTGAAAGAGTAACTCCTCCCGCATCTTCTGGTACCATTTTTGTGTGGTATGTCTTTACGCTTGGATGAACACGATCCATTGTTTGCGAAGATGCAAATTTCGAATTGTGCCAGGATGGGGATGAAATTGAAACAACAAAAGCTGACAAAAAAGCAACTCCATCATGAATAAAATAGCATATTTTTTTTAACGAAAATGTCTTCCGCTTAATAACTTGGCAGGGGTGTTGTTACACATATTGACTGCATTTTGTATGAAAATTAGATTGACTCGTTTAGTAATGCACGAATGAGTACACATCAAAGAGTAAATTGCCACTGACAGACCTATAAAAGGCCTCCTAATACTTTTGAGAAGAGATTATTTTGTCTTTGACGTGTGCTCACTCATGCCTGACCGTACAGATTTATCTCATTTTCATACAAAACGTAGTCAATATGGGGTCATCCCACAAGACCGAGACCGACGGCCCACAAGTCCGACACTAGACAAAAAAGGCCTATTACACACCCCTGCCAAGTTATTAAGCAGAATACATTTTTGTTAAAAAGTTATGCCATTTTATTCATGCTGGAGTTGCTTTTTTTTTCAGCTTTTGTTGTTTCAATTTCATCCCCACCCTGGCACAATTCGAAATTTGCATGTTCGCAAACAATGCGTCGTGTTCATCCAAGCGTAAAGACATACCACACAAAAATGGTACCAGAAAATGGGGGAGGAGTTACTCTTTCAGAATATGTAAAATAATTTAGGATTTATAAATTAGTTTTCTTTTTATTGACATTTTTCTAGGTGTAAAGTTTTTTTTGACTCACTCGGTAGTTGTACTGTGCACTGAAATAGTACGGAATTTTACTCTGATGTGTGCTTGGTAATGGATTAGCTGAAAAATCAATCTCATTTTTTTTTTTAATAGAATCTAGCCGATGATGTTACATCACCTTGGCTTTTATTTGGCTCTTCTAATCAGGATAGAATTGCTTTTTTTTTTGCTTTTGTTGTTATGTCTTTCTGCCCACTTTGGCACATTTCGAATCTTAAATGTTCGCAAACAGTGCGCCGTATTCCCTTTAGTCTCAGTGATATGTCACGAGTCTCCGCGACGTCTTAAGAATCGCGGGGGATAGAAAATATTTTTACGTATGTCTTTTTTTTTCGCCGAGACAGAAAAAAGTTATTGAAAAAGTCTCAGTGTGTCCGAGTCGCGGAGACGTCTCCGCGAAATCGCCTCCGTTGGTATGAATTTCAAATGTTATTTTGCACGTCCAAATGTAAAGACTGCTTTATTAACTTTACCATTTAGATACAAGATTCATCATTGATCCGTGCAAATACTAGCCTATCCGATATGCGTCGGGCTAGTAGTGGGCAAACTACTGACACGGGCGAGGGCGAAGCCCGAGTCCGTCAGGCGAGGCCCTCGCCCGTCAGCCAGTCTCCTTCGCGCGACCAGTAACTTGCCCACTAGCCCGACGCATATCAGATAGGCTATGCAAATACATAAAAAAAATCCGGCTTCCAGTGGCTTTTCAACAACTTGTAAAGGCCATCAAGCTATACATACAACAATAGGATAATGTGATACATGCATAACGGTAAAAGAAAACAAAAATAATCAAAGGGATTGAATGATCATGAATAACAAGTGTGTTTCTGGTTTAGATTATTATTACATGTATGTATGCTGTAGCTGTGGTTGTGGATGCGCGTTTTCCAACGATCTATATGTACATAAGTCTTGCATGTCTCGAATGCATTGATAAAGTACATCATCCTCCTCCACAGGGATGTCCTCCATCATGTCTGCTCGGAGTGGTTCCAGCCGTATGTCATGCTGCGTATCATCTCGAATTTTCATAGCCGTTCTGCATTATTGGAATAAGATCATTGAACTTCCTGTTAATTACAGTTCAGTTTCTTGCAATAAAATAAAATTAATTTATCATACTTGTCTGGGGGATGGGTTTCGGGTAGGTTCGAAAATAGATGTAACAGGGTCTCATTTCTACACCCAAAATCAGTAAATGTAAAAGTTACCAAAATGTGCAAGCAGATAAATTTTTGCGGCACATTTTGATAACAGAAGATTTTTTTCGGGTAGGGTCAATTATCAGCACATTTTGATTACTACCCCTCCCCCCTCAACATGAATAAATAATTTGTCATAATTTGGCCATTCTAAAAAAAAATATTTTAAAAAATCAAGAAAAGATCTGAAGCCTTGTCGAAATTCATGTTTCCCACTACATATGGGCTATATGGCGATTCCATCCTGTGTCGTACGGAACACTTCGATATTTTAAATCTTTTTTGGCATAAAAATAGAATAATATAGGGTACATGCAGGTAATATGGGCCAGCAGGTAATATGGGCCACCTGAAGCAAATCATGTTGTGACCGTCGACCGGTGACCGGTGTGAGCACCATAATGTTGTTCATATGAACTGTATATATACGAAAATATATCGTCGTGAGATCATCTGATGCCGAAACTTCTCTGAGAAAATTGCTGAAAACCAACAAGGTAGGTAAAACTTACAGCATTTTTTTACCCTGATGTAAAATTTGATATTTCACAGAATGTGATGGTGAAAGAGTGTTTGAGGGGGTAACCTCAATTGTTTTGTATATTTAGTAAGCTTATAGTTTCATTTTGATCATACTAGCGTGGACAGGTCAATTTGTTTTAGTGAAGGGGCGCAATGTGGCATTGGACGCTTGCCTGACACAGCCTGGGACATCCAAAATGGCGGAATTGATTCTGGTACTTAGTATTGGGATGAGGCATCAATCTCTTTGCTATGATTTTTTTGGGGTATATTCACAGTATATAATTAATGTAAATAACTTATTGTAGGCCTATATTGACATGTACATGTATAATGAACATAATATTTAAATAATATTTAAAAAATAAATAATATACAAAATACATAACAATGAAATATATAGTCAAAGGATTTGCTAAAGGGTCTTATAATTTCAAATTATATCTTAAAGATAATGATTTCAACATTTTAAGCAAATTCCAGAAATGGTAGAGTAACTGTAGTTTTTAAAACATACATTAAATACATGTGCCCATATTACCTGCACATGCAGGTAATATGGGCACTTTGGTAATGACGTCAACATTTGAATATTGCAGACAGGGGGGTTGGTGATAATTGTTTTTCTTCACAATAAAATTTAGAGCAGTAGTTATTGATTCATATAAACAAAGATTAGACTGTCTGTCATTTCATAATTTTGAAGTCAAAAGGAGCCTGAGCTTTCGATCCTAGCAGAATCTTCGTCAGAGACAAAATGACACAGAAAAGTAGGGAACAAACATGGATATAGAGAAAGACAGAGAAAAGCTATACCTAAGTGGCAAGCCAAGAGGGAGAGAACAAAAAGGGGGATGTAAAAGGTGTGAAGAAGCCAGCCAATCAAAAAGCAAGAGGAGGTGAGATCAAACAGCAAACTGGAACAAAAGGGAGATGATAAGCTGGGAGAGGGAGGAGAGAGTAAACAAAGAAGGGATTAGAGTGGAGGCTGAGAGGCTGAAAAGATTTATAAATTTATAGATTTATAAAAAGATTCATAATTTTATGCAAATTAGGCAAATGAGCTTAGGGGGCCCATTTTACCTGCATGTACCCTACTCTTGATTGATGGTAATCCTTAAAGAGTACCTGAAGGGGAACAAGAACCAAGACTTAACTTGACTCCATTAAACATCCTTTACAGTTACAATGAGAAATAGTACTGTGTCGTCCGGGACACAAAAATAACAGAAATTATTCAAAGAGATCAAACAACAAAAGCATGGAATCACCCAATAGTTTGTGTCAGACACGATTTGTTTTTCTTCTCCATTTTTCTTCTCAACGTGACATAAAAGAATGCTTGCCATCCAACATGTCCAACGAAATTCAAGATAACCAGGCGACGTGTCTTAAGCCATAACTTGTGTCATCATTTTTAAATTTCCGATCCGATATGTTCGTGTTGCATCAGACGCAGATCCAGGGGCCTGACGCCCCCCCCCCCTCCCCACCCCCAGATTTAGACAAAGTACCTAAAGTTGGGTATTAGGGGGCCTTAGAATCGCGGTAAAAAATACTGATAAAAAAAAATGGTCAAAATGAATAAATAACTGAACGACGGCCCCTACCATTATCTTTCTTCTTCTTTTTTTTCTTTTTTTATTTCATTTTTTACACTAATTTTTTTTTTCACGTCACGCCGATACGATACGGTACGTGCGTAATTGAAAAGGTGTTCATGACAAATGATAACCTTTTCAATCATGCCCCCTCCCATATTGCTTGGCCGGCGTGACGTGAAAAAAAAAATGAGTGTAAAAGAATCTGAAATTCCGATTTTGCCCCCCCCCCCCCGCCCCCATGAAATCCGCGCCTGTACGTTGTCACGCACTATGTTTATGCAATAAGTCTGGTAGCAATGTCAGTCCTTCATCTATATAGAGTTTAGCACCCCATGGATAGGTGACCCCACCCCTCTCAGCGGTTTTCACAATAACTCTTTCACATATTAAAAAAGAACTCGCTCAGAAATTTCAGGGTTTTCTATTTTATACACTGTCCGTCATAAAGGTGGAATATTTTTTTGCCGCTATAGCGACATGATTTTGCTCTGACCTTAATTTCTTGTATATGTTTGTCCCTGCTTTTACTTTTCGGGACCCTGGCTATATCTTGGACATTCTCCCAACCCTTCCCATGGACCTTTTTCCAAAAAAGTTTTGTCAACCCCCATGATGCCCATTTTTTGTCATTTTTTCTCATTTTGGGGCCCCTTTTTTTTCCCGGCCGATCAAGCCCCCCTCAGTCCTACCCCTAGGAAACGTGACTGAGGTGTACTGTTTTATATTGTTCTTTAAGTTAAATCTATATTTCTGGGGCTAGGCTTAAGTCTCTTGTCTAGGGGAGGGGTTGAAGTAAAAAAACGAGGTTGGTGAAAATTCGGAATATTTTATTCCATCTTTTTGCTGAAAACAGAAAAAATGAAAAACAACCTTTAACCCTCAAATGTCATCATTTTCCCCCTAAATTTTGTTTAGCCTTGATGACAAGGCTGTAAATAGTCATTGTTGATAATATTTCATTTTTATTTATGTTTGGTTGATATTTTACTATACAATTTAGGGAAGATAGAAATTTCCATGGTGTAAAAATGAATAAAATCAACGTTGAACCCCAATCAAAATAAATTTTGACCCCTCCCCTAGACAAAAGAGTCGGGCCTGTAACCATACATATAGATTTAATTTAAAGAACAATAACAAATATCCATCTCAGATGTGTTTCCTTGGGGTAGGACTGAGGGGGCCTTGTTGGGTCGCGTGAACAAAAAAGGGCCCCAAAAATAAGAAAAAATGACGAAAATGGCTATCTTCTGGGGGTGACAAATTTTTTTGAAGAAAAATCCCCTGGAAGGGTTGAGGGAACGTCCAAGATATACCCAGGATCCCAGAAAGTGAAAGCGGCGACAAACACATTAAAAAAATTAAAACCGGAGCAACATAATGTCGCTTGAGCCAGAAAAATATATTCCACCTTTATGACGAATAGTGTATTTTGCGTACTTTAGAACTATATTTTATATAAAGCTTTATGTGACCGAAGTCACAAAATATATCGGTTTCCAATGCTTTTGCGTGTTAAAAAACAAAAAAAACTGTTCCCAAACAATTATCTATTTACAGTTTATTTTACCTGAGATTAGCCATTTTGTTTCGACAAGATGTCATTGGAAAAGTTCCTAATTATTCCTTTTCCAATATATTTGAGTGAAATCTAGTAGACAGATATAATATTTTCAAAAAAAATAATTAAATAAATAGGCCTATGACTTTCAAAATGAGAAAAATTATGCTAAGGGGCTAAAAGCTGTGACCAGGAAATTATCATGTTTAATGACATACATTATACATGTAAAGAGAATTGGCAATTATTATTATCACTATTTATTCATTTATTTATTGTATATATTGTTGTTGCTTATTTCATGTTCAGAATAGCAAAATCCTTTTATGGTATGCTCGGATGTAATATTCACTCTGGTTTTCAAGGAATTGAAACATTTTTTAATCAAACAATAAATACTTCAATCTATGTTTACATGATACAACGAATTTCCCATGTAAATATAGTAGGTAGGGTACATGCAGGTAATATGGGCCAGCAGGTAATATGGGCCACCTGAAGCAAATCATGTCGTGACCGTCGACCGAGTGCCGGTGACCGGTGTGAGCACCAAATGTTGTCATATGAACTGTATACGAAAATATATCGTCGTGAGAGCATCTGATGCCGAAATTTTCTGAGAAAATTGCTGAAAAACCACACAGGTAGGTAAAACTTACAGCATTTTTTACCCTGATGTAAAATTTGATATTTCACAGAATGTGATGGTGAAAGAGGTGTTGAGGGGGTAACCTCAATTGTTTTGTATATTAGATAAGCTTATAGTTTCATTTTGATCATACTAGCGTGTACAGGTCAATTTGTTTTAGTGAAGGGATGCAATGTGGCATTGAATGCTTGCCTGCACAGAACATTAGTGCCTAAGAATATGGGACATCCAAAATGGCGGAAATGATTCTGGTACTTAGTATTGGGATTAGGTATCAATCTCTTTGCTACGATTTTTTGGGTTATATTCACAGTATATATTAATGTAAAAACTTATTGTAGGCCATATATTATGTATAATGAAAATAATATTTCAATAATATTAAAAAAGAAAATAATATACAAAATACAAACAATGAAATATATAGTCAAAGGAATTACTGAATGGTCTTATAATTTCAAATTATATCTTAAAGTAATGATTTCAACATTTTAAGCAAATTCCAGACATGGTAGAGTCATTGTAGTTTTTAAAACATACATTAAATACATGTGCCCATATTACCTGCACATGCAGGTAATATGGCACTTTGGTAATGACGTCAACATTTGAATATTGCAGACAGGCGGGTTGGTGATAATTGTTTTTCTTCACAATAAAAGTTAGAGCACTAGTTATTGATTTATATAAACAAAGATAAGACTGTGTGTCATTTCGTAATTTTATGCAAATTAGGCAAATGAGCTTAGGGGGCCCATATTACCTGCATGTACCCTATGGCACATTATGATTCATAAATTTAATCATATGTGTGGTTTTATTTTGCAAAGATATAGAAATAAGTGGCTGACAAAAATTAATTCTACAGAAATAAAGATTCACCACAATTACCTTTTTTTCAAAACAAAGAACGTTACCAGAATAATCGAGGACACGGTGATGAAACCTAACACAATGCCGATAATGACATCTGAAACGTATAAAATTGAGAAAAGGTGTAAGTTATAAATTACTTATATCTCTGTCGAGAAGAAATGGACTATTTATCGTTAAAGCATAATACTTAAATAAGATACCAAAATTATTCCTTTTCTGGGTCCCGTTGCATAAACTCGGTCATCCAGACTTTAGGAATATTGCTCAACAGCTAATCAAATTCAACGGTTCGATGGCAAAGTTACCATAATGGTTAGTTTTAAGCAAAAGGACCCGGCACAAGATCGAAATAAAGAAACTAAACCTTGTACTAAACCATCAAAGTTCATTTAAACGCTCTCAGAGAAGGTAAGATAAGAAACATTTTAAAATTGTTTTGACGCTCCTTGATCATGTTGATATTGACGTGCAAAAATGACGAGTATTTTTTTTTTTTTTAAGAATTTGGTCTGTATTTTATAACAAACGTGTGATATCTCTTAATATATTAAATTGAAAAAATGAGCAAAGAAATGGGGTACCATCGGGATTCGAACCAGAGACCTCCTGGTTACTCGTCAGGCGCTCTACCATCTGAGCTATAGTAAGCCCCGGATGGGGTCATCCCTAATACCTGTTAACTTTTCAATGCTCGAGTGGTCAGAATTTATTGAAACCTGGCATAAACCCGAAGGATAGAAATCAACTTGGAGTTAATGCGAGGGATCACGGTGAAGTGATGCAGCTAGCTGCGCAATAACTTATAGTCTTTCGAGAAAAACATATTTTTTCTCTGTGTGTCTCTTCTTGTAAGGGTTGTTTGACGATCAGGATATACCATTAAAAAATGTCCTCTCCGAATTCGTAATTTTTTACGCATGTTTAGACATTAATTGATTTACAATGTTTTATGTTTATATAGAACACTTGTATATATGCAACAAACTTGAAGTGTTTAATTCGCCCACATCTACTTATTTTTCAGACAGTTCACGTTCCATTGTTGTCACATCAGTTTCTTACAAAAAAAGTCCTCTCCGAAAAATGAAGCTTTTGACTTTACTTGTAATAAAAATTAGAACCCCTATAAAAAAAAAAAAATGTAATAATAAGTGGGTGACGTCATGTTTCATATATATATTAAAATTAAAAGCAATATCCCTTCACTACTTTAGTACACATACAAAAAATTGAGGAAGAACAAAACAACCCTTTTTTTTTGTCGCATGGAGAGAGATGATTCACCACAATTACCTTTTTTCAAAACAAAGAACGTTACCAGAATAATCGAGGACACGGTGATGAAACCTAACACAATGCGATAATGAATCTGAAACGTATAAAATTGAGAAAGGTGTAAGTTATAAATTACTTATATCTCTGTCGAGAAGAAATGGACTAATTTATCGTTTAAAAGCATAAATACTTAAATAAGATACCAAAATTATTCCTTTCTGGGTCCCTTTGCATAAACTCGGTCATCCAGACTTTAGGAATATTGCTCAACAGCTAATCAAATTCAACGGTTCGATGGCAAAGTTACCATAATGGTTAGTTTTAAGCAAAAGGACCGCGGCACAAGATCGAAATAAAGAAACTAAACCTTGTACTAAACCATCAAAGTTTCATTTAAACGCTCTCAGAGAGGTAAGATAAGAAACATTTTAAAATTGTTTTGACGCTCCTTTTGATCATGTTGATATTGACGTGCAAAAATGACGAGTATTTTTTTTTTTTTAAGAATTTGGTCTGTATTTTATAACAAACGTGTGATATCTCTTAATATATTAATTGAAAAAAATGAGCAAAGAATGGGGTACCATCGGGATTCGAACAGAGAGACCTCCTGGTTACTCGTCAGGCGCTCTACCATCTGAGCTATAGTAAGCCCCGGATGGGTCATCCCTAATACCTGTTAACTTTTCAATGCTCGAGTGTGTCAGAATTTATTGAAACTGGCATAAACCCGAAGGATAGAAAATCAACTTGGAGTTAATGCGAGGGATCACGGTGAAGTGATTGCAGCTAGCTGCGCAATAACTTATAGTCTTTCGAGAAAAACATATTTTTTCTCTGTGTGTCTCTTCTTGTAAGGGTTGTTTGACGATCAGGATATACCATTAAAAAATGTCCTCTCCGAATTCGTAATTTTTTACGCATGTTTAGACATTAATTGATTTACAATGTTTTATGTTTATATAGAACACTTTGTATATGCAACAAACTTGAAGTGTTTAATTCGCCCACATCTACTTATTTTCAGACAGTTCACGTTCCATTGTTGTCACATCAGTTTCTTACAAAAAAAGTCTCTCCCGAAAAATGAAGCTTTTGACTTTACTTGTAAATAAAAATTAGAACCCCTATAAAAAAAAAAAATGTAATAATAAGTGGGTGACGTCATGTTTCATATATATATTAAAATTAAAAGCAATATCCCTTCACTACTTTAGTACACATACAAAAAATTGAGGAAGAACAAAACAACCTTTTTTTTTTGTCGCATGAAACAGATGGGTACACCCCAATTGCAAAACAACAGCAAGTGCGCCATATTCCTTCACCTATCACTATGCTTATAATTTACGACATAAGCTAAACCCCAGCCCCCCCCTCCCCCAATCCCCCCAAAAAAGTTTTTTTTAAAAATATATATATAATATATATATTATATACATTATAAATATACAGGGGCCGCGGAGCGTTTTTTTGAAAGGAGAGGGGCTGAACCGCAGGTGGGGGGGGGGCTGAACAGGCTAAAAATCACAAAAGTATGGTAATTTTTGCGTTTTTGTACACGTTTGCGGACAAAAGTGGTTGCTGTAGCCCCCCCCCCCCCCCCA
>CALNVZ010000871.1:33948-52578 GCA_940671915.1 Paracentrotus lividus
TGGCTCCGCGGCCCCTGATATTATATACATATTTTAAAAAAAAATAATAATAATTAGACCCAGATTCGGAACTTCGTTCTTTAACCAGTGCAAGATGCAATAGCACTTATTCTAGCACGCTACCTGTCATGTTTTTAACCTTCATCATGCGCGCATGCAGGACAAAAAAGGTCGTTGGAAGAACTGTTCGGCATGTACACTATAGCCGGCTTAGCTTTTTTCGTAAAGAACAGTTCAAAAATTTTTAATATGCCTTCCGGGCCCCAGAAAAATGTATGATCAAGGAATCTCGTCATGGTTTGCTTCTTCTTTTCTTTCTTTTTTTTTCTCTTCTTTTTCCTCTCCTTTGCAATGTAAAATACTTAGAATAGGAGAATGAAACTGAACTGAAGGTTTTTAAAAAGTTCTTAAAAAGATTCTTAAAATTATTATTTCATAGAATATTATGTTTAAGAAAGAAAATATACTAATAGTTTCATTGAAGGATGAGAAGATGAAATTTCATTTCATGAAGGCCTATACTCATTTGCTATAATTTTGTAGTTATTGTGCTGGTTGAAAGCAAATTGCCATAACTTTGAACTGAAATATCCGGTGTATTTTAGACTATAGTTGAGAACTATTACTTACATTTATAGTCCTTCTGTCCCTTGACTGGTATGGCAACCGATACACCATTTGTCATTTCCACACTGCCTATAAGAATCGAATACAAGTACAAAGAAATCAATTAACCATTTTTTTCGATAAATTCTTATATAAACACAACACAAAAAGTAAGATCCTTCTATTTCAGATATCAATTATTTTTTAACCAGGCTGAATTGAAAAAATCTCATTATATTTCCGTGTAGGTAATTTTATTAAAGCTACGATGTGAGCAAGTTTTAGGAACAGTCAGGGGCGGATCTAGCTTTTTGCTAGGGGGGGGGGGTTACCCGGACTGGAAATTTGTAGCCAGGCACTCCGACTGCGGTTAAAAACTGCAGTTTTTTAACTGCAGTTCAAACTTTGATGTTTGAACTAAAATGACCTCTGATTCTTACCATGTGACATCCGATGCCACTATTACATGCGCCCCCCCCCCCCCCCCCCCCAAGTGCATCTATGACACAAATTCGGTTGAAAAGGGAGCTACGGTTGCAAAGTTATTTGCTTTTGAGTCGTGCCAGTAAACTCTCACATTTGACCAAAAATAATCTTAGACCTCAACATGTGTCCTCCGTAGATGCGGCACTGAGAATCATCATGTAATGCTTCAGTGACCAATGGTAGACGGTAAAAATGTCATTTTTTGAAGTTCACAAGCAGATTATCACAACTTTGAATAAATGATTCCGGAACAATATTCAAATTATTCAATATCACACTTGTCAAAAAAAGATGCCACATATGGGCCCCAACATACAAAATCAGTTCATGGTCAAATTTCACGGTTGAGTGAGCACTGCATTAAAATTGCAAAAACTGCAGTTTTTAACTGCAGTTCAAACTTTGATGTTTGAACTAAAATGACCTCTGATCTTACCATGTGACATCCGATGCCACTACCACATGCAGCTCCCCCCCCCCCTCCCAATTGCATCTATGACACAAGTTTAGTTGAAAAGGGAGCAACGGTTGCAAAGTTATTTGATTTTGAGTGGTGCCAGTAAACTCTAACATTTGACCTCAAATAAATTTAGACCTCACCAAGTGACCTCCGAAAGCACTGCAACATGATGGTTCCCTAGTGCATCTATCACCCAAGTTTGGTTGCCAAGCAGTTGCTAAGTATAAATGCGTAAGAGAGCCTTGCAAATAAACTTCAACGTATGTAAAAAGAGTCCTGCAGGTACTCTAAAACAATGTGACCTCAAATGACCTTTGGCCTCACCATGTAACCCCCAACAGCACCGCAACATGAGAGTACCCCTATTGCATCTACCACCCAAGTTTGGATGCCACAGGACCAGCAGTTACCAAGTTATGCATCATAAGAGTATTGCATGTAAATTATGACGGACAGACGACGGACGGACGGACGCCATTTGGATTCCTATGTCTCGACTTCACCTCCGATGGGCGAGACAAAAATGATTTGTTACTATTTTGTAATGTTTGCCAAAATATTTACAGGGGCGAAGAGAGTGGTGATGGGGTGCGGAAGAGACCCTGAACAAAATCCCCATATCATATTTTCAGCTGGTAAATTTTAAAATTTCATCATTCAGCGCTGCACTCTCTTGAACATAATTCTCCATAAACGAGTATTATATAAGACTAGCAGCAAGGCCCGTGGCACCAATCCACGGGGGCTAGCCATAGGGGGCCCCGACCCCTTGTATTCAATAAATTCTCCCGTGGATTCAAGCATTGAGGAATAGACATTTTTCGCCACGACGGCCGGCCATAGTTTTCATCCATCATTGGAGTAATAGCCTGCCATAGATGTTCTTCTTTCCTTTCCCTGTCATCCCTTTATATCCGTTATTCCTATACATTAGCCAATCCTTATTCGGTAACCCTCAACTTTTTGGTAAAGCCCTATATGAACGAAAATGATATAAAGATGATATGCCAAAAGAAGGAGTGAAAAAAAAAAATCGATTCTAGGCATGCTAGGCGGGGTTACAGGAGAAGGAAGAGTCTGTCTACTGATCCAATAACTTATATTAAAAAGTTACTTTTAGGGCCGCCCCCCCCCCCGCCGAGGAAAAATAAAGCAATTAAAATTCTACACGCCTCTCTTTTCATTGCCATAATTGATTTATGCATGCAGGCGAGACAAAATCCCGACTCTCCTTCATGACCGATCCCGTTTACATACCAATATTCGATATAATCATATTCTTTTCTTTCTTTTTTTTTTTTTTCTTCTTTCTTTTTTATGATTATGCATGACAAAGAAATATGGTAAGTGATAATATAATGATCCTTTCGAGATCAAATGAAGGTCTATTTTCACTAAATTTTCATTTTGAATTCGAATAAGAACTTTTTGAATTTAATAAGAACACGCCTTATCTATTACCTATAAGACAAAAAGATATCTATCCAAGACCATTACTACTTTAATTAGATAATCCCCCGCTACGAAAGCCCCGGGGAAAGATAATCGCTCCCGCCCGTCACGAATATCTACAGTAAGAGTGATATAGAAGCTGAAAGTTTTTTTTTTATAGAAGTTCTAATGTCAGATATAATGAACCTTTCAAGATGAAATGAAGGTCTATTTTCACTAAATTTTCATTTTGAATTCGAATATGAACTTTTTGGATGTGGAAAACACTCGCTTTATCGAGCTACATCATAAAAATATACCTAATCGAGACCATTATAATACTTTAATTAGATAATCCCGCGCTACGCAAGGCCTGGGGTAGATAAACCCCCTTCCCGCCACGACGGTCATGTCGTTATCTCTAGTGCAAACAACTCTCTTGAGGATTGGTAAGAAGACTGACAGATTGCACCATCCTCCAGGTTGGAGCTTTGAAATGAATTTAAAATTTTACTCTTTTCTTCCAAAATACTGGTTTAAAACGTGTAGCATTTCCAAGTGGTCTATGCAGGGTTTTCTTAGGGAACTTTTAACATGGATTTCAAATATGGCCATCTCGGTTTATGAATTCAATCACTGATCAATCTGGATGTTTGCTTCAAAATCAAATCGACAGGCAATAATCTCCCTTATCGGATTAACTCCAGAGTCCGGAGACCCTCTAATGAGCTTAAAGACTAACCGTTCAGACGTTTTTCTTTATTCGTCTTCGTGGTGATAACGGGTTGGCACACACTCTTGCCTAGAGAGAGCGTCGAACGGAGTTGTGAAATACCGGTCCAGTCTTGTAAGGAGACAGGGACACTTCTGACGGACACTCCTGTTGTCTGCTTTTTTTCGTGCGTCGCGTTAAAGCACGCACTTCAATGGGGATTTCGTCGTCCAGGAAATCGTCGCCCAGCGTCCAAGGCGAACTCGTGGAAGGAGAATGAAGCCCGCGACCGCTCCGCGGACCCGGCCTCTGCCGACCCCCCCCCCCCAATCGACGGAGACGATCGCTCTCCGTGGAAAATGTAGACCCTGCCCGCGTGATCTACGGGAGCGCGGACGGCAGCACGGGCGGATTCCTTAGCGTAATAATATAGCGACTAGCAGCAAGCCCCGTGGCAGCAATCCACGGGGGCTAGCAATAGGGGGCCCGAACCCTCGTATTCGATCAATTCTCCTGTGGATTTTAAGCATTGAGGAATGGACATTTATGGTCACGACGACCGGCCATAGTTTACATCCATGGAAGAGATTGCCCGCCATAGATATTCTTTGTTCATGTCCCTCTCATTCCTCAATCAGTGGCGGATCCAGGATTAAATGGGGGGGGGGGATTAGTGCTAAAACAGTTTGACCTTCGGCCATCAAGAAGTTAGCATAGGGGTATATTCGGCCGGTATTTATGTCGATCCTTTTTTCTTTTTTTTTTCTTTTTTTGGCTGGGGGGGGGGGCGAGGCGCCCCTACTGTATCCGCGACTGTCCACCTCCGCTATTCCGATATGCATTAGCCATTCTTTCTCTGTAACCTTAACCTTAAGCTTTCTACTTTTTGCTCAAGCCCTGTGAGCAAATGATATAAAAAGAAGGAATAGGTTTGATAATGACATGCAGATTTAAAATCAAGTTAGAATGATAAGATTAATGTCTTTTTCCTTTATTTCTACAAGATGGGGTACTTTTATAAAATTTCACATCAATCAATTCACCTCTTTATCATCACAGTCATGCTCTTATTCTTTGCTTTCCCTACACCCTAAGAAATGATTGAGAATTTTTTTTTTTTATACTCTTTATTCTGTTTAAAAAGGAAGACTTTTATCAACTTATTGACCCCGAAAGAAATTACACTTTTATTGAACGTATTATGTATATTCCACCCGAAACTTAAGCCCAAAACATTTGACACGTACGCGATTTTTTTTTCCACAACCAACCGACGAACCAACCCACCCAATAAACACAAATGAGCAGAATAGGTCAAATTCGACCCGTTTTTAGAGTGCACCATTCTCCGCCTTCTCTACCCGAACGTTACTCAAATATTATGACCATATTGTTTACTATGTTTTGTTTGAACACTTCCTTTTTCAGATGCCGCTTTTCTTTGCTGATCAGATTCTCTTTCTGTATGTCTTCTGGTTGTTCCATTCGTCTTTTCTTTACCTAAATTGTTGTTCACGCGCATTTATTTGCAATTCATTAATATCCCCCTCCCCCGTATAATAATGATTCTTCTCCGAATTGTAAGTTTCCTTTATTTTTGTTCCCTTTTTTTTTTTTATTATTATTATTATTTTTATTTTATTTCTTATTTTTTTTTTAATTTAATTTTATTAATTTTTTTTTGAGGGAGGGGGGGGTATTCTACATGCCATCTTTTATTATCCAAAATCAACAAAAAATACACCAAACATTATTTCGATCTCTCCCTCATGGCCAATCCGATTTATACCCAAATTCAATATAGTTATAAATAATCATAAATAGTCATTTTCCTTTTACCTTGTTCCTTCCTTTTAGTACAATCTTTATTTCAGACATAAAGCTCCTTTTGAGATCTAAAACACATGAATTTTATGCAATTTTTCATTTGGAGGTTAAATTTTGCCTTCTTAACATTGAAAAATACACCCTTTATTGATTTTCAACAAAATTATAAATAATGAGTCAATCAACACTCTATATTACTTTAATCCGATAATCCCCTACGACAGCGCGGGAGAGATTACTCTGTCGCACCAAGAAGCTAGGTTGTTATCCCAAGAGTAAACAAAGGCCATCGGAGACAGGTGTGTCTATCTGCATATCCTATCTGATCACGGCAAATTAAATAAAAATTGGACCCGGTTCTTCAAAAATACTGCTCTAAAAAGTGTCGCATTTCGAAAAGTGTTTACTCGGAGAACTTTTAACGTAGATTTCAAATATACCAATTTCGAATTGCGATTTCAATCACTGATCAATCTAGGTTTTTACTTAAAAATGATATCGGCAGGCGATTATCTCCCTTATCGGATTAACTCCAGAGACCCAGACGCTCTAATCAGATGAAAGACTAACCGTTCAGACGTTTTTCTTATTTCGTCATCGGAGTGACAACGGGTTGGCACACGGCTTGCCTATGAAAGGGCGTTGGACGGAGCCGTGAAATACTGGTCCAGTCTTGAAAGAAGACAGGGACACTTCCGACGGACACTCTTTCCGTCATCTGCTTGTTTTCGCGCGTCGCCTTAAAGCACGCGAGCCAATGGGAATTTCGTCGTCCAGGGAATCGTCGCCCTGCGTCCAACGCGAGCTCGTCGAAGAAAACGAAGGTCGCGATTCGCAATGGGGACCCGGCCTCCTGCGATCCCCGGGGTCGGCGGCGCCGGCCGCGCGGCGGGGAAAAAGCCTTTGCAATTTGCAAACGGCAGTTGCTACAGCGTGCGGGTCTACGGGGAGCGCGAATGCAGCACGGACGGCTCTCTTACAGTAATAATTATGTGGATTGACGCCGAATTCAGGAAAATGTATGTTTCCTTCTGCAAATCCTGTCGGGAAAACACCGAGTCAATCACAGAGTGGAAACACTGTGAAATAGTTCAAATCCACACATATATGAACTCAGTGTCTGCATCCTTCACAATGTGACGACTGTGTAGATATGGCCCATTTTCACAGTGTCGGTGGTGGAAACAGTACTGCACAATATGAACACAATGCGTCTGAACAGTGTAATCGCATTGTGTTCACACTATCGTATTTCGCACCCACTCAATAACAATACAGGCCTATACCGAATGAGAAACAACATTACAATTAGAAAAGTGTCATTAAAAGAAAACCAATTTATGCACCCCAAATTATTCTACCTATTTCGAACATTTTGAAAGAGTAGCTTACTTCTCCCAAATCTTCAGTACAAGTTTTGTGTGGTGTTTATTGCTGGATGAACATGGCGCATTGTTTACGAGAATGTAAAAAGCGACTTGTACCAAAGTGAGGTCAGATTAAAGCAAGTTTGCAACCGTTTTTCCACTATCAATTTTTGTTTTATTCTCCTTTTTTGAGAATTTATTGATTCGGGCAAAGCTGCAAACAGTTTTCTAACAAATCTTGGTGAAAAACAAGGTCATTAGAGAACTTTTTTTAGTGAAATGATCACATGATCAGTAGCATTGGCAGAAAAAAAAAAAAACATTAGCTAACCATTTAGGTCTACAACTCGCGTTTACAAACGCTAATTGAGGTGTCACATATACCGGGTAAATTGAACGGGTTTTCGCCGTTCACCGAAAAACAATAAATTCCAACACGGCAATGTCTATACCAGGTCCTAGCCAGCCTGGTACCGGGCTGACCGTCCTCATATATAGTCCACGCTTTCCTTTTGTCTGTGTGATTACCGCTTGCCCGCCGGCCTCAACGCTCTCTGACAAAAAAAACAAAATTGTTTTCTTCGCCGGGTTGATCTCACGCGTTTTCCACCGTTTCGGAGCCGTGAGAAACAGATTGATACAAACGACGGAACACGGAGATGATCCGGAGATAATCAGGTCGGTCGGTGATGGACCGTCTTCTGATTTTGCCTTCGGTTCTGCCCGGCGAATATTTTTAGCATGACTGGCATGCTCAAAATTTCGCCGGCATGAACCGCAGGCCTCGGTCGATGGAGACCGGTGTAAGGGCGGTATAATGGCATTGTAAGACGGTTATGAATGTGTAAGGAGGAACAAAGCGCTCCTCACCATCCACAGCGGTCGTGCACGGTGGTGGTCTGAACTGGCAGATCTTCCTTATGGTGTTTAAAATCATTTTATATGGTGTCTTCAACCGCCCTTTGTTTTCGAAGCTCCCAATTCTCGTCGCTCTCTTTACAGGTCTAGAGAGGAATATATTTAAGCTTTTCAAACATACATTAAATATGAATTATTTTTTGTTGTCGTTGTCGGGAGAAGAATTTAAAATTGGGTCCTTTTATGGAATTTAATCTAAAGTATGTCAATTCTTTTTAATGTTTTTTGTTTTGTTTGACTTATGTTTCTAATGTTTTATATAACAACTTTGAAAATAAACATTATCTACTTTCCCATAAGCTTCGTATAGTTTGGTCTCATAGGTTTTTGCCAATAATTAATTATTACTGTATACCGGGTTTCATTAAACAGAAATTGTGTTAGTTTAATCGAATATTATTTAATTTCTCCGGAAAATTCCCCGTGCTTTTGAAATGATTAATTTCTGTTATATCAAATGAAAATTGTTATCATGATAAAGTACTTTATTCTTTTTTAATCATTATATTATGATATTGTTAATTTTTCATAATCATTTATTGCATTCTTTTATGCAATATAACCCCCATAGAATCACATCAAAAAATGTTACATCATTCATAATTCTGCAGTTTGGATGTTTTTGTTGATCCATGGATTTATTTTGTTTTTTCATTTTCATTGTTTTACACACGACCACTTAAGTAATTTACTGTGATTAATAGATTAATCAGAACTATACAGACAAACCTTAATATATATTTGTATTAATAAAAATACATGCATAATGCCATTGTATTCTATATCTGAGAAACCGTCTTTAAGAATGCCAAAAATACGAATTAATTCAATATCGGTAGGGTATATGGTTATGTTTGTGAGATAGCAATAGGCCTATGAACCATTTTTCAAGGAAGCCTACACAGATCGGAAATACAAAGAGAAACTTACCCAGGCATTTCCCGACCGAAAATTTAGGGGAAAGGTGCCTAAAATGGGAATTAGTTGCCTTTGCCCCCCCCCCTTTATCGAACGCCCCTCCCCTAGAATAAATAAATAATGATATACATGTAGGGTACATGCAGGTAATATGGGCCCCCTAAGCTCATTTGCCTAATTTGCATAAAATTACGAAATGACACACAGTCTAATCTTCGTTTATATGAATCAATAACTACTGCTGTAACTTTTATTGTGAAGAAAAACAATTATCACCAATCCCCCTGTCTGCAATATTCAAATGTTGACGTCATTTTATTTAATGTATTTAATGTATGTTTTAAAAACTACAATGACTCTACAATGTGGAATTTGCTTAAAATGTTGAAAATCATTAACTTTAAGATATAATTTGAAATTATAAGACCCTTCAGTAAATCCTTTGACTATATATTTCATTGTTATGTATTTTGTATATATATATTCTTTTTAATATTATTTTAATATTATTTTCATTATACAAGTCAATATAGACCTACAATAAGTTATTTATATTAATTATATACTGTGAATATACCCCAAAAAATCGTAGCAAAAAGATTGATGCCTCATCCCAATACTAAGTACCAGAATCATTTCCGCCATTTTGGATGTCCCATATTACCTGCACTAATGTTGCTGTGTCAGGCATGCATTCAATGCCACATTGCACCCCTTCACTAAAACAAATTGACCTGTACACGCTAGTATGATCAAAATAAAACTATAAGCGTACTAAATATACAAAACAATTGAGGTTACCCCCTCAAACACTCTTTCACCATCACATTCTGTGAAACATCAAATTTTACATCAGGGTAAAAAAATGCCGTAAGTTTTACCTACCTTGTTGGTTTTTAGCAATTTTCTCAGAGAAATTTCGGCATTAGATGCTCTCACGACAATATATTTTCGTATACAGTTCATATGAACAACATTATGGTGCTCACATCGGTCACCGGTCACCGGTCGACGGTCACGACATGATTTGCTTCAAGTGGCCCATATTACCTGCTGGCCCATATTACCTGCATGTACCCTATATGAATGGATGAAGTGACCCGTGTGGAACGACTCCTACCCTGCATGGTTGTTTGAATAATGATGGGATATTGGACGACCAAAGACAAAAACGCAGACCCCCTATATATCAATAATAATAATCAAAACATACAAAATATCATTATTTCAAAATGAAGAATCTTTGTGGGGAAAAAAAATCCTTTGAGTTTTTCCCGTCTTTTCAGAACTCTAAGATAGAACAATATAATAAGTACGACCAATTCGATATTGTATAAAATCTATTATAAAGTGTAAATAATTAAGCCAGCACTGAATTGATATGAAAACTAAAACAGAGGCTAAAAGTAAATGTAACAAATGCGACAAAATATGGGCCCCCTATAAAACTATAATTTCGAGTAAAGCAGCCCCCAAATAAAGTTGATAATCACCTCCCTGTTTATGTCATATGATTTATTCCTTATGGTATATAGTACTTTTGTTTTGTAAAAATATTACTCTGGGTATTCATTTAGATATTGATTGATCTTGTTGGTAAACAATCAAGGGGACAACTGATTTAAAAGCATAGTTTTCACGTATAGTTTCATGTACTAGGAGTTGGCAAGTTCAGCCACAAGGGGGTGTACTTGATGCGGAAAAGGGGGGGGGGGGTTATCGATTCATGCTGCCCGACCTCACCGCGGTCCATCTCCGTCCTGTAAACGGGCATGAAACGGGCCCGGCGTCCTCATTCAGTCCTTTTACCGCCCTTTTAACGACTGGTCCGGTTTAAGACCGTTCTGAAATACCCGGTCATCACCCGGAAAAAACCCGGCAAGAGTTCGGCCGTTCTTTAAAAATCGTTTCGGGAACGGGTGCCCATCGAGCTCCTATGAACGTGTTGGACGGGCTTCAACCGCTTCACCGTGTGCCTCACCGTTTGCCGCCGTGTGCACAAATTTGGCCAGAACGGTGGCGAACGGTGCGCCAACACGGCTAATGTGACACCTGCATTAAGAGCTACTGTCTGAGAGAATCAGGCAGGGGGTGGAACATGGGGGTCGGCAAATTTCTTTCATACTTTGAAGTTTTAATACATTTAGGTTAAAACTAAGAAAAATAGTATTAGAATTTTATAATCATAATTATCTTCATAATTATCACAACCCCCTTAAAATGGCCTTTTCGGGTACTACTTAAATTGACAAATTTCAAATTCAGCACTGTTTTCAACATTAATAAAACTGTATTTCAAATTGTGCAAATCATTTGAAATTTAATGGCTGACTTCTCCAAACCTATCCCTAAGCTATATAGGTGATATTTTGCATAAATAATTGGATCATTCCATTATCTCAGAAAGGGTGACGCAATTTTCCTGACTTTTTAGGAATTCCAAAATAGCCTATTTTGGGCTTTCTTTGACGTGCTATAAAAATAATGGCCCAAATTTTTCTGAGCTGATTTTCATATGGGCTATAGGACCAATCCAGGTAAAGTCATTATAGGTTTTAAATCCGTGGAGTATCTTTTACTTTTTGTTCACCAGCCGTTTAAAGTATGCTCTTTTTCAAAATGGCAAAAAAGAGTAGTTTTTATTCAATGTGTAAATCTCTTCTATTATCTTGGATATTGCACTGAAAAGCATTCAGAATTGTTGTAGAATGAGCCATTCTATGAACTAATATATTATTTTGTTATTCCTTCACAATGTTTTAAATTTTTTTATTGAATCATACCCATAATACTGAAATAGACGGATCCACAGGAACAATGATCATAGAAATTTTTCATGTACATATGTGTAACAGGCAATGTTATTATTGGAAGTCAATCATGACGATAATAATTAGGTTTTATTAAGCTTTGTTTTCATATTCGAGATATTGAGTTATGGAATATAAGTAGAGTTTTTTTCTAATTATTATTTTCAAATTCCTCCAAGAGAGGGCGTTTACTAAAAAAAAAATCTTCAAAATTTCACTCTGCAAAAAGAGAAAGAAACAAAAATGTAACTGGAATGAAAATATATTTATTCATTTTTCATTTTGAGACTCAAAATCACTGAGATGCAACAAATAAAAAGATCCACGTCCTTCACCAGAAGTTGGGGCGTTTGTAAAAAAAAAATAATAAAATAAACAAAATACACTGTTTGTCATAATGGTGGAATAATTTTTTCTGGCTCCAGCGACATTATTTGTTGCTTTGGCTCTAATTTCTTGAATGTGTTCGTCACCGCTTTCAATCTTCGGCATCCTGGCAATTGTTATATATAGCTTGGACGTTCCCTCAACACTTCCCGGGATTTTTCTTCCAAAACCGTTTGTCACCCCTGAAGATGGCCATTTTTGTCATTTTTTCTTATTTATGGGGCCCCTTTTTTGTTTACGCGACCCACCAAGGCCCCCTTAGTCCTACCCCAAGGAAACAAGTCTGAGGCGTAGAGTTGTCATTGTTCTTTAAGTTAAAACTAGTTTTATGGTTACAGGCTAGATTCTTTTTTCTAGGGGAGGAATAAACCTCAGTCAAAAAAAAAAACAACAACAAGGGGGCCTTAGCCCCTAGATCTTGTTTATAGGCCTATGAGAGAGGGGGGAAATGCGAGCGCGCGACGTGGGCTGAAAATGTCATTAGGGTACATGCAGGTAATATGGGCCCCCTAAGCTCATTTGCCTAATTTGCATAAATTATAAAATGACACACAGTCTAATCTTTGTTTTTTATGAATCAATAACTACTGCTCTAACTTTTATTGTGAAGAAAAACAATTATCACCAACCCCCCTGTCTGCAATATTCAAATGTTGACGTTATCTGCATGTGGAGGTAATATAATAATAATAATAATAATAATATCGTTTTATTTACCCAGGGTACCCACTTCAGTTCAGTCAACTGTTCTCCCACCGGGCCCTGCATGATGTTATAATTACCCCCAAAGCTCCTTGTTAAAGGCAACTTTTAGGTACCCTTTTTGTAAGTCTTTAGTATTTTATGAGCATACATGTATGTATTTAATGTATTTTTTTTTTAAACTACAATGACTCTACAATGTCTGGAATTTGCTTAAAATGTTGAAAATGATTAACTTTCAGATATCATTTGAAATTATAAGACCCTTCAGTAAATACTTTGACTATATATTTCTTTTTTTTTTTTATTATTTAAATATTATTTTCAATATACAAATCAATATAGGTCTACAATAATTTATTTATATTAATTATATACTGTGAATATACCCCAAAAATCGTAGCAAAGAGATTGATGCCTTATCCCAATACTAAGTACCATTATCATTTCCGCCATTTTGGACTGTCCATCTTACCTGCACTAATGTTGCTGTGTCAGGCAAGCATTCAATACAATATTGCACCCCTTCACTACAACAAATTGACCTGTACTCGCTAGTATGATCAAAATGAAACTATAAGCTTACTAAGTATACAAACAATTGAGGTTACCCCCTCAAACACTCTTCCACAATCACATTCTGTGAAATATCAAATTTTACATCAGGGTAAAAAAATGCCGTAAGTTTTACCTACCTTGTTTGTTTTCAGCAATTTTCTCAGAGAAATTTCGGCATCAGATGCTCTCACGACGATAAATGCAGTTCATTATGAACAACATTATGGCGCTCACACCAGTCACCAGTCACGACGATTTGTTTCAGGTGGCCCATATTACCTGCTAGCCCATATTACCTGCATGTACTCTATAGAAACCTGAGATGTGAGCTGTGTTAAAGTAATTTGGAGTAGATCAATAAGGGATGAGAGAGGGGAGGGCTCAATGATTTCCAAGCACCTTTCCACAAACATGGGTGTTAACCCCCCAGCTATTGTTCTTTTGAAGAGAAAAAAATGAAGCTTAAAATTAATGCGAGCGTACAGCGCGAGCTGAAAATCCTGTCAGTAGATACCTAAATATTGTGAGCTGTGTTTGGGGAAGGGGGGGGGGGCTCAATAAAATCAGAGACCCAAAAAGATTATAGAAGAGACTATAATATCTGCCCCAAATTATATAGACCATTTACATAATATTATCTGAGTCAAGCAAAATTATTAAGACGGTCGCTAATACCTATACACTGTAAAAAATATTTGTATTTTTACAGCAAATCTGCTGTCAGCAGAGTCGCCATAAAAAAATGTAATTTAAAAAACAGTTTTGTTGTAAATTTCTCCTGCAAATAATTACGTGAGAAATATACATACATCAGGAGTAACACATTTGTTTCGTTTTAACCAAATATGTCAACTATAGAACTCGAAGGATTTCCTTTCTTCTCTTTCATTAATTATTAGAGGAGAAATTTACAGCAAAACTGTTATTTCAAATTACATTTTTTATGGCGACTCTGCTGACATCACTTTGCTGTATTATTTTTTTACCGTGTACGGTAACAACAATATTGGAGGGAGTGGGCTTATTGATATCTGAGTGAACCCCCCCCCCCCCCCCAATATTTTTTTTTTACTTTAAAAAAAGTTTATTCGTACTAAATTCTTTATTTCTCTTGATAACTAATTGCAAATATCTGAATACAACTAACACAAATCTTCAATTTTCTTTAGATAAGGAACAAAACAAAGGAGTCAGGAGTCACTTGTTCCTTGAAACTCCTGACAGGTTATATTACAACCCAAATTTTTTTAAGGGGATATCCTTTTAGGCCTACCTCCACATATTTAAGTTGGGCTATTCCCCTGGCCCTCTCTTTCTGACTTCTATATTATGATTTTAATATAAATCTTCTTTTTTTCATCTTTATCGTTGTTATGTAACTTCATGGAGTCATCTTTTGGTGACATTAGATGATATGTGCATGGATCGTACTAAGATCGATACGTGTGACCATAGGCCTTAATGTTTATTTGAAGATTTGTACTGTTTCTAGAAAGTCCATGTACCCATTGATTTCCATTTGATTGAAGTTATTTTGTCATTATGCCTTCATTATCATATTCCTATATATGCGATACAAGTAATTTATGAGTTTTATGTAAAATTTAGATGTATATTTTCTACCAGGGACAGTCCATTAGCGATATGGGGGTGTTAACAAATGAAATACCTAAAATTAAATTTGCCTGCATTTTATAAGGACGTATCTGCTTGGTATGAGGTGCTTTTCAAACACTTTTTTGGTTATTGCAAGTAATTGTAGTACATTTGGCAGCAGGGACAAGATTCCATATTTTCATTTTTTTTCAAAAAGACCCATTTTTAGCAGCTTCTAACAAGAAAAGTTGAAGACACTCCACGGATTTGAAACCTGTAATGGATTGACCTATTTTTGGGACACATTCTGTGAAGAAATTAGCCTGAAAAAAAGTTGGGCCATTTTTGTTACACTCCAATGAATATTGCCAAAATTTCCCCCTTTTCTCCTTAAGTTCCTGAAAAATGCAAAAAATGGCAACATCCCTATTGCGAAAATTGAACCTTCCAATCCTTTGTTTTAAATTTTATTTACATGCCTGTAAAGAAGAACATTTAAATGTTAAGCCCTGCAAATTTTATTTGAATCGAATAATTTCAAATGATTATTAATAGGTCATGAAAATGACCATAAATTGAAAAATGCAAGGCTTTGAAGTCACCCAAAAGGATCAATTTTATGGGGGTGGGATAACTATGAAGATAATTATGATCAGAAATTTTTAACCCCATTTTCGGGGGACCTACCCTCTTTGTACTTAAACCTCAGAATATAAAAGAAATCCGCCGACCCCCATCTTCCAACTTTTTTCAAATCTGCCTGATTCTCTCAGACAGTGGCTCTTAAAGCGAACGTTTGTTGCATGCAACCGCTTAAAATTCTGCAAAAGTGTACTTTCCGCAGTTTCCAAAGAAATTTTTAACATACTCAAGATTTCTGTATGAATGTAGAACCCATTTGAAATCTAGATAAACTCCCAAACTCGCTACGTCTGCAAGCATTCAACGCTGCATGATAAAGAAAACCATATGTATCACATTCTTCCGTTTAAAAAGTTGGTGTCAAAGTTCTCTACGTAAAGTTACCTAATCGATCGGTCAGTACCTGACAAAGGATTTTATCGTCCCAATTGTCTGAGGATAATAGCGGCTCTATTATGAGACAGATGAATGATAATTTATAACTATTAATATCTCTGATATGTAAAAAGAAGGGGGGAAATCAGAGCATACTGCTTGTTGAGCTTTCCGTGAATCTCATCTCGTCTTTTGATATAGTTATACCAAGACTGACGCCTCTGCTTCTTGTTTTATCAGCACCTTCCCCAATAACAGCATAAAGAGATATGGTGTACTCTGTGTCTAATGGTTGGAGAGTGATGCTAGCTTGTGTGGAATCTCTGGATGGGTACAGAACCTCGTTATTAGGTGTCCAGCATAGTTCATAGTGTTCTATGTTTGATGACATAGTGGTCCAACCTAAGGTGACTTCCTGGCCAGACACCGACAAGAAGGTCAGGTTCTTTGGAGTTTCAGGACCTGGAGAGAGATATGTTATTCAATTATATGGAAACTTAAAAGCAAGGTTGTGTGTGTGATTCTCAATAAAATAGATAAATGTGTAATTTTGAAATAACTAAACCCTTACAATATTGATTTTGAGATTTACTCAGTTTTATCATGTTTATGGTACTTTAACATATAGTTTAGGGTGTTTGGTTTTATGCAGATACTTCATTGTCTGTTGGGAGCAGATGGTTCAAAATATCATAATCAAATACATGCAACAGAATTCTAACCTGTAGTCACTGATAAAATGGATGTCTGAATCAAACCTCCTCCTTCAAATTCCAACAGCAGTGCTATGGTGTACTGACTCCCAGGTATCAGGCCCTCAAAATATGACTTATGTTCTTCGTTGATGCCATGGCGCTTCGTTTGTAGGCGAGTTAGACCACTGATAAGGTACACCACATAGTTCTCCAATGTATCTGTTACTGCGCCCCAGATTACTTCAATGGTTGTAGAAGTTTTTTCATTCAGGAAAACTATACCAGGCTCTAGAGGACCTAGGAACAATGCAATATTGAAACAACAATTTTCGGGGTAAAATAAGGTTGTGCAGATTTTGACTGTTTAGGGGTTTACACTGTTAGAACGCGGTTTAAAATAATGTTGGTTTAGAAGTTAAACATTCTTGTAGAATATTTAAACATTGTTGTTTAAAACCGGAAAAGCGAGGTTTTTTAGCCTTAAACAAGACCTGTTTAAAGACATATTACACTGTATTAAACAGGTTTTTGTTTAAAGGCCCAGGCAAATGTCACGTGATAGTCATGAGCCAATTTAAAAGGTAAAACATTTCAATCATGGCGAAGGGCTTATGCCTCAAACATTGCATCAGTGTATGTACACATGTGTTGGCTCAGTGGATAGAGCGTCTGCCTTATAATCGAAGGTCATAAGTTCGATACCCGGCTGCGTTAACCAAAAGTTGGAGCGTTTTTATTTTTGGAGAGAAGCGTTAAACAATACTGTTGATATTTTAAACAACCATTAAACAACAGGTTGTTTAAACTTTTAAACAACAAGGGTGTTAAATTTTTAAAGAACTACAGGTTATTTAATTTTTAAACAACGCTGTGCGATTCACCGGTTAACACGCAGTTGTTTAAGATTTTAAACAACTTGTTTTCTAACAGTGTAATACGACATTTTGATTTGCCCGACAAAGTTATATTTTTATATGATTGTGACTTCATGGAATCAGGGTCATCCGGATTGGCGTGTGACGATCGTCTGCGTTCGCGGAGCGGGGGTGCAGTCGCGCGGGGATGGCCGCACCCTTTCGGGAACACCGGGGGGGGGCTTCTCAAAGAATGGGTTGGGGAGGGGAGTCAAATTAACGCACCCATTTGGAAACACCGGGGGAGCTTTTTCGAAAGGCTGTGTTTAGTAGTTTTCTGAACCAGTCGTTCGTATGAAAATTATTTATCAAATAATAGAATATAAATTGATAGATTATAATAGGAGAAATAGAGGAGAGTTGCATTTTTTTTTTTTTTTTTTTTTTTTTTTTGCTATTGAAGTTCATAATTATTGCCCCCCCCCCAAGCGGCTACAGCCCGAAAGTCCGCTGGTCTGATAGTCCGCGGGTTCGATAGTCCGCGGGGGGGGGGGGGGAGGGGGTAGTGTTCGCGTTATTCCGAAGGTTCGTTATCCTAAAATAGAAAAAAGGTTCGTTATTCCGAAAATATAATAAGTTTCGTTTTTCCGAAAATAGAAAAGGTTCGTTATTCTGAAAATAGAAAAAGGTTCGTTATTCTGAAAATAGAATAAGGTTCGTTGTTCCGAAGGTTCGTTATTCAAAAAATAGAAGAAGGTTCGTTATTCCAAAAATAGAAAAAGGTTCGTTATTCCAAAAATTGAGCTATTACTGCCAGAGCGAATGGATTTAGATAGTTGGGGACTGTGTTTTGGTCACCCATGAATAACCTCCAGATAAGGGGGATTTTTTTGGGGGGAGGGCCGGGGGGGGGGGAGAGAGGTGTCATTATTTAACAGCATCTGCTGTTAAATTTTGATTTTCGGAGAATTTATTTCACAAAATTATCAATGGCGACTTCTACTGATAAAGAATTAGTTTCGTTTCTAAAGTCGGGCCGTTTAACAGTCCATAACTAAATAAGTTCTTCCGCAATTGTTTTCGTTCTGTCTTTATTTAATGAAAAATTTATTTCAGCGGCGAATTCTTCCGTTAAAAGATAAGTTTCGTTTCTAAAATTGGTCCGTATCACTCAATAACTAATAATTTATTTCGCAATTGTATCCGTTTCGTTATTCGTGGAGGGGGGGGGCTGAAGGGGCTAAAAATTACGAATGTATGGTCACTTTTGCGTTTTCGTAAGTTGG
>CALNVZ010000871.1:57811-68889 GCA_940671915.1 Paracentrotus lividus
TAATGAATTTTGTTAGAAGTTTGTAGCTCTACGATGATGGAAGCATTTGAGTTGGCGCCAAGAATGGCTTTCAATATGCCGAAAAATGACAAAATGGCCGATGGACGGTCACGGATGAGTGATTTGGAAATGAAATGTCAGGGGATCAATAATGGATCATGGAGTACTGTGTGTATGAAATTTGAACGAATTTGGTTGACGATGGACCTGCGGTAGGGTGAACAAGGATCAGTGTTAAGTGAATGGCTTTTTGGGAAGAGAAGAAAAGAAGACTAGAACTGCATCGTTGACATGAACGATGTGCGTGCATTGACGCCTCGACTACTAAAAGATTTCACAGGATATTAAATTAAATGTATATTGAAATATATTGGAACGGAAGTAAGCTTTACATAATATACAAGATCTGTGGTTAAAAACAATACGTTGTGTACACTACAGTGCAAATTTGAAAAGCTTATGCTTTCCATATCATTCCGGCAGCACATTGTCTGTCAAATTGCAATTATTAGGCAAGCGGTGGTACAGTGCCTACTACGAAAACTTGATTTACTCAAAATTTTCAATGACAACCTATACTTTATATGGTATCAATGGAAAGGTAATTTCATTTCAGTCATTTTCATGTCACTTTTATATGCAAAGATTGAACGAAAATGATGTAATGCCTTGTTACGTAATGCATTGTAAATTTGCTATTTTTTGTCCATAACTTTTTATGACGTCATCAAATTTTACAAAAATTGACAGAAAGTTGTGAAATGTTTTGATACATATGCCTCCAAAGTTTTGAATCCCTAGACTGAATATTCGCGATTTTAGGGGAAGTTGAACTTGATTTTCTGGTATCGATAATTTTTTACATTCTGCAACATTTTTGAGCAATTTGGTCAATGAATCGATGTATTTTTCTTTACATTGCTGGAAAGGACATAGTCTGAAGTACCTAAGTCCGAAAAAAGGTACGGTTTTAACAAAGCACAACGCAGATGCAGCCTCTTGGATTTTAGCAAAATTTCGAAACTTTAGAGGGTGCTATTTGCATTTTGCGTATTTATTGGAGCATGAAACATGTGGAGAGTGTGCATATTTACCAGAATAACATGCCCTGAAAATTTGAAGCAAAATGGAATTGATTTTAAAAAGTTATAGCTTTTTTGTGTGTTTTTAGTCACAATTTTTTAGTTCATAACGGAGTTGAATTTTCAAGTTGGATACAAATATTAAGATGGTTTTAAAATAAAAAAGTTGTTGGATGCATATGAAAGGACAATTCATGGACTATTTAATGCAATTTGTTAGAAATCTGTAGCATCTATAATGACATAGATACGGAGGCTGGAAGAATGGCCTTCATATGGCCCAAAATCGACAAAATGGCCGATGGACGGTCACGGATGAGTGATTTTGGAAATTGAAATGTCAGGGGATCAATAATGGATCATGGGTGACATGTCTACGAAGTTTGAACGAATTTGGACGAGTAGTTGGACCTGGACAGGGATAACAAGGATCATGTGTTAAGTGAATGGGTTCTTGTGGAAGAAGAAGAAGAAGACGGAAAAGGACTAGAACTGCAATCGTTGACATGAACGATGTGCGTGCATTGACGCCTTGACTAAAGGATTTCAACGATTCTTGAAATGTAAGAGTTGTAAGCATATATTATTAAATATATTGAGAAACGGAAGTAAGCTTTACATAATATACAAGATCTGTGTGTTAAACGAATACGCTTTGTGTACTACAGTGCAATGTTGAAAACTTCGCTTTCCATATTATCAGGCGTGCACATGGCTCTGTCAAATTTGCAATTATTAGGCAAGAGGGTATAATGGCTCCTACTAAAATGTGATTTACTCGAAAATTTCTGTGACAACCTATATTATATTTGGTATCAATGGAAAGGCAATTTCAATCCGGTCATTGTGATGTCAATTTCAGAAGCAAATATTGAACGACAGTGACGTAATGCCTTGTTACGTAATCCATTGAAAATTCGCTATTTTTTGTCCATAACTTTTTGATGACGTCATAAAATTTTACAAAAATGGACAGATAATTGTGAAATGTATTGATACATATACATGCCAAGTTTCAAGTCCTTAGATTGAATATTCGCTCTTTTAGGGGAAGTTAAACTTGTTTTCCTGGTATCGTTATTTTTTATTTTGTACAACATTTTTGAGCAATTTGGTCAATGAATCGATATATTTTTCTTTACATTGCTGGAAAGGACATAGTCTGAGGTACCTAAATCCGAAAAAGGGTACGGTTTTAACAAGGCAAAACGCAGATGCAGCCCCTTGGATTTTAGCCAAATTTCGAAACTTTAGAGGGCGCTATTTGCATTTTGCGTATTTACTTGAGCGTGAAACATGTGGAGTATGTGCATATTTATTACAATAACATGCCCTGAAAATTTGAAGCAAAATGGAATTGATTTAAAAAAGTTATAGCTATTTTTGTGTGATTTTAGTCACAATATTTCATTTCATAACGGAGTTGATTTTTGAAATTCATTTATAAATTGAAGATGGTTTTAAAATAAAAAGTTATTGAATGCATATTAAAGGCCAACTCATGGACTGTTTAGTGCATTTTGTTAGAAGTCTGTAGGGATTTCGGATAATGGAGCTAGTGAGGCTGAGAAAAAAATGACTTTCAATGACCAAAAAAGGAACAAATGGCGGATGGCCTCATGATGATGTGATTTTGGAAAATGAAAGGTCAGGGATCAATAATGGATCATGGGAGGACTGTGTGTATGAAATTTGAACGAATTGTTGAGCGATGGGACCTTGGTAGGAGAGAACAAGGTTCACGTTTTAAATGAATGGTTTTGTGAAGAAAAAGAAAAAGAACGAGGCGAATAAGCAATATGGAACGATATCATCAGCATTGGTTCGCTGGAGCGTCAATGGCCACCAGAACTGTTGCAATCGTTGACATGACCACGATGTGCGCGGCCGCATGCATTGACGCCGTAGACTAAAAGATTTACAAGGATTTTAAATTTAAATGTATATTTGAAATATTATGGGGAAACGAAGTAGGCTTTACATAACATATACAGATCTGGTTGTATTAAACGAATACGGTTTGTGTACTACAGTGCAATTTTGAAAACTTCATTTTCCATACTATTCCGGCGTACACATTGTTCTGTCAATTGCAATTATTAGGCAAGCGGGTATATATGTCTCCACAGAAAACAAAAAAAAAAAAAAATCCTTTTTTCCTCCCGGATTCCATAGTAATCTGACCACTCGTGGCTTCTCGATTTCCGATTATGAAGGCAAGCTGATTAAAAATGGTTTCTACAAAAACTGGATCTTACTCGAAATTTTCTGTGACAACCTATATTATATTTCGGTATCAATGAAAAGGCAAATTCAATGCGGTTATTGTGATGTCAATTCAGAAGCAAATATTGAACGACAATGACGCAATGCTTTGTTACGTAATCCAGTTGCAAAAATTCGCGTATTTTGCTTATGGTCACCTATCTTTTTTTGATGACGTCCATCAAATTTACAAAAAATGAATAGTTTAAATGTATTGATAACAATAGGCCCTGCCCAAGTTTCAAGTCCCATAGATCATTGAATATTCGCTCGCTTTTAGGGGTAGTTGAACTTGTTTCCTGATCGATCTTAATTTTTTATTTGTACAACATTTTTGACAGATTGGTGATAATCGATATATTTTCTTACATTGCTGGAAAAGGACATATCTGGAACACCTAATCCAAAAAAGGGTACGGTTTTAACAAGGCACAACGCAGATGCATGAGGCCTCTTGGATTAGCCAAAATTTTGAAACTTTAGAGGGCGCTATTTAGATTTGCGTGATTTATTGAAGGGTGAAACAGGAGTGTGTGTGCACAGTTTTTAAGAATAACATGCCTGAAAATTTGACAAATGACAATATTTGAAGAAATTATAGCCATTTTTGGCGTCGTTAGTCCACAATTTTCAATTCCGTAACGGAGTTGATTTTTGAACCATGAATTTTATCAAATTATGAGTATTGGCTTTTGAAATAAAGTTGTTGGATGCATTTAAAGGGAAATTCATGGACGTATCATAATGAATTTTTGTAGAAGTTTGGTAGCACTAGGGATGTGGAGATATTGAAGTTGGAAGAATGGCTGTTTAATTTACGCACCAAAAATGGACAAAATTGGCCGATGACGGTCAACGAATGACGTGATTTGGAAAATGAAATGTCAGGGGGATAAATAATGGATCATGGGAGCGATGTGTGTAGTGAAATTGAACGAATTTGTTGAGCGATGGCGACCTGGGCTAGGTGAGCGGGTCATACGTGTTAAGTGGAATGGCTCTTTTTTGTTAGGGAAGAAGAAGAAGGAGAAGAAAAAGACGGAAAAGGAATATGGAACAACAACATAGCATTGTCGCATTGTAGCGTCATGCAACTAGGAACTGCAATCGTTGACATGAACAATGTCGTCATACGCCTAGACTAAAAGATTCAAGGACTATTAAATTTAAATGTATATTTGGAAATTATTGGGAACGGAAGTAGGCTTACATAACTATACAAGATCTGTGTGTTAAAACGCAATACGTTTGTGTACTTACAGTGCAATTTTTGACAAAAAGCTTTCACTTTCCATTATATCCGCGTAACATCTGTTCTGTCTCAAATTTGCAATTATTAGGCAAGCGTGGGATAATGGCTCCTACAAAAAAAGAAATTCTTTTCTCTCCGGCGTTCGTATAGTAATCTGCAGAGCACTCGTGTGGCTTTCTCGATTTCGCGCATTATGAAGCAAGCCTGCATCTTAAAAATGGTTTCTACAAAAAACTGGATTTAGCTCGAAATTTTTCTGTGACAACCTATATAAAAAGTCTGTGGATGCATTTGAAAGTGATATTTCATGGACTCACAATGAATTTTGTTATGAATTCTGTAGCATCAGATAATGGAGTATTAGTTGAAGATGGCTTATCATATGGCCAGAAATTGACAAAATGGCCGAGACGGTCGACATGGAGTGATTTTGGATAATTGAAATGTCAGGGATCGAATAGTGATCAGTATTGATGTCTATGAAGTTTGAACGAATTTGGTATGAGTTTAATTGACCTGACAGAACAAGATATGTGTTTAAGTGTCAATGGCTTTTTGGAAGAAGAAGAAGAAGAAGAAGAAGAAGAGAAGAAGAAGAAGAAGAAGAAGAAGGAAGACTAGAACTGCAATCGTTGACCATGAACGATGTGCGTGCCATTGACGCCTAGACTAAAAGATGTCACGATATTAAAATTTAAATGTATATTTGAATAATTGGGGGGAAACGGGAAGGTGGCTTTACTATAACTATACAAGATCTATGCTGTTAACGATACGTTGAGATGTCACTACAGTGCGAGATTTTGAAACTTCACTTTTCCATACTATCCGGCGTTACACATTAATGTTCTGTCAAAGTGCATTATTAGGCAAGCGGTGTATAATGGCTCCTACAAAAAAAAAAAATCCTTTCCTCCCCGGCGTTCAAATAGTAATCTGAGCACTCGTGGCTTTCTCGATTCTCGCGATTATGAAAGCAAGCTGATTTAAAATGTTTTCTCACAAAAACTCGATATTACTCGAAATTTCTGTGTTGTACAACGCTATACTCTATATTTCGCGTATCAACTGAAAAGGAAATTGCATGCGGTCATTGTGATTGTCAATTTCAGAAGCAAAATATTGACGACAATACTAATGGCTTTTTACTAATCATTTGAAAATTCGCTTATTTTTTGTCCATAACTTTTTTGTGATGACGTCATCAATTTTACAAAAATTGTGCAGTAGTTGTGAAATGTATTGATACATATGCCTGCTAAGTTTCAAGTCCGTAGATTGAATACTTCTGTGCTCTTTTAGGAAGTTAAACTTGTTGTTCCTGGTATCCGATTAATATTTTTATTTTGGTACAACATTTTTCGTACGCAATTTGGTCAATGAATCGATATATTTTTCGTTCTTACATTGCGGAATAGCTACATAATCTGAATACCTAAATCCAAAAGGTACGTGTGTTTAAGCAAACGGGCACAACGCAGATGTGGCAGCCTCTTGGATTTAGCCACAATTTTGAAACTTTAGAAGGGCCGCTATCTTGCAATTTTGCGTCATTATTGGCAGCGTGAAACATGTGCGAGTGTGCTCATTCATGTAGTAATAACATAGACGACTGGTAAAATTTGAGCAAACATGAAATTGATTTAAGAAAGTTCTATAGCCACTTTTTGGTGTTTTCGGAGTCGACAATTTGTCAATTCAGTTTAACGGAGTTGATTGAAATTAATTTAAATATGAAGATGGTTTGCATATTAAAAGTTGTGGATGAATGTGAAGGTGAATTCATGCTGACTACATAATGAATTTTAGAATAGAATTTTGAGTAGCATTAGCGATGATGGGATATTTGAAGTTGAAAAATGGCTTGTCATGTGGCCTAAATTGACAAAATGCCGATGGACGGTCAACGGATGACGTTGATTTGTTGGAAATTGAAATGTCAGCGGCTCAATAATGATCATGGATTGATGTCGTCTACGAAGTTTGAACAAATTTGGGGAGTAATTGGACATGGACAGCGATTACAGTATCACTGTTAAATGGAATGGGTTTTGTGGAAGAAGAGAAAAAGAAGAAGACGACGCGAATCAAGATGTTGAACGATAATTAGCATTGTCGCCTGTAGCGTCATGCAACTAGAACTGCAATCGTTTGACAATGAACGATGTGCGTGCATTGACGCTCTGACTAAAATCATATCAAGATTATAAAAATGTAAACGGTACTTACCTTTGAGGTAATATATTTGGAAACGGAAATAGCCTCTCCACATGGTTAACATAATGTTGTTTAAACGATTTGCAGGTTGTCTACGTTGTTGAGTGTGTCATCTTTATCCTTTTTCCTCAACGGCTTCCATGTGAATCTGAGGCCCTTGTGGTTTTCTTCATTTCGCGGCTTAGTTGAAGCAATGCTGGGTATCATGGCTCCTCAAAAATAACTGATTTACACAAATTTTCTGTTGCAACCTATTATTATATTTTGCGTACATCAATGGAAGGCAATTCAATGCTTGGTCATTGTGATGTCAATTTCAAGAAGCAAATATTGCAACGATAGATGACGCTACGTCCGTAGACTGCCTTGTGTGTAATCCATGACAAATTCATAATTTTTTGGTTCCATAACTTTTGATGACGTCATCAAATTTTACAAAATTGGCAGATAGTTGTGAAATGTATTGAACTATGCCTGGAAGGTCAAGTCCCTAGATTGAATATTCGCTCTTTTACGGAAAGTTAAAACTTGTTTTCCTAGGATATCGATTAATTTTTGATATTTTTGTACAACATTTTTGGAGCAAATTTGGTCTACATGAATCGAAATATTTTCTTTACATTGCTGAAAAAGTACATAATCTGAACTTACCTACAATCCAAAACAAAGGTACGGTTTTAACAAGGCACAACGGCAGATACGCAGCCTCTTGGATTTTAGCCAAGATTTTGAAACTTTTAGAGGGCGCTATTGCATTTTGCGTACTTATTGAGCGTGAAACATGTGGAGTGTGTGCACATCATTTAGAATAACAATGACCTGAAAATTCGAAAGCAAAATGAAGATTGATTTAAGATAATGTATATAGCCATTTTGGCCGTGTTTTTTCACAATTTTTCAATTCATACGAGTTGATTTTAAATTAACTTTAATAAATTGCAAGATGGTTTTGATAATAAAAAGTGTGGATGCTATATTGAAAGGTGAATTCATGGGCTACATAATTTTTAAGTTTGTAGATCTAGGATGCAGGATATTTGAAGTTGGATGATGGCTTCAGATATTGGCCGAAAATTGACAAAATGGCGACTGGACGGTCACGATGTGATTTTAAATGAAATGTCAGGTAGAGGGTCAATTAGTGGATCGATAAATGTCATGTCGATGAAGTATTGAACCGAATTTGAAGAGTAATTATTGACCCTTGACAGCGTGAGAACAAGGGATATTGTGTTAACGGTGAATGGCTTTTTGGGGAAGAAGAAGAAGAAGAAAGGAAGAAGAATAGAAGACTGTAGATAGCTGCGAATCGTTGACAGACTGAATGTGCTAGTTCGATTGACGCCTAACTAAAAGATTCTAAGGACGGATATAAAATTTAAATGTAGTAGTTGTTGAAATATATTGGGAAACGAAGTAGGCTTTACATAACTGTATACTAAGATCTGTGTGCTTAAACGAATACGGTTTGTGTACTACAGTTGCAATTTGAAACTTCACTTTTCCATATATCCGTGTCGTACACATTTTGTCAAATTTGCAATTATTAGGCAAGCGGCGTATAATGTTCCTACCAAAAAAACAAAAAAAATCCTTCTCCCCGGCGTTCGTAAGTAATCTGAAGCCTCGTGGCTTTCTCGATTTCGCATATATGAAGCTCAAGCTTGATTAACACTGTTTCTACAAAAATGGATTACTCGACAAATTTTTCATGTTGACAACCGTATATATTACTATTCTCGCTCTCAACTGAAAAGGGCTAAAATCAATGCGGTCATGGATGTCATTTCAGAAGCAAAATATCTGATACGACATGGACGTTATGACTTATTGTCTACGTAATCCGAATTAAAATCCTGATTTTTTGTCCATGAACTTTTTCAATGACGTTCATCCAATCTTTTACAAAAATTAGCATATAGTTGTGAAATGTATTGATTTACATATGCTCTGCCAAGGTTTCAAGTCCCGTAGATTTGTATTCGCTCTTTTAGGGGAGTTAAACTTGTTTTCTGGCTATCGTAATTTTTATTTGTAACAAACATGTTTTGAGCAATTTGGTCAATGAACGATATTAGTTTTCTTTACTCATTGCTGGAAATACTATCTAACTACTAAATCCAAAAAAAGGGTACGGTTTTAACAGGCACAACCGCAGATGCAGCCTCTTGGATTTTAGCCAAATTTTGAAAACTTTTAGAGGGCGCTATTTGCCATTTTGCGTTAATTTATTGGATGCGGAAACATGTGGAGTTGTGCACATTATATAGTAATAACTTAATGACCTTGAAAATTTTGAAGCCAAAATAAAATTGATTTCAAGAAAGTTTTAAGCCATTTTTTGACGTGTTTTTAGTCACAATTTTTCAATCATAACGGAGTTGATTTTTGAAATTAATCTAAATATTGATAGGTTTTGAATAAAAGTTTTTGGTGCATTTGAACAAGGTTGTGAATTCATGACTACATAATGGAATTGTTGTAGAGTTGTGTAGCACCTAGGATTGATGGAGATATTGAAGTTGGAAGCAATGGGCTTTCACTATGGCCGAAAAATTTGACAAAATGGACCGATGGCGGCACGGGTTGAAGTGATTTAGGAAAATGTTTGTCAGGGGGATCATATGGATCATGAGGATGTGTGTTATTGAATTTGACACGAATTTGGACGGAGTAAATTGCCTTGACAGTGAGAACAAGGATCATGATGTTTAAGTGAATGGCTTTTTGTGAAGAAGAAGAGACAAGCAAGAAGAGAAGAAGAAGACGGAAAAGGAATATAGCAACATACAACATAGTCATTGTCGCTTTGACTAGCCCGTCAATTGCAAAAGAAGGTACGGAAAAGGCAATATGGGAACAACAAATTAGCATGTCGCTGTAGCGTTCAATGCCAAAGAAAGAAGAGACGGAAAAGGAATATGGAACAACCACATAGCATTTGTCGCTGTAGCGTCAATGCAACTAGAAATGCAATCGTTGACCATGAACGAATGTGCGTGCACAATGAACGCCTTAGACTAAAGAATTCTCAAGGACTATTAAAATTTAAATGTATATTGAAACTATATTGGGAACGAAGTAGCTTTACTATAACTTAGTACAAGATATGTGTGTTAAAAACGGTAATACTAGTTTGTGTATACAGAGCAATTTTTTGAAAACTTCACTTTCCATACTATTCCGGCGTACTACATTGTTCTGGTCACAATTTGCAATTATATAGCGCAAGCGGTTATAATGGCTTCCTCAAAAAAAAAATCCTTTTTTCCTCCCGGGCGTTATTAAGTAATCTGAGCACTTCGTGGCTTTCTCGATTTCGCGTTAGAAGGCAAGCTGATAAATGGTTCTACCAAAAACTGATTTACTTTCGAAATATTCTTGTGATGTGCAACCTAATTATATTTGTATCAATGAAAAGGCAAATTCAATCGCAGTCATTGTGATGTTCAATCAGAAGCAATATTGAACGACAAATTGAACCGTAATGCTTGTTACGTAAATCCAATGAAATTCGCTATTTTTTGTCCATAATTTTTGACTGACGTTTCATCAAAATTTTTTACAAAAAAATTGGCAGATAGTTGTAAATGGTATTGATACATATGCTGCCCAAGTTTCAAGTCCCTAAGATTGAATATTTCCTCTTTTTAGGGAAGTTAAACTTGTTTTCCTGGGTATCGATAAGTTGTTTTATTTTTGTACAACATTTTGAGCAATGGTCAATGGAATCGATATATTTTCTTTACATTGCTGTAAATACATAAATCTTGAACTACCTGAATCCAAAAAGTGGTACGGTTTAACAAGTCCACAACGCAGATGCAGCCTCTTTGATTTTAGTCAATTTTGAAAACTTTTAGAGGGCGCATATTTGTCATTTTGCGATTTATGGAGCGTGAAACTGTGAGTGTGTGCACTATTAGGAATAACCATTGACTGAAAATTTGAAGCAAAATGAAATGATTTAAGAAAGTTATAGCCATTTTTTGCGTGTTTTTAGTCACAATGTTCAATTCACTTAACGGAGTTGATTTTTGAAATAATTTTTAAAATAGAAGATGGTTTTGAAAATGAAAAGTTGATTGGATTGCATTTGAAAGGTGAATTCATGGACTACATATGAATTTTGTTAGAGTTTGTAGCTCTAGGATGATGGAAGATATTGAAGTTGTAGGAATGGTTTATATGGCCGAAATGACAAAATGGCCGTATTGGACGGATAACGGTATGAGTGATTTCGGAAATTGAAATGGTCGGGG
>CALNVZ010000876.1:4204-33216 GCA_940671915.1 Paracentrotus lividus
CGATTCGGCCCCCCTCTAAGTTTAAATTCGATTTGGCGACCCCTAAATTCAAGGTCGATCTAACGCCCCTAAGTTTAAGCTTAATATGGCACCCCTACCTTTAAGCTCATTTTGGCACCCCCGTAGTTTAATGTCGATTTGGCGCCCCTTAATTTAAGATCGATTTTACGCCCCTAAGTTTAAGCTCAATTTGGCGCCCCTGTAGTTTAATGTCGATTTGGCGCCCCCTAAATTTAAGGTCGACTTGACGTCCCTAAGTTTAAGGTCAATTTGGCGCCCCTATGTTTAAGCTCACTTTGGCGAAATTGGCGAACCTTTTTTTTCTCTCTCTCCCCGCCCCCTTTCCCTTTCTCTCTCTCTCTCTCTCTCTCTCTCATTTTCTTCCCCCTTCCCCCTTTTCTCAAAGCAAGAAAATAATCAGCGCCCTCACCTGACCATATTAGAGTTTGAAGATACATAGTCCCTTATATTTATGTTTGTGTAGATACTTAAAAGCGTCAGCCGAAATATGAAAGATTTTTTAAATAAAAGAATCACTCGTATTCACTTTACCAAAATTCACAATATCAAGGTAGACATGCTACAAAAAAAGATAAAAGAAACAAAATAAACACTGAAAATTCGTGAAGAAGACAAATTGGGTTTAAAATTAATATGTAATCTTCCCTCAAGTGCCTTAATTAGCAAATGAGTTTTTAAATGCCAATCGGGTTTGATTGTCTGAATTGTTAATTCAAAAGGTAGATTTAGGGGAAACCATGACCAAATAAGTAAGTAAAACATTTTAAATCTCATAAGATATTTTATTGAAGATTATGAAAAATTATTTCAGCCTTGGAGACAGACAAAGCGAGAAAAAAACTGGCGCCCTCACGTGACAATATTAGCTGCCCTCTTGCGTCGATGCCTATAAATATGTCAATATGGCCCCTACCACGTCGCGGCAATTGGTTGCGTACATTAGGAACATACGTGTTTACCGTATAGAGATAAATAGCGCCATCTACGATACGCCTTCTGACGCTTTTCCGACATAGCGACGATTTGATATCTGCTCTCAAATTTGGCTGTAAATAACATTGTTTAGTGCCGATACGAAGTCAATATATTGCATATAAGGAGGCAAAAGGTACGTTGATTCGATATATAAATGTTTAATGAGTATAAATGATATAAATAATGAGATATGATGAGAGGAATGTAACCAAATATGATAGGTGACAATGAAGGGTGTGTCAGTGTTACACGTAAACGTCTGATATCGTGTGGGTGCTATTGATATGCAAATAAAATTATATTCACGTAAATCAGTATACGATATAGAGTCAGTTGTAGGGGTGCCACGTAGGGCAATTCAGTTGTATACAAGTAAATTGGTATCCGATATAAGCGATATAGGATGACGTGTTCGCTATAATTAATGATACGAGACTTTGATGTTTAGTTTGTTACAACGATTGATTGAAGTATGATAAATGATTTTATTGCTGATTAGTTCATTTCATTACATATTGATATAATAACTCATCATATATAGTGAAATTTAGGTTATAGATAAATGCATATACACAAATAATAAGAGACAAACAAGAGAAGTTTATTTGATATAGTTGTTACATTTAATAGACGAATTAATGTCATTAATACGCAAGTCATGTATTTGAAATGCCTGTATGAACAATTACTTATTATTCGTTCTATTTCTTTGATGTTTGTTCATACAGTTTTCACGGAGCGATCGATGAGACTACGTTGACAAGAAATAAAGAAATACAAGTCAACCCTACTTTTCGAAGTTTCTTTCGACTGTTTCTTCAGTGAAAACTTCACCTTTTCGTAGTGACAACTTCGCTTCACTACGACATGCAATCTTCGATGACGTCGTAATTTGGAATACGTGACTTGGGACAAGATGTCGGATGCCGAGAGCAAGACGTCGGACAAGGGGAGTGAAAACCTTGAAGCTGGAGCTGTAGACACAAGCCAAAGACGGGGAGTCAAACTCACCGAAAAGGGTCTGCAGTATCAAAGAAAAACCAAAGGAAAGACATTCAAAAGATCAATTAGTGCCTGGCGAAGAGCTGCGAACAAGCTGAGAGGTACCTTGGGCGACACCAAAGATGTCGCAATTATCCGAAAAAGTCGGGATGATCTCCAAAAATTGATGGACCATGCCATATCCAGCCAAGAGGACCTACAAATTCTGATGGAATTAGCAGGCATGGAAGATGACAGCGATGAAACGCTCGATAATGTCGAGAAAGAGCACTACGATATAATGAAAAGTGTACTGGAACATCTTCTCGATCAAGAATCATCGAGGAAATCCAAGGTTTCTTCGAAAGGACATTCATCCTGTCAGAAATGGGTGAATGAATGCTCGTTTGGACATCAGAATGGTGTGCCAATTGAAGATGTTCCGACTACAAATGTGGCAACTGCAGGAGTGCCACACAAAGATGTGCAAACTACAGATCTGCCGAGCGAAGATGCGCCAACTGCAGGAGTGCCACCCGAAGATGTGCCGACTACAGATATGCCGATTAAAGATAAGCCACATACAAATGTGCCCACTACATGCGTGTTGAATAACGATGTGCCTACTGAAGAAGTGTCGACTAAAGATGTTCTGACAACAGAAACACCGACTAAAGAACCCTTGATGAATTTGCTGACTCAGCTACAGTTTAGTCGTTTGCCCCTGCCAGAACCAGATGTCTTTTCAGGTGATCCACTTCAATACCCGAGTTGGAAACAGCTATGACATCCTTATGGATCATCAAGGTATTCCTGAAAAGGATCGTTCATTCTACTTGAAGAAATATCTACGAGGCCCACCTCTCGAACTGTGCAAAGATTTTCTATGATACACATATGATTCTGCATACAATCGAGCTATGAGTGAACTAGAACAGAGATATGGTGATCTTCATTCATTTCAAATGCATTCCGTGACAAATGTTATAACTGGCCAAGGATACCTCCAAAGGATCCAGAGGGTTGCGCCGATTCTCTGATTACTACGACAATGTCAGACAGCAATGGAAGGGATAGGCAACCTTCGACAATTAGATGATGAACGGATGGAGAACAGGAAACTCCTGTCCCAAACTTCCTGACTGGCTTGTAACGAAATGGAGTCGACGTGTCTACGAGCAGAAGAGGTCGCATGTACTTTCCTTCCTTCCGTACCTTCTCATCATTCATCGAGGAAGAGAGTAACATTGCATGTGACCCTATCACGTCCATTACTAGCCTGAAGGAGGAAAAACCTAAACAAGACAGAGAAAATCACAGAGAGTGATGACAATGAGAAACGGCTCCATTCAAGATGAGACGAAGAAGCCACAACAGAAATCATTCTGTTTCTTCTGCAGAAATCAACATCTCCTTGAGGATTGTCACGCTTTGTCAATCAGCCTATGACAGGAGGAAGAAGTTTTCATAAGAAAGAGGATTGTTTATGGGTGTCTCAAGAGAGGTTCATCTGACCAAAACTGTCGTAGGAATATAACCGGAAATGTAACAAGCGTGCATCCTACGCCACTACACTCGACAGAGGGACCTCCAGACGAAAGAGAAAGTACACGAAACCAGGAAAAGTTCGGGTCTTCGAATCACATACACTTAACTCTAACGCAACCGGTTATGTGAAATGCGGCAATCGTTCCGGTGTGGCTGTCGCATAAAAATATGAGGAAGAGGGCTCGTATATGCACTATTAAGATGCCCAGTCAGATACGACCTTCATATGAATTCTCGAAGGATGCCTTAGGACTTCAAGTGATCGAAGGTTAACCTCTATTCTGTCTACGATGTCGACCGAAAATGAAAAAATACCCAGTAAAAGATCAAAGGACTCAGAGTTCGAGCTTTTAACAACGAAAAGTTCATACAACTTCCAGCCACATACACCAGAGACATCATGCGCCGGCTAACCGACACACACCCTACTCTGAGATAGCATGACAATTCGACATTTAGATTCATAAGCGCGATCAACTACAGCCCCTGAACAATGCGAAATCGGTCTGTTGATTGGCTACGATTGTTCAACAGCCTTGATACCACGAGATGTCCTTCCCTCCAAAACGACGAAGGTCCATTTGGATGATAGACTGACTTGGGTGAGTATAGAATGGTCAGAGTGGACAGACATACAATGCAGATGATGCGGGTAGGGGTACAGTCATAGATTGACGGTATGTGAAGTCCCCAGAACTGGCAAGAGCAAGTCTACAAGAGATAACGTTCACACACAACGTTACAATTGAGAGAGAGATCAGCCTTCGTCTTGTGCTTAAGCTGATGAAAGAGGATTTTCTAGAGAGCAGAAGTGAGGTGCCATTTTCTCAAAATGATACAAGGTTTATGGAATCATGACTGAGATGTCTGTATCACAGATGATGGTCATTACGAGACTCCTCTTCCCTTTAAAGAAGATGTCGTCAACCTACCCAACAATAGATTCATGGCGGAAAAGAGATTGAGTCATCTGAAGAGAAAGTTTCAACGAGACTCTGAGTATCACCGGAAATACTCGGAAAAGATGGATGCTCTCTTGGAGAAAGGATATGCTGAAGTGTACCAGAACTTGACAAACAGAACGGCCAAGCATGGTACATTCCCCCACCATGGAGTAAATAAATAAGTTGCCGAGTGGTTCGACTGCAGTGCAGAATCCAAACAGAAAGAGTCTTCTCAACAAGCATCTTCTTTCTGGACAGATCTCACAAACGCACTAGTGGGAGTACTTTGCAGATTCAAACTAGAACCAATCGGCATTTTGTTGTGATATACGTGAGATGTTTCTACCAGTTCAAGGTTGAAGGAAGAGATAGAAACTATCCTAGGTATTTGTGTGGAAGGATGGGAGACTTTCTGCAACAGCCTCAAGATCTAAGAATGACTGTCCATTTATTTGGTGCGACGTCGTCTCCAGGGTGCTTCGAACTTTTGTTTGAAGCAGATTGCCAGCGACCATGCCAGTGAATTTGGAGAGGATGTAAGGAATTTCGTAAATCATAACTTCTACGTGGACGATGGACGTGTATCTGTTCCTACCAAAGAAGAGGCCAGGAACCTGATCCTGAGAACCAGAGAGATGTGTAAGAAAGGAGGTTTGCACTTGCACAAATTCACCTCAAACACCCCAGAATTCTAGAAGCATGTTCCAGAAGAGGATAGCAGCAAAGGGCATTACCAAGACTAATCTCCTAGAGGATAAGTTTCCTTTGCAGAAGACCCGGCTTGGGCGTGTCAATCGGTGGGAAACGGTCCAATCAAATCACACCTCGACGACAACCTCTAACTCAGGCGTGGCAATACGTTCCACAGTGATTCTATCTAGACCCGATGTGATTACTAGCCCCGATTGTCTTTATCGGGCACGCAAATATTGCAAGAGCTGTGTAAGATGTCTGCCGATTGTGGACGACCCCCTGCCAGATCATCTCTGAGAAAAATGGGAGAAATGGACTTACTGATCTGCATTAATCTTGACTCCCTATCAATACAGAGATGCTACAAACCTGCAGACTTTGGTGAGGTTACAGCCATGGAGATGCATCACTTCCCTGATGCGAGTTCAGAGGGGGATACGGCCAATGCTCGATACCTGAGACTCAAGAATGGAGAGGGAGAGTGCACTGTATCCTGGTGAGTGGCAAAGTCCAGGATCGCCCCGCTTCAAGGCCAGTAAACAATACCCCGTCTTGGAGCTATCAGCAGCTGTTGTTTTTCCATAAGGCGTGAGCAAATTTTCTCCAGCGAGAGTTAGCCTTGGAGAACATTGAATCGTATCTACTGGACAGACAGTAATGTGGTACTTGGATACATAACAATGAATCGAAGCGGTTTCCACGTGTTCGTTGCATAGGATACGTCAGATCAGACAACACTCGGAACCATCGCAGTGGAAGCATGTTCGAACACAGGACAATCCAGCAGATGGAGCTTCTAGAGGGCTCAACGTTGCCCAACTCATCACTTCGAACTGGTTCGCAGGTCCAGATTTACTATGGGCAGAGACGGTTCCTCACGCAGAGCCCCACGAGAAATTTGAGCTTACACCAAGTGACCCCGAGGTGAAGAAATCTAGAGTAAATGCGTCATCATGAAAGACGAGAACTTGCCACGAAATCGATGGTCTCTTGCAAGGATTAGCGACGTCTTTCCTTCTGCTGATGGACTCATCCGTAAGGTTAAGCTCGTGAAGGGTGACTCCGAACTTGACGACAGCGGTAAGCGTAAAGGTCCTGTGAGCGAACTAGAGCGTCCAATACACAAACTGGTTTTGCTGCTTCCGCGAGAAGACCAGGACGGATTCCCTACCAAGGAGCCTTGAACGATGTTTGGTTTTAATAACCCCAAAATTAGGTTTTAACAAATTTAAGTTAAATCTAGAAGTCTGAACAGAAGACTATAAAATTTGAATTAACTGCAAAATTTGAACGTCTGAAATGAGACTAGTCAAATGTTAGATCAAAGAAAAGAAACAAGAATTAATTTTATTTCGCCTGGAACAAAGACTATATTGAACTGTAGCCATGGTAACTACAGAAGCTGGAATTGAAACTAATTTAACTGAGTGAACTCTTGAAGTTATTGAACTAATTGAAGAACAACAACAACAAGAACTAATTACACTGTTCGTCATAAAGGTGGAATATTTTTTTCTGGCTCAAGCGACATTAGTGAGCTTTCGCTGGACTACGGGGAGCTTATCTAGAACGTTAGCATAAAAGAGGGCACTATTTTCAAAATGCCTGCAAATCCTCGTTTTCTATCTTCTTCAATAACTTTGAATAAAAGTTTCCAATGGTAACCGCACATGTTCCCTTTGGCTTGTGAGATATTGTAACGTCTATTGTTGCAATACGAATTAAATCAAAAGGCTACTTTACTGGGGATACCTAGTTCTTTTTTTTTTTTTCATACCAAGGTTTTATTGTGTCAAATGCGTCTATGCGTATAACAGCTGACCTGAAACATTGCTGATATGAAAAGAAATAACCTACCGCCCTGCCATTATGATTAGTCAACTCAAAGTATGCTTCTTTTATGTTTTAGCAAAGGGGGAAATGCCTGTATACATTCCTATCAAAGCGCTCGCTTATTGGCTTATAACTGACTCTCCGCTGAGAACCTATACGTTCTACGTTTTGGGAGAACGTACATTTCCCCAAAATAGCGTTGTAGATTTTGACAACGGGGAGCTATCTCTTGTAGCTAGGGGAAACCCTCGTTTGTGCACACGAAAACTTGTAATTTAAACGTTTGCCAGCCGTTTCTAGCAAATACCAGTTTTACACACTCCTTTTCCTGTACTAACAGTATGCAGGAGTTTGGGGTTTGAGCTATTTTGAAAATAAAGCCTTTCATAATGCTAACGTTCTAGATTATCTCCTCCGTAGTCCAGCGAAAGCACCCTATTATGTTGCTCCGTTATTAATTTCTTGAATGTGTTGGTCACCGTTTTTACTTTCTGGGATCCTGGCTATATCTTGGACGTTCCCTCAACCATTCCCGGGGATTATTCTTCAAAAAAGTTTGTCACCCCCAAAAGATGGCCATTTTTGTCATTTTTTCTTATTTTGGGGGCCCTTTTTTGTTCACGCGACCCACCAAGGCCCCCTCAGTCCTACCCCAAGGAAACACGTCTGAGGTGGAGATTTGTTATTGTTCTTTAAATTAAATCTAGATTTATGGTTACAGGCTCGACTCTTTTGTCTAGGGGAGGGGTCAAAATTTATTTTGATTGGGTTCAACATTCATTTTATTCATTTTTACACCATGGAAATTTCTATCTTCCCTAAATTGTATTGTAAAATCTCAACCAAACATAAGTCAAAATAGAATATTATCAATAATGACAATTTACAGTCTTGTCATCAAGGCTAAACAAAATTTGAGGGGAAAATGATAATATTTATGGGTTAAAGGTGGTTTTTCATTTCTTTTGTTTCCAGCATAAAGATGGAATAAAATATTCCGAATTTTCACCAATCTCGTTTTTTACTTCAACCCCTTCCCTAGACAAGAGACCTTAACCTGTCCCCAGAAATATAGATTTAACTTAAAGAACAATATAAAACAGTACACCTCAGTCGCGTTTCCTGGGGATAGGACTGAGGGGGGCTTGATAAGCCGGGAAAACAAAAAGGGGCCCCTAAATGAGAAAAAATGACAAAAATAGGCATCACGGGGGTTGACAAAACTTTTTTGGAAAAAGGACCACGTGAAGGGTTGGGAGAATGTCCAAGATATAGCCAGGGTCCCAAAAAGTAAAAGCAGGGACAAACATATTCAAGAAATTAAAGTCAGAGCAAAATCATGTCGCTATAGCGGCAAAAAAATATTCCACCTTTATGACGGACAGTGTATGTATCTTCTTAACATTTCTAAATGAGCTGTAATTATTTCTTATTGCAGTTTGTTTTGTTTACTATTTAAAAATTGTTATATTGTAAAATTGGACAATCAAACATAACAACTGTTATTGTTTGATCGCATTATTCATCATCAAATTATAATGTGATAATAATTGAACGAACTATCTAAAGGCCCGGTCTCACCGCCCCAACTTTGTTGGAGCGTTCCTTGAACGGTAGGGAGAGGGGGCCGAATTTTCGACAACGCTCGTCACCGCGCACAAACTGGGAAAACAATCGAAAACACGAGCGTTGCCTTAGCGGTGCACCGCTAAAGCCGGCGTTGCTTTAGCGTTGGTTTAACGGTGGCGAGCGGTAGCGAGCGTTGGTTCAGCTCCAACACCTCCATGCCAACGCCAAACCAAAGTTCATCACCGCAATGGATCGCTGCTTCAACGCCCGACACCGTTCCAGCAATCCCGTGTCCGCTCGAAAAACGCTTACAACCGCTCCACCAAAGTATGTGCAATGTTTAATCACCGCCCGGGCAAAGCTGGCGAAGCGGCGGTGGTCCAGCGTTCAAGATTTCTGCGTTGGCCTAGCGGACCCAAGCGTCCACGAACTTGCGTCTAGTGGTGCCAAACTTTGACTGGGCGTTGTTGGAGCGGTGGTGAACTTTGCCGGAGCGGAAAATTGCCCGCTCCTCACCGCTCGCAATATTTTGTGCAGCTCAAAACTTTCGGAGCGGTAGGAGGGACCATCAGCGGTGGCCGACGGTATACAGCGTTGCCTTAACGGTGGCCAACTTCTGTTAAGCGGTGGTGAACGGTAACGAGCGGTGATGAATTTTTTTCACCGCTCCAGGAACACTTTAGCAAAGTTCGGGCGGTGAGACCAGGCCTTTAAGGTCTAAAGTTCTAACATTCTAAAAACGTTTCTCAAAGGGGATTTAATTCAATTCGATACTTGTGTAAATCGTACAATTATAAATAATGGATGTTGAACCTGAATTGAAACAATCTTTTTGAAACGCAATTTCATGCACAGTTGTTGAACTCATATTGCTTTGAATTTTAGATAATCTAAGTTGATCATTGTGTCTGACAGGTATTACGATGTATTCTTTGTAAAACGACACATTCAAGAAGCTATGTGTTCTAAAACTAAATTGGTCTGATAATGAATGGACAAGACTTGATCTAGATTATTGTCTTGATTTCTAACCCTTTCCTTTTAAATTGAGCAAATTGCTACTTGCTAGTTAAAAATGTTGAGTGGTTTAGACGTTACTGCTGTAAATAGATATTTGGTACAAGCTGTGTACTAGAGATAAAGTAATCTCTCTATAATTTGAACTGTAATTCTGTAAATATTGAATAAGGATTTTTTTTTTTTCTGCATGCACAAAATGATCATGCCCGTTTATTGGAAACTTTGAGATATTGGACTATGCATTATATGCATGAGTATACGTTAATTGATATATTTCAACAATTATTAGTATTTGATGTTTTTTGATGAGCAAAATTTCAAAGCGTTTCTATGAAGGTCAAAAAGGGGTAAATTAATTTCTTAATTTAAAGGAGCCATGTTGATGTAATCGTTCCTTTACTTTACCGTATAGAGCTAAATAGCGCCATCTACGATATACGCCTTCTGATGCTTTTCCGACATAGCGACGATTTGATATCTGCTCTCAAATTTGGCTGTAAATAACATTGTTTAGTGCCGATACGAAGTCAATATATTGCATATAAGGAGGCAAAAGGTACGTTGATTCGATATATAAATGTTTAATGAGTATAAATGATATAAATAATGAGATATGATGAGAGGAATGTAACCAAATATGATAGGTGACAATGAAGGGTGTGTCAGTGTTACACGTAAACGTCTGATATCGTGTGGGTGCTATTGATATGCAAATAAAATTATATTCACGTAAATCAGTATACGATATAGAGTCAGATGTAGGGGTGCCACGTAGGGCAATTCAGTTGTATACACGTAAATTGGTATCCGATATAAGCGATATAGGATGACGTGTTCGCTATAATTAATGATACGAGACTTTGATGTTTAGTTTGTTACAACGATTGATTGAAGTATGATAAATGATTTTATTGCTGATTAGTTTATTTCATTACATATTGATATAAGAACTGATCATATAAAGTGAGATTTAGGTTATAGATAAATGCATATACACAAATAATAAGAGACAAACAAGAGAAGTTTATTTGATATAGTTGTTACATTTAATAGACGAATTAATGTCATTTATACGCAAGTCATGTATTTGAAATGCCTGTATGAACAATTACTTATTATTCGTTCTATTTCTTTGATGTTTGTTCATACAGTTTTCACGGAGCGATCGATGAGACTACGTTGACAAGAAATAAAGAAATACAAGTCAACCCTACTTTTCGAAGTTTCTTTCGACTGTTTCTTCAAATAATAATAATAATAATAATAATAATAATAATAATGATAATAATAATAATAATAAATAATGATAATAATAATAATAATAATAATCATAATGTGATTTGTATTGCGCCAAATCCACTCTATAGAGTGCTCAAGGCGCATCATAATCTCATAATAATATAATATCATATCATAATATCCATCATGACTAAGGACAATTGACATTCATTTTATATTTGCGGATCCACACGTCTTTAAAAAAAAGTGGGGTGAAAACGGACAATATTGGTTACGTGGTGAAATTTGTCTTTTGAAAAGAATAGAGACCTCAAAGTACACTAACATAATAGATTCAATTCGTAGTGTATAATTACCTGAAATGCTTGCACAGTCATGACGTCGACATTTAATGCTCAAAATATTCGAGATTATATTTAAATGCAGGCTTATGATCATTGAAATATAATTTCTTCATGAAAAATATTCCAAGAGGTTTAAGAAACTGACAGCAAACCGTATATAATGTACTAGCTTAAAGCTAACGCGTCGATAAAGTGATGCTTCCTCCAAACTTAACCCACATAGGCCTATAGTTAATATTTAACATTTAACATCTGGCGCTGCTCAGCGGCTGCCAAGCCCACGGGACAAGGGCAAAAAGAATATCCGATTCGGAGTTTGGAGTTTGGAGTTTGGATAGAAAGGGGGATCCACTACAGTCTGTGTCAAATAAAATGGTACAGTTGGAAAACATTTTTTTATAGTGTGAAGGTTAATATCAACGTGGTATTGTTTGTTATTTTCATAAAGCCAAGAATATCACTCTTTCTTCTGCAATTTTTTCCATCACATTTGGTGCAGTATTTTTTGAGATATGACTAATTTTCTACAATCAAGAAAATCCATTTTTCGCACGCCGCTCCATGCCTTGTGTACGATTTTCGCATTATGACCGTGAATTCAGCGCTCCAGAACAATAGAAGTGCGTAATTTCGATTTGTTCCTCGTCGCACAAAACTTAGCATAACTTTTGTTTTACAAAACCAATTATACAGGACAAGCGCATCAGCAAGAAAAGTCTTTTGGCTTTAATTTGGTACCACAAAACAACATTATATGAAAGATTCACACCTAAATAATTTTTCTTCGACTGTACCATTTTTTTTACACAGACTGTATATCCAGATACGATAATGATCAGGATTTAGCGAATCGCTTTATTTGTGATTATTCACAGGCTGACAAAATAACAAACACAGTATTTGCGGTTATGTCGTGGCTTTATTGAAATTTGTGATGGACGCTTATTTGCCCAATTTATCATTTGAGGTGTCAGAACAAAATACCACATAATATATATATAACATCATCAACAGATATCAGCCTCCCCGCCTATGCAATCGAGTAAGGCCTAAACGTATATCATTCAATTTCATCGTAAACAGATAACAGCCTCCCCGCCTATGCAATCGAGTAAGGCCTAAATGTATATCATTCAATTTCATTCATGTATGTGTTATTGCCCAACAGGATAATTTATTTACGTTAACATTATACCATCCCCCGCCTATGAAATCGAGTGAGACATAAAACCATGTTACCAGCCTGCCCGCCTCTGAAATGCGAGTCAGGCCAAAAACGTATTACTAGCATATTATACCGTCTCCCCGCCTCTGAAATCGAGTGAGACATAAATCTATAATGTATCGACCTCCCGCGCTCTTGAAATCGAGTGAGGCCTAAACATAGTATACCCTGCAATAACACAGAACAGATATAACACAATTACATCAAATCATCATGAACCCATAATACCAGCCTCGCCGCCTGTAAGATCAGGTGAGGCGTAACATTAAAACGTGACCCCTAATTTACTTCCGGTTTACAGAGTTTGAGAATTAATATGTAGGTACAACTAGGTCCGCCCGCATTCAAATCGAATTGGGCGCGGAAACCTATGAACTGACATGCGAACAAATTCAACTAAATATATATGGCACCCCCTCGCATCGAGTGCAAAAAATCGGAGTGGGGTCAAAAATTATCAGATGACAAGTGATCAGTAGACTTGAACACGACATGCCATTATTCCACAGCTTGTACTCTGAAACCACGCATTTATTTCAGCGTATATGTACATATTACACGGTCCATCTAAAACGGGGGTAAACCAACCAATTTTTGGAAATTCCCCTATCACACTTTGTGCACGACGTTAATATATAAATCAGTGTGTGACTTTGCCAATTAATTTGACCACACTGTATTCAATTTATAAAATCATATCCATCAAAGGATCACATACATCAGTATTATTTCATGTACTGATTATCTATCGTCTCTACTGCCATAATGCTCATATTTTATTGCTCATAATTATCCCATATGGCAAATCGAGACAATTTAATCAAACAAGACACGGTTGACTCCCGTCACTCAACCATGAAATATTTATCAAGGCATAAAAACAAGCCTTTTAGCCTTGTACACCCAGTACAAACCAGTCCATTCCTTTTTTCTTTTCTTTTTTTTACGAACTGGAGCTCTACTAGCACGAATTTTTCGTACGTAAGACAGATCGGATAACATTGAAACTCTCCACATTTATGAAGGTAGCCATGAGTATAAAATTAGCATTATTATACCAAAAATCATTTTGCCCCGTCCCCGTCCGATAAAGCATATCGATCTATTCCTAAACCCAAAGCCCCCCCTGGCCCCCCCCCCCGGGGGTAAAAAACCAGCTTGGACCCGACAAGGGCCCCGAAGCTTCTGGAAAACTTCGCTTCTAGGCCTAAGCCAATCCAACTTCACCCTCTAAAACAATCATAATATTTCTCTATATGATCATGCGACGTGAAATCACTTTCCATTAAAGCTTATATATAGAAATTACAATACTATTACATAACTGTCAATTCCAAATATCTACAGTATCGTGAACTACGATGAATGCAGGCTATATCGTTGATCCGAAGCCGCCTTATGTGAGTCGACATAACAAATACCTTCGAATAGTCAGTGAGATGTGAGGATAAGAGCACTATTATGACGACTATCGTCTTCCGCAATGATATATTATATCTGCAAAACTCTCTTCTGGTCTTTGAAAAACACAATGTAATTGCTTTCATCTACCCAATGGTATAAACGCAAAATTAAACGTACAGAATATCTCTTTGTTTATCCATACACCTTAGCATAAGTGCTAGAGTTTCATGAAGACCAGTGGTTCAATCCATTATCAAGCATTAACATTTACCTATAGTCAGTAATCTTCGTGGTATGGCCGTTCAATACATCCTCAACTCCCATCGCGTCGAGTGCGGCACTTATGCAGGTGCAAAGATTTCATTCCTAAGCTAGAATAAAAACTGGCATCTCGAATAGACCCTCATAATCACGCAGTTTAGTTAGCACCAGCATGCTTACGCAAATATTAAATGTAGCACCTTGCGCAAGCAGTAACATCTTTGAAGCTGAAATTAATTGCTGTAGCTCAAAGAACAGTAATCGACATGCCTAGTATAACCAAAATACCAATAACCACGACCATATCAGCAGTGGTTATATAGATTCAAGCTACGATCAGACCATCTGCACCCAACTCTGCCATACGCAACGTCAAATATTGTCGCGACATGCCGCTAACTTACGCATTAATTCCTTTATTTCTAGTATGGATGTGCGATATAGTACCCCAAGCCGACTTCGTTGCTTAACCATAACATAAAAAAAACTCATTTATAAGGGTTAGAGATCAAGTGGTGGAGTGAGTTGGGCAAGAGTTTCTGACAATCTCACATATAAGTGGTCACTATGGGATGTCACAAGCAAACGCCACGACGAAGAATGATGCATTATCAGCCGCTGTTTGTAAGCGTTGCAGAAATAAATCGCGCATCATGTCCAATCCGCAGATAGACACCTGTCATTACCGCAGGAAGCGTCCACAATGTGATAACAAATACCCGCGTATGTTACATTCCGGGCGCGCATCAATCGTTCAACTAGATACTGGGTCCAACGAATAAATGCGTAAACATTACATTCCTAACATGTAAACATGTATGATCAACACCACATATTTAATCAGCCATTTGGTAATAACAAGATTTTTAAATCGTCCCTTTTGACTCTTTAAATTTCATATCCAGGCTGACCAAAATAACAAAACACCAAGTATTTGCGGTTATGTCGTGGCTTAATTGAAACTTTGTGATGGACGCTTATTTGCCAAATTATATTTGAGTGTCAGAAGATTAAAATACGCTACGAGCTAATATAATATATAATATATCAATGACAACAGATATCACCTCCCCGCCTATACAACTCGAGTAAAGGCCTAAACGAATCATTCAATTTCATCGAAACAGATAACACGACCGTCTCCTCCAGCCTAATGCAATCGAGTCAAGGCCTAAATGGATATTCATCATGATACTTCTATATATCATCCTCTATGATTGGATACATCGCATTATCTATTATAATTATCGTATGACCCCACTATTTAAGGTGTAACCATATGTATATGGTCTGGCATCGCCACCCCCGCCTATTGAAATCGAGTTGAGACATAAAGCGCGACGCTCTCTTTCACGCTGAGCCGCACGAGCCCGCTCTGAAATGCGGAGTCAGGCTCAAACGTATTACTACATAAAATTATATTCAACATACGAGACCAGGTTGAGGATCATGGTGAGTATGTCGCCGTCTCCCACTTTTGTATATATTTATCTGATCATTAAAGAGGTGGAGTCACTAGAACTCAAATCTATAATAGAATGTAATGCGCTGTATATTTCTGCCACGCACGCGACGTGCCTGTCTGGGACGAGTACTATAAAGTGACAGTGAGGCCACATATGAGAGCGAATCGCGCAGTAGAGAGCGCCAGGCCTAGAGTCTTCGCAGTCACACATATGAGAAACAAGATATATATGATACACTATTACAGCAACGAGCTCGAGGCGTAGAGCTCGCGAGAGCAAGTACGATAGCGGGTCGACGATACAAGGCCTACGATAACGCAGCTCACGTCGTCCGCTCTGTAAGAATTCTCGCGAGAATGTGACGGGTCGTCGAGATCGATTAAAAACATCGTGACATTCCGCCCGAGTAGTTCATTCCTGGGCGATACGACGTGATATAGTCTTTGTACTTCCGGTACTCAGCCATAATGAGGATGCCTATTGATTGAGTTGAGTCTTAGCCAGCTAAGACGATGTAGAGAGCTGATCGTTTACAAGGCTACGCTGCATTAGCATGCGCGGTCCGGGCGTGGCACTGCGCAGGTTTCGAGTCACATGATTGTACCGAGAAGCAGAGTAAAGTGTCTTAACTGCGGAGGCTATTCAGGGAGGTCCCATAGAGCTCGATAGATGCATAAGACAACGAAAACTGACTAGAAGGTGCGCACGAGCTATAGATATAGTCTCAGGGCATGACGTGGCGCGATTCACGTTGACTGACCGCAGATTGCGGCTGCCGCTTCTGTCGTTTTCATCGTAGTTGCCAGACCAGATGATAGACAAAGGTCAGCATTCATGTGATAGCTCACGCACGATACTGCATGGCTCTGCTGAAGGTCTGGGCTGTCCGAGACTCGACAGTTCGCACTGATCATCTCACACGATGCAGGTTCGCTGACAAGCGTACTCTGAGAACTGCTCGTTTCAACGACCAGTCGGTAGGGAGCTAGGACGGCGTATGGTGGGACGTAACACGATTGACGGAAGTGACGTGGTAAAACTGGGATTTCTTTTCTAAGTCATGGCAGTGGTTATAGTCCGTAGGTGGAGGCTATTTCCGCACTTGATAAACAAAGTCGATAAGAGCGAGCGTGCTGAGTCTGCTGCGCTCGCTGTCCAGTACGTCTCGACTTTAGTACTAGTGAAGATCGAACCTTAGTCTGTTTACTACAGCGATAGAACTTCTGGAAAGCAGCGCAGGATTGAGGACTGACATGACGTGAGTATGTCGTGCGTGCCTCGCTAATGTTGACTAAAATATCGGACCGCCAGTCTCATCGACGATATAGCCGATGTTATCAATGCTAGCTGTTGCCTCGTAGATGTTAGCGTGGCTGTACATGATTACGGTTGATCCGCCAAATTAACTAGAATTGCGCTAAAGCCTTCGTTGTTTCTCTGAGATCGCGGCCATCGATATTCATGCAAAAGTTCTAATTCTTGAGCTTAGTTCTGCTGAGTTACTCCAAAACTACCGCCATTGCAAATGGGAAGCAAAATCGATTCAATTCATATCACATTAAAACGCCAGTCTAGCGTTCATAGCAGAGCCATAGCTAGAACCAAAAGGGGGGTAGGCCTAAGCTGCATGTTTGAGACCTGCCAGATGTCGATAATTGTGAGCGACAAGCATCTCATAGCGCTCAAACTGCAATTTCCATGCAGGTAGGTTGACGTTAATCCAGTTATACAACATTGTTATAATATATTAGAGAGACTAAGATATGAAGATGCCAGACCTCAGCAAGATATGACGTCACGTATAGCATACAGTTGGAGCACTTTCACATAACCAGTGAATTGGACCAATATAATTGTATAGCAGGCAAAAGCTACAGATCGACTCTAAGGATATTGAAAAGAATAAGTGGTTATGCATCAAGAAGCTTGGCCCGATCAATGCCATACATTTGTTCGCCACTCCTTGTTCAACGTACACTTTATCCGGTCCTGAATGGATTCGCATTGGCTGTTTTAAATGTATTACTTGCATAATCGGGATCATCGGGTCAAACCCACGTTTTCAGGCCACCGTTCAGGTGATCTCAATCCTTTCTGGCTTACCTTACAGGAATTAGCTGGGTGGATGCTTCTCGACTCAGTAAATTAGAATCACTACGATAGCAGGCTGGGTGGTCACGCATTAGCTGAAGTTAGCGGATCCGTTATCGGTGCACGCGGACCGTAGTAGAAGTTCTGTAGTGTGACTATGCCTTAAAATGCGATAATTACGTAGCTAGCGTTGGCCCTGCGCCATTGAGCTTACGGGCGACCGGCTTGTCTGTGATTCATGATCGACGGGTAAATAGCAACAAGCCTATGGTATTTCTAGTCGTTTGCAACAAGGGAGGTAAGTTGTACGCGTCATGTAAAGTGATTAGCCGGTGCCAATAAGCTATCAGGATTATCGCGACCGCGACGTCAAGGAATCGACGTGATGTACTGGTGCTAGCGGGTCTACAGTCATGTAGTCTCGCTACGTTTGCGATACGGTCAGATTGCCGGCTTGTAGTCAGTATGCTCTCTAGATGAGTTATAGGAGATCAATTGCAGCTGAATAGCAACGGGACAGTAGCGCATGATTCCTGACTAGGCCTGGCATTTCTTGGCGATCTACGCCGACCCGCGTAAGACGCCGCAGTCTTGCCGAACTGAAACGTCGCACACGAACGGTGTAAGGTGCCGTAGCGGGCCTATACAGACGAGTGTGATCCAACGTTGACGGTTCATTGCATAACCGAGTTGTCGATGTGGTAGAGGGCGAAGGTGGCTATGGTAGACACCTCACAGTGCAGGATCGGATTGAGAGCCGTGACCCTCCTGCCTATAAAACCGATTACAACATGTCCGATTCTTTGTTTAAGTCAATGATCCTATAATGCATTTATTTCTGATTCGCGTCACTATTGACCTTTGCGAATGCAAAGACGAGTAGATCAGAGTTCTGCGTGCTGAACGATGCCAGTATATGACGACTCATCTCGAGTACGTCGTACTAGATGTACTTACGATTATCAAGCGTCGCGCTAGCAGATCGCTGACGTGTGGCTGCGCCATGTTGTGCGATCGGTGCTACGTTCGTCAGACTGCTCTACGACATATTCTGTGCATCGTGTGTGTAGTCTGGGTGATCACGGTCGGACTGAATTCAGTGCGTGAGTGAGGATGTATCGTTTAGGCTATAGTAGTAAGATCGCGCCAGACTGTGCTAGGTATATCTTAGTCGATCAGCGATCGTAGTATAGCATTAAATGACAATTAGCATCAATCATTAGTGTTGTGTAAGATCAGCGCATCTTTGCGCCACGAGCACCATATGAAACCAATTGCACTCTGATCAGTCGCTCTCTACTGATGATCGTGCCATGTACGACTGAGGGATTGAGACTGCCCATCTTGGAAGCCTTAGGACGACATACAGAGTATTTTGTCTATCAGATCAGGACTCGCAATGTAAGATGTGACATGAAACAGTGAGCCACACAGCTACGGGATAGCCTAGGTACCGACGGTATAGGGTAACAGTGTCCAATTCCTGCGGTTAGGCTCGCAGTATGAAGTTCTCTGTTTGCCAGCAACGGCCTTTGCGCACTACTTCAGCTTCGTGAGAGCTGATGGGCGACCTAGCTAGTAGCGGCGTCTATGTGTCGGATACCACGTGTACGAGGGTGACCGTTGTTACTTGAGTCTAACATACCTGACTTAACGATTAGGGAGCATCTGGAGCGACATCGTATGCGCGTCGCTGTGTGCGCTCGATCTATGCCTCATGCTGACGCTCAGAATCAGGCATGCGCTTGCGTCTTCAGAGCAGTGACAGACGGCCATAAAATGATCAAACTGTGGTCAAATGTTCGCTTAGCTCTATATGAGATATGTTCGATCTGATAGCTATTAGATGCCACATGCGCGACAGTATCATAGCGTCATGATTCTGTAGCTCTGCACGTCAGATGATCGCATCTGCTATAACGCGGAGCCCTGACTGTTTCATCGCTGTAGTATGCAGGGCTACGCAGCCACGACACGGCGGTGCCGCACAGTCGAGACCATCTTTGACGAGTTACGCTTCAGACTGCTCAATAGACACATTTACCCACTCCCCAAGAAATAATACTTTTACATATCTATTCCAGTAACATCAGTCTATTAAGGCAGGGTTCCATAACAGTCAGTCGGAATAGTTAGCTACATCGACAAGTCCTACATCAATGCCGCCAAGTCAAGACGTCTGTGTGTGGCATGAGTTGTGAAAGATTGTGGCGCTCATTAATGATATAGCTGATATAGCAATACGGCTTGCTTCCTGATCGGACGTATCACAACGTTCAGAACAGTACCATACTCCTAGTGGGGCATATTGATGCTGCGTGTTGCCGTGTGCTCTTCAAGGACTATTTCATGTTACTCATGTGCAGCTGACTGGTTGCCATCGAGTCGGAGACTTAAAGCTTTCGGTTCATATGCACCACCCTGCCTGGCTGACTAATGAAACCCAAGACAGGCGTCCAAAACATACATCTCGTATTAGCTCCAACGCTGTAAAGTGACACACACATACGCATATCATACATGTATACTATCCATGAACATATATATAGTTCCTGACACCCAATAACTTTTGGTGTAAAGGGCAATATATCATATACATCGAACAAAAAACCAAACAAATTTTCTGGCCGAATTATGGCGTTTTTTGCCTAAACTACCGCTTTGCAACCAAAAACTCGGGGCCTCACCCCGCCTCTGAAATCGAGTGAAGCCTTGACATAGATTTTATATTAACTCGGAAAGCTTTGCCTAAAACACTATGCATAATACTTTACAAAACACGAAATACAATTTTCACAATCATTGCTGCTGGGTAATAGGAAAATCATGCATCAAACCGCAAGTTCCAATTATTATTAGACCAAGACCTCTTATGGATTGCTTAATAAGAGGTTTACGCTCATTTGACAATGGGGATTCAGAGAGGCAAACCAGATCCATCCATTTGAATTGCTGACGCAATGATTAAAAAATAAATGTTCTAATAGCATTTTGGCCAATCAAGAACATTTCAACGCCTTAATAATTTTGACGAACGAATTTCAAAGCAACATAGGCCGAAAACATGATCACCACATTTGCCAATTTGCTGCAGCCAAGTGGAGCCAATTCATGAGGACCCTTAACAGATTCTTTCAGATAAAAGGAGGGGGATCCATATGACCTTCCATTAGCTAGCCAAATCCGGAAGCCTACAGTACTACTACACCATTGGTGTTGAGCACACTGAACGCGGTCCTCAGTCGCTCATATGCAAACTCCGCCACAACTAGCCTATCAAACACACGCATGTAGCTGACAGCTACTAGTAATCGCATTGCAGCTATTAACTAAAGACGTATGCAATTTCATGAAACACTATGTACCCGACATTTCCCTGTAGGCGATAGACGCCAAGTTAGACGCGCCATAGCTAAACAATCAAATAATCATCGAATATTTTAAAGCTGCATTGTCCTCCGTAACCGAAGGTACATCCAGTAATAAGGGAGTTTACAGTTTACACTCGAGATAGGAGCTCTGTGACGTCATTGGGTCAGGGGTCATATTACGTGGTCCCTCCCTCTATATCAGGAATTCTATATTGTGTGAAGTCTAATGACACCTTTTGATTTTACATATGGTTTTCATGCCTTTTTTTATCCTCATATTGTGAAAAATAAAGAATGAAGACTGCGCACTTGTCTATCTGTGAGTATGCCAGTGTGTACTTATTCCTATCTTTATTTTAGATAAACCGATGTTTATTTAAGTCTCTTTTGCAACTGAAAGCGAAATTGTTATTAAGTTACCGAACTCGCGTAACGGCAAAGGCGGCCATTGAGTTTCGCCGAAACTAACGGGGCTTGAAATCTCGATATTCGGAAACCGGGTGGCATAAGTACAGAGTCGGTGTCTTTTGCAACTTTTCTGAAGGAAAGGTTAATTAAAATCATGGAAAATGTCTCATCATATTATTCAACATGGCAACGAAAAGGAAAACCGACAAAAAGAAATATACACAGATTTATTGTTCTGATAAGATTTGTTGGTTGGTTGAGGCCCATGGGTTGACTTGGTACGGTCGCACGCATTTAATGTATATTGACCTGAACCCCGGAAGTGGATATCGAACTCGCAGCATGCCGCAGATTGTATCCTGTAACTCCTTATTGGGAGTTAATGATATGTTTGTTATAAATAAATGCACCTATTATCTAGCAATGCCCAACTGATAAACCTGAACATTGTTATATAAAATACTCCGCTGAAAATTCTTTGAAAAGGCAAGAAGCTAAGCCACTTAAAGGCACTACAATTAAGCAACATTTAGTAATTAATTAGTTTTTCCAATCGTATTAAACCTTTGTGGTTAATGCATTTCCAAACAACATGTTTTTGTTTCACGTGGCGTTCTGGAGATTATCAAAATTACAGTTTCTTTTATGAAGGACAGCACTCCCATGAATTCTGAGAGAGATGATCGAGTGAGACATAGGCTCTTTTAACCAGATTCACAAAGCGATTACTCCTTGCTAATTCCTGTCTCTCCAAACTTGCTGAGCAAGTGCTTGCTGCACTGTAAGGCTCTACCATTCGGCACCCATTAAAAGGGATGTGCGCTTCCTAAATATGATTTTTTGACGCAAGGCATGCCAAGCAAGCTGCAAGCATGGCGGTTCATCTCGACAGCTTTCTGTCCAACTTGCTCTAAACATATCGTTCACCCTCTACGTAGACTTCCAATTACGTTTCAAGCTGGACTCCCCTGCAAGCGGCTCCCTAGAACTTGGCTCCACTCGAGCACAAACTACTGGGTACTTATAGCAAGGCATCCTGGCAGACTTGCTTCACTGTGCTATACGATCTGTCAATGATATCGGCCCATAAACCTCCTCTATCCCACACGGCCAGGCTTCCACTAGGCTTGCCGAAACTAGCACTCCAACTGGTGCTCGGTTTCTCCAACCAATGATGGCTCTGATTCACTGCATGGTTCTGGCAAAGAAACAAAAAAGACACCTGGGCAGCAAATATTCTGAGTTTCGAAAGAAATATCAATATGAATTTGTCTGCATTGCTTTAAAATGATTGTCAAAACAATTCCAGCATGCCATAATGACTCTTATAAAAATATTGCACTCACAAAGTAAAGGGCTCCATACTAGGTTCAACGAGTTTTTTGGGCAAGCCTCTGCAAAGTTACGTATTTCCTTTCTTTATTAATGTCATTTATCCATACATTTTTTATGTGTATTCCTTAAACATAACCAACTTTATCCATCAAAAATTCCCCTTTAAAGGCAATGTTTTTAATGGCCATAATGCAAATTAAAAGGCCATTCTTCAAAAGTGCCTAGGCCTAGCCATAAAGGCAAAGGATTCATAAGAGTTTGATTTAGATATGGGCTAAGAGGCAAATTACGCACACGAAATATTTCACTTCGAATATGGTCTACTAGTGTTTATTCAATGGGCCTAGAAGTAAATTTAGGTAGCAATTTTCCATCTAGACCTATAGGCCTATTGACTGCAGCCATATGGTGGCCGAGTCCGAAGAAGCCAACGTGGCGTGGGACTATACATAATGTATCGTAAAAACTCGAGACTTTTCATCCTCTTTCACATCCATTTCCAAACGTGTTCTTTTCCTACGATCATGCCATTGTAAGTCCAAGCTTCCCCAATCAATACAATGAATTTAAGCATTATCATTGCCCCAAACCAAATAGAGAGCGCGAGAGGGCTACATGTCTATTCTTAATTGACAAAATAGCAAATAACCCTTGCATCATACATGCCAAGTCTCACGCATCTTGCGTGAGAACACGCATTTCAGTCCGTCTCACGATCTCCACGCAGACAACTTCCTATGTGTCTCACCAAAATGAGAAAAAAGAGTATTATTATAGATTTTTTTTTACATTTTGGGAGTCTCAAAAACCCTAAAAATATCGGCAGTTTTTGTTCGCGCATTTTACAATTGCCAAGTGCGAATGTTCCAAGGCAACTTGAGGCGATCGTTATAATGCAAGATAGCTTACTACGTAAAACGTGTGTAGCGTGCGCGCGCGGCCTCTTTTGTGGTACAAATTACTACTGCGCGCTACGCAACACATGTGGTAACGCACGCGCGTCCATCACACCGTGCGCACCGCTTTTCCAAACACGAATGTTGAATGACTCTACGCAAAATATTTTTTTGAACTTGGCTGTCTGTTGGCTATTTTGGCCAAGTGAGCTGCCAAATTATTCACAGTTCCAAGTGAATTCCAGAATCATTCAGATACAATTAGGCCTATTATAGCCTAAATATCTATTGTTTTTAGATAAGCGCTGTAAACACCTGAGGTCAATCATCTTCTAAATGATAATTTAATTTGAGACAGTTAGCTACTGGAACAAAGCGTTACTTAGGCACTTTGTAATAATAAATGAACAAAAAGGAAAATGTAACTAACGGACCGTGCCATCATATAAGCAAGCTGAAGCGTTCTTTCTCGTATTTTCTCCGGCGTCTGGTAAAGGCTAACGTGTCTGAAATACTGGGTGTGTAAGTAGCCTCACACTGAAGCACTATAAAAATCCAGTCTCACCGAGGTAAACCATTTTATGTTTTATGTTCGCCAGTGTAAATAAATAATCCCAGTCACCAAATACATGCACAACCACCAGGTACCAACTCTATATCCATATTTCCAGCGCTATCATTCCGAACTACTTCCAAATTTTCACTCAAACATATAAGTGTTCCTATCACAAGCAAACCACGATAGACGAAGAATGATGCTTAATCCGCGCAAGCCGCTGTTTGTAAAGCGTTGCAGAATAACGCGCACATTCCAATCCGCATGAACACACTGTTTACGGCAGGAAGCGTCAACAATGTGATACAAATCACCTCCGCGTATGTTAACATTAGCGGGCGCGCCCAACGGGTTCTTTTTTCAATTAAAAGAAAAAAAAAAATAAGAAAACAACCTTCTGCGGGGCTCAACAATAAATGCGTACTTAATTCCTGGCGCCCCATTTCAACATGTAAACATGTTGTCACCCACAATTTTATCAGCCAATTTAATAAACTCATTTTAAAAAATGTCGTCTTTGACTCTTAAATTTCATTATTTTTGTAAGGTAAGATCGGAGTAGGCAATTCAAGAGGCATGTTAGGAAACGTTAGCTGAATAGGAATGAAACCTAAACGGAAATCAATACTATCACTTCAACTGGTTTTAAAAAATATCCAGAATTTGCACGAACCAATGGGCTGCTGGGAGACAAACCTTGGCGGTTAGGATTGTTGAACAATCAAGAAACCTGGTGCAAGTTGTGTGTATGGGGGGGGGGGGGCTTGGGGCCTGCAGGCCTAACCAGCCTACAAATTTTTTTTTTTAACAGCAAGATTGATGCTAATTAATCTGGACGCTCCTAATATCTCGAAATTAAATTTAGACGAAAACCTGTCAATGTATCTTTGAATTCGTAACTAGTTATCGAACCACAGGTCTACAATGCACAATCGAACTCAAATTTTGAGCTAAAAATTTCGGCTCGCGCTCCGCGCATCCATTACTTTTTTTTTTTTTAAATAAATGAATGAACGGTAATAATAATAAAATTTAAAAAGCCACGAAGATTCTTGAAACATTAATTAAAGGCAAATTTTTGGCGCACACCCTCCCTCGTCCGAAGATGTCCTCCTGAGTCCCCGTGACGTTTCATGAGTTCCGGGAATCTCAAAAAGCCGTCCTGGAAGGTAGTCCCAAATCCGTTTCCGCAAACAGAAAAAAACAAAGTATCGGGAACCACATACATTTTTTTTTTCCGTCGCGGAGATTCTCCGATAACATTTTTCCATCCCGGAACGGATTTGGGACTACTTTGAGACAGTTTTAAAATTCCAAATCGTGAAACGTCGCGGGACTCGGGAGAGGAGAGTCTCGGTCGACAAGTTTCAAACACGAGTCTCAAACTTAAACTGTTTTTCAAGTAAGTTTCCGCGAAGTAGATACTTTGACAAAATAGGTTCTAGGACAACTACCCCTGGACAATTACCCGGAACAATTAAGCCCCCGGACAATTACCCCCCTAGGAACAATTACCTCCCCGGACATTACCCCCCGAGGGACAATACCCCCCGGACAATTACCCCCTGAGGACAATTACCCCTGAGGAACAATTACCCCCCGAGGAATTACACCCCGGACAATTACCCCCCGGACAATTACCCCCGAGGTACTAATTACCCCCGACAATTAACCCCCCCGGACAATTAACCACCCGAGGACAATTACCCCCCGAGGACAATTACCGCCCGGAACAATTACCCGACAATTACCCCGAGGACAATTACCCCCGGACAATTACCCACCCGGTTCAATTACCCCCCGGACAATTACCCCCGAGGAACAATTACCCCCCGGACAATTCCCCCCTCCCCCGAGGACAATTACCGCCCGGACAATTACCCCTGGAAACAATTACCCCCCGGATAATTACCCCAAGACAATTACCCGAACATTTACCTCCCCGGACAATTTACCCCCGGAGACTTACACTCAGTCAAACTACCCCTCGAGGACAATTCCCCCCCTCATCAGGCATTAATGTTGGGAATCAAGAGGCGGCCCATTGTGGGTCTCGCCCGGTGTCGCAGGTTTTCGAATTATTTTCTACTTGATCCAATCATAATGATTTCTCTTTCTCCTTCATATTTCTCTTTTAATCTTTCATCATTTCTCTTTCTCCCTTTTCTCTTTCTCTCCTCACTTTCTTTTTTTTTCGCTTGCTTTTTTCCTCTCCCCCCCCCCCTCTTTCACCTTTGCCCCATGGAAAAATGGGGGGGGGCGGGCTTGCGCCCCGCCAAGCCCACCCTTTTCAAATATAGGTTTATTAGTCCAAGCCCACACACAAAAAATGAGATGCATAAATGAGTGATCAACACTCAAATATCATGTATTCTGACAAATAGTGACACACATCCATGAGTGCTTTCAACCAATAAAAGCTCACCTTGAAAACGCACCTAATCGAAGTAATTAAATTGACATATAGTGACAACAACCAAAATGAGTTTATTTAATTAACTCATTTCATTGAAGTAGCATAACTAATTGTTTTGGAGTACATTGCACAACTAATCTAAGTGAGTAACGCTTTACATACTCAGAGAGTAGTAAAGCTCATCAACATTGCGTGTGAATGAGTTTGTGTCACCCTTTACTTACTGATCTCTGGAGTATGTAAAGCGTACTCACTAGGTGAGTCCCCTAATCCTTTTTGTTTGTTTGTTTTGCCTGTTTTTATAATGATATTTGGAATGTTACGATGATAATACACATCAGTGCATCAATTCTCTCAAACCAATACACTGCATTAACTCCACTTCAGTGCATCAATTCACACAAACCCAACACATTGCATTGACCAATGCATCAAATTACTCAAACTGTGAACATGACTGACAAAGTAATGGGAAAACCATGCATGTTAATACTAGTTGTTAGTGTTATCAGACGATGTATATCATCGGAACATTCCAAATATCATTATAAAAAAACAGGCAAACAAACAGACAAAAGGGAAGACTCAACCCCAAAGACAATAAGAGCATGCAGACTCTCCGCTCTCGATCCGTTCTGCTCACAGAGTGTAACTCATATATGGTTCCGCTAAACATGTACGGCACTTAAGGGGGTATCTCACTGTTGCGAACCCAGGCGAATTTACAGAGTGTTATATATATAGAGAATCTACCAACGTTTTTGTGCTGGCTGTTAGACAAGGCATAAAGGGGTTATCTCGTTGTATCAGAGAATGGCATGTTTTCTTTAGCGATGCTTTGTAAGCCAAGTCAAAGGGGTTTTCTCGTTGTATAAGAATGCAATATATTCTTTTGTGCTGCTTAGTTAGGCAAGCTCAAATAGGGTTATCTAACTGTATCAACAGGCATGTTTTTCTTTTGTACTCCATTGTAGGCAAGCACAAAGGGGTTGTTAACTGAATGAATCATGGCATGTTTTCTTTTGTAGGCCTACTGCCTTTTAGGTTAGGCAAGTACAGGTGGGTTATATTATATGTATTGGCATGTTTTCTTTTTGTACTGCTTTTTTAGTGCAATCACAAAGCAGGGCCGTGGAGCGTTTTTGAAAGTAGATAGCTGAGGCCGAAGGGGGGGGGGGGGGCTGAAACGAAGACGTGTCGTAGTTTACTCATCTACGTGAATTACAGGCATATAGAAATTCTCAAAGCAATTTCCACTTTACTCGATTGTTAGTGTTTTCACAACCCGATCATGCCACCAAGGCCGTACCAAGTTGAAGAGAAACTCACTTGCAGCAATTATTGTTAACGTAATTGAACATGTAAAGTTACTAAGGGATACTCAGAAAAAAGTATACTATATACTGCAAATTTTTTTTTTCTTGAGTATCCCTTAGTAACTTTACAGTTCTGGAAGAGCGGGTGGTACTTTTAACAGAAACACAGATTCTGAAGTAAAAAATACGTGATATACGAATAAAAGGCACTCACAGGCTGCAAGAGTAGCAAACGGGTTTACATGGAAAACTAGTTCTCGTTTTTTGTGTGCATATATGCATATCAGAAAAATGTAACTGGCCCTCATTATTACTTTTTATTTCATAGAACAACTAATTGGACATTTAAAAAGGACACAAATACATCATAATAATCCACGCATGTTGAAATATCTCTGATTCCGTCTCTGATTCCAACTAATATGAATTTTTATTTATTTTGGTGTTTAGTTTCACGAAAAATTGATAAAACCTTGTCTGAACCCATGGTTTCTAAGGGCGAGTGCTCACCGGACCAGCTGTCTTACGGACCCGCTGTCCCTGGCGGACTCGTGGTCCTGATATCGATTCGGCCAGCGGACCCGTGGTCCTGATGCAATTCGGACCAGATGTTCCTATGTACGGACCGCTGTTCCCTATCTCGATGCACATTTGCACGAGGCGCATGAGGGGCAGCGTGCGAAAACAATGTGATCGTGAGTACGAGTAAGCGGGGTTAACGTAGTCTGCGAGCACAGACTCAATTTGACACTTAAAAATTTCAAGTCTAACGTATCGAGTGGAGACAAGCCTTCCACAGCTCACTGCCTGTCATATAAATGGGTGAAATCTAGTTCTTATTTGCCGTCAGGACAATTACCCCCGGACAATTACCCCGGACAATTACCCCCCAAGGACAATACCCCCCGAGGACAATTACCTCCCCCGACAATTACCCCCCGAGGACAAATTACCCCGACATTACCCCCCGAGGACAATTACCCCCCGGACAATTAACCCCCGGAACAATTACCCCCCGAAATTACCCCCCGGACAATTACCCCCGGACCAATTACACCCGAGGACAATTACCACCCCCGCCCCCGGAGAATTTCCCCCGG
>CALNVZ010000877.1:0-35076 GCA_940671915.1 Paracentrotus lividus
TACCTACCTGTTACCTGGGGCGCCCGTGAACACTTGGCCAACATCTTTTCCCTCAACCGTTTCTGTCCTCCACTGCTCTCTGGGACTCCGCCGTTCTCATCCCTGTCCATTCCCGGATGTTATCTTCCCATCTCTTTCTCTGTCTTCCTCGTCTGTGACTACCCCTAACTGTCCTTTGTAACATCGTTTTTGCGAGATACGTTGAGCGCGAAACATGTCCATACGACTTCTATAATAAATCTATATTAAGGATAACATAAAAAAGATTATAGAGCGCATCATATACCATTACACCAAAAAATGACTGTATACGCCTTTTGGATAAAGAGGGAATCGCTTGTTAACCATTGTAACTGCAATGAAAAGGCACAATACCAAATAATTATTGGATTGCATTGGATGGAAACACAGAATGAAATCTTGAATGTATGGCAATTGATCATATATGTTTTCTATGTATAATCTTCATCTTGTGTTACTGCCTGCCTTCAACTATCTAGTTAATTACTCCACTGACAGTCATAAAGTTACATAAACCTTATAAGATCCTACTGTGTGGGCCTCAAATTTTCTAAGTTTGATAATTTCTTTTTATGCTTGAATATTTGTAATGACGAATCTGTCATGTTCCTCATTTCTGAAGCTTCGTTTAGATTTTTCCTAAATGCCGTACATGACTTACTATATCCGTTATAAATTTTGTGAATGGAACAAATGTAGAATGGGTATAAGAAGTCATGCGGTTCAAAAGTAAAGCAGTAAATACATATTTATAGTTCAGAAAGTTTTTTCTGTTTTATTGGAAAAGTATATCGCGCAAATGTATATAAATATATATTTTAACAACACAAAATTATGAGATCAGTTATTTGAACGAAAAAAATTGTTATGATTGACAAATTGCTGATAATAGTAAATGGTGTCAAGAAACGTGTATCTTGTTTAGCACATAAAGTCAAAGGTCAAATATTAAGCTCTAAATGTTGACTTACATCCATATAAAACTCAGTGATGAAAATATTAATATATGGTTGTGGATATATTATCATACATCAGTAACCAAAAATGTTTTGTAGGGATCTACAAGATTTGATTCCTATAACTGAATAGGCCTTTATAGGTTATTATGCTAATGTTACCTTCTCTTTAAATTGAAAAACATATCTTTTAAACTGAAAAATTAAGAAGATCGCATTCCTTACCACGTATAAAATGTTTCTTTGAGAATCAGGCTTTAAAGATTATTATTCAATCAACATGAATTATCTGTAATTGTTGTTAATTTCTTACCCGTATTGCATAAAACATAATCTTGTTATATCGTTTTGATACATATAATAGTTCACGACAAGCACGTTGTATTGTTATTATATTCCCTTAACTCTACATGTATTATGTCTATGTAAAATGTAAAAGTTCTTGATTTGACAGTACATAAAACTCTTTGAAGCCTTAACTTTATAATGCAAATCATGTTTAATTATTATCATGTAAAAAGTTTATAAGGTAAATCTAATAATTTCAGAATGCTAAGTAACAATAATAATTTTGATGGGACACAATACTCTTTCTCAATTCAATGGTAAATGTTTAACTTTGTTATGTAAATCATATTTAATTATAATCCTGTTATAAGTTATGTAATTATTATGAGAATGTTAAGTGACTATGTACTTTTATATGCCATAATCAAATATATTCTCACATGCGCCAGGAGTGTCAATTCTGACAGACTTGGCGCGTAATAAATTGTCATTATTATTGTTATTATTATTATTATTATTATTATTATTATTATGGTTATGGCACATATATTTTGATATATATCTTATATATCCTTAATGGTATAAAACATGTTCTATCCTATCGATTGATCATCACAAGCACTGATGGAGTTACGTGTTACTTATATCCATAGAAAACTTAGTGATTAATATATTAATATGGCTTTGGATATATTATCATACATCAGTAACCAAGTTGTGTGGTATTTTGAAGTCGAAACATTTGTCAAAAATATTTTGTAGGGAACCACAAGATTTGATTCCTATAACTGAATAGGTCTTTATTTGTTATTATGCTGATGATCCATTCTCTTCAAATTGAAGAACATATCTTTTAAACTGAAAAAAAAATAAGAAGACCGCATTCCTTACCTCGTATAAAATGTTTCTTTGAAAATCAGGCTTTAAAGATTATTATCATGATTATGGTACATATATTTTTATATAAATCTTTTCATCATAAATGTACATGTTCATAAATTTATCGTGTAAAGGAACTTAATGATATAAAACATGTTCTCTCCTATTAATTGACAATAGCAAGTATTCATGAATTTACGTGGGGTCCTTACGCCTGCAGCCTACAAACCTTTCAAAGTCAAAATAATTTGTTCTATTTTCTAGAGCTTATACACGAACAGAATATATTTAACCGAAACGTGTAAAATGTTTATTCAATTAATTATCTAAGATCATTATGGTATGCATAATTAACTCCAATTTTTTTTAAGCTCACATTACATTTCCATAAAGAAGAAAATACGAGAAAGACGTCAAGACTCTTAAAGGTATGAATTCAGGTTACTTCAGAAAAATTTCTGTGCAGCCCCTTTGTATCTCAATATTTTTATTCTACTTTATTCGCCCGTTTTGTTTTTTTCAGGAAAAATGCCCTCTTTTCACTGTCCCTTCACTTTTAAATTCATTCCGACGCGTCTCCATTTACAAAATGTTTATTCATATTCATACTCTCTAATGTTTATTTTGAAATATTTGTAATAAATAAATGCAAAAAAAAAAAAAAAAAAAAAAAATACAAGTGACGTGTGATTTTCAATAATTGGTTCCAAGTAAGGCAGCCTTTCCCCCCTAAAATGTAGCAAACATTATGTCACACCTCTCTCTCTCTCTCGATGAATAAATAAATCAATAAAAATCAGTCATTCCTTTAAGGTTCCAGATTGTATTGAGGATAGGCAAATCCTATTGCGATTTGAGAGTTGTGGAAAATTTGTAGCTGATTCTGCACAAGGGAAGGCAAAAAATTCCATAGAAAAGATTAACTCTTGTATGAAAATAAAAAAAATGGGAAACGGGGGAGTTATTTCGTCACGAAATATTACATATTACACAAACACACACACACACACACACACACACACACTTTACATAAGCATACATATCTGAGCATTGGAATGAAGGCCGTATACATGGCTCGTATTAAAATGAAGAAAAACTAGAGCTTTATAATTGTAATGCGAACAATTATCGGTGGTATCCCTTACAAAAATATCGTGTGGTACCACACAACGGTACCATACAAAATACCACAGGATTTTCCTATGGTTTTTTTGCACAAATACCACACATAAATACCAATACAGCAGTATCAACAGCCAAAATACCATAGGATTTTCTATGGTTTTTTGGCACAAATACCACACAAAATACCATACAGAAGTACCATACAGCCAAATACCATAGGATTTCCTATGGTTTTTTGGCACAAAATACCACAGGATTTCCTACAGCAGTACCATACAGCCAAAATACCATAGGATTCCTATGGTTTTTGGCACAAATACCACACAAAAATACCATACAGCAGTACCATACAGCCAAAATACCATAGGATTTCCTATGGTTTTTTGGCACAAATACCACACAAAATACCATACAGAAGTACCTATACAGACAAATACCATAGGATTTCCTATGGTTTTTGGCACAAATACCACAGGATTTCCTACAGCAGTACCATACAGCCAAAATACCATAGGATTTCCTATGGTTTTTTGGCACAAATACCAGAGGATTTCTACAGCAGTACCATACAGCCAAAATACCATAGGATTTCCTATGGTTGTTTGGCACAAATACCACACAAAATACCATACAAGAGTACCATACAGCCAAAATACCATAGGATTTCCTATGGTTTTTTGGCAGAAATACCACAGGATTTCCTATGGTTTTTTGGCAACAAATACCACAGGATTTCCTATGGTATTTTAGCACAAGTTCCAACAAAAAATACCAATACAGGTGTACCATACAGCAAAAATACTTAATAGCATTATCCCAAACTAGTACCACACATCAATACCGCCCACACTTACCAGGATTAAGACATACCGTTGCGACTGGAACACCACACGCCGTTAATTCAGAGTTGCCAACCGCCGTTACCACAGGACTGCCGCTAGACACAAGGATACCATACACTGGTTATTATACCACTATTTAGCAAAAATATTTTTGGTCACAGTTAGTTATTTTCTATATTTGTTGATAATAATGCAAATGTCAAACTATCGCTCTTGATGTTACTTTGTGTTTAGGGAATATATTCCCTAAATAAAAAAATATTAATATGCAGGCAATTACTAGTTAATGAGGTAAGCTTCACAAATACTGATTTGTGCATACAAAAACATTGTATGCAAATGAGCTAATTACCATAGTACCACACGAAGTACCACAGGAATACCATACGACTACCAAACTTCAGCAGTAAACCGCCATAAATTCACTATGGCTAATGCCCGTTGGTTTCATCCCTGTTGGATGTTTGTCTTCAATCAGTTCGTCAAATTACCATTTGGTCTAATTAATTCCCATTTCGTCTAATCAAGTCGACTAGGTCAAACACCACTTAGTCAATTCCTGTAAGAAACTATCCCTTAGAAAAAAATATCCTTTGACAATACTAAACAACGGTAGGTATTGGCGGCGTCCCGGGTGTACGGGGACGATCGAGTTCCCCCCCCCCCATCGATTTTGTTTTTCTGGGGGATCGTCCACCTTGATTTTTAAAGCTTAAGAAAAAATATATGTACATATATTAGACGAAGAGGCACAGTGTGCGTAAAATGTACCAAGTTCAGGTCATTAAAAAGCAAAATTTTCGGCTCGCGCTTCGCTTGCAAACAAAAGCACCAGACAATAATTAAACTAATAATCTTTCTTCAGGTCCCTATATTCATTTATTCTTTTATTTGTTACACACGCTTTATTGGCAACTTTGGCAATATGTGTGGGGTAGGTCATTCTATTGTGAATTTTGGATATTAGCCTATATTATATGTCTCTTTGGGGTGCTTTATTTATTCCGACTAGTGTATAATTAATTCCTCTCCAAATTTGGCGGCAATCAGGGGGACATGTCCCCTTGATTTTCAAAGCTTCACATTTTGTTTTTTATTTTCTAAATAATTTGATATTTTGTATTTGCCACACTTGTCCAATTGTGATGGAAAAACTTTTAATTTTCTTTAAATTCTTTGTTTTCAGGTCCGTATCGTTATAAAAAGTGACCATATTCAGAAAGGGATTACAAACATAATATATACATTGTAAAACGTTGATTTATGAGATTTTCACTCGCTCTTCGTAATTGTATTTTCTTTAAGAGTAGTGATTATCAGCTAGTGAATACAATGATTAATGTTATTATAGAGCAAAATTTTTAGCTCGCGCTTCGCGCTCACAAACAAATAAACATACAATGATTTAAATACCATACATGTGGTATACATGTGGTATTTGTGCCAGAAAACCATACACCAATACTATACATATGGTATTTGTGCCAAAAAACCATACAGCAAAACCATACATAACATAACATAACATAACATAACATAACATAACATAAATTTGTATAGCGCAGCTTTTATATGGATATATTCAGCTGCGCTGGCTCAGAGCTCTTTTTTACTTAATTCTATATACATATACATCGGCAATTTCTTAACTGAATAGATACGTTTTCAATTTAGATTTGAAGATGGTTAATGATGGAGAGCTTCTTATATCAAGAGGCAGACTATTCCATAGTTTAGGTGCAGCAAGTACAAATGCACGATCACCAAGTGTGATATGTGATACATATGGTATTTGTGCCAAAATACCATACAGAAATACCATACATATGGTATTGTGCAAAAAAAACATACAGCAAACCATACATATGGTATTTGTGCAAAAAACCATACAGAAATACCATACATAGGTATTTGTGCCAAACATACAGAAATACCATACATATGGTATTGTGCAAAAAAACCATACAGCAAACCATACTTATGGTATTTGTGCCAAAAACCATACAGAAATACATCATATGGTATTTGTGCCAAAAAACCATACAGCAACCATACATATGGTATTTGTGCCAAAAAACATACAGAATACCATACATATGGTATTTGTGCCAAAAAACCATACAGAATATACCATACATATGGTATTTGCCAAAAAAAACATACAGCAAAACCATACATATGGTATTTGTGCCAAAAAAAACATACAGAAATACCATACATTATGGTATTTGTGCCAAAAAACACCCATACAGGCAAAACCATACATATGGTATTGTGCCAAAAAACCATACAGCAAACCATACATATGGTATTTGTGCCAAAAACCATACAGAAATACCATACATATGGTATTTGTGCCAAAAAACCATACAGAAAATACATACATATGGTATTTTTGTGCCAAAAAAAAAACATACAGCAAAACCATACAATATGGTATTTGTGCCAAAAAAAAACATACAGAAAACCATACATATGGTATTTGTGCCAAAACCATACAGCAAACCCATACATATGGTATTTGTGCCAAAAAAACTATACAGCAAAACCATACATTGGTATTTGTGCCAAAAAACATACAGAAATACCATACATATGGTATTTGTGCCAAAAAAACCATACAGAAATACCATACATATGGTATTGTGGCCAAAAAAACATACAGCAAAAGCATACTTATGGATTTGTGCAAAAAACCATACAGAATACCATACATATGGTATTTGTGCCAAAAAACATAAACCAAAGCATAATAAAAAAACCAGCAAAACATAATATGGTATTTGTGCCAAAAAAACCATACAGAAATACCATACATATGGTATTTGTGCCAAAAAAACCATACAGAAATACCATACATATGATTTTGTGCCAAAAACATACAATACAGCAAAAACCATAACTTATGGTATTTGTGCCAAAAAACCATACAGAAATACCATACATATGGTATTTGTGCCAAAAAAATACAGCAAAACCATACATATGGTATTTGTGCCAAAAAACCATACAAATACATACTATGGATTTGCCAAAAACCATACAAAACATACATATGGTATTTGTGCCAAAAAAAATAAAGCAAACCATACATATGGTATTTGTGCCAAAAACCATACAGCAATACCATACTATGGTATTTGTGCCAAAAATCCACAAGCACTGCTGTATGTATCTTATGGTACCCCTTTTCCTGTGTGGTATTTCCCTATGGTACTTCTATGGTATTTGATTGTACCATAGAATCATAGGAAACCACAGGACATTCAGAAATACCATAGGAATACCACAGGACATTCAGAAATACCATAGGAATACCACAGGACATTTTTGTAAGGGATGTACTAATATGTATGTGTAATGCAAAAAAGTATGCAGCAATAGGCTACATGAGAGAGAGAACAAAAATGAAACGGAAATAGAAAGTGAAATAAACTTTTAGGAAAAGAAGAAAATGAAATGTGTAAAGTGATGAATTAATATTTAATTACCTTTCACAATTCAACTGATTGGGAACTGTCTCAGCCTTAACATGAAAAGCATTGGGAAAATAATCGACCAATATTTATCCTGATAACTTAATTTGGTTTGAAAACAAAATGAAATTTTGGGTTTGCATGAGAATATGCCGATGTTTTATTCCTTAGACCCCACATTTTATAAGTGGATTATATTTACTATGTCATTAATTTTCAGAGCATGTGAAAAAATAAAAAGGGTTTCGACCTTTCGGACGAGCTTTGGAGGATTCTAAAGACGTATGTTTTGTACGTTAATTGCCCCATTGACGCACGCGCGGAAATTGAAATTTGATTAGCGCGTGCGTCTGTATTGTCAGCTGGAAACGATTTAAAATATATAGAAACTCCTAGGAGAAGTGTCTAAATTGCCAATGAAGAAAAAAAAACCCGGAATTTTTATGCGATTTACAAAGTGCGCGCAAAACGCGCGCATGGGCGCTTACGCGCGGAAATTTTCAAAATTCTTGAAATGGCCTGAAACATATTTTGTATAAATATGGGGTGATTTTGTAGCCATTTTTAAGATTTTGACACACCGGTTTTGAAAAATGTTCAACCTGTTACAGGCATTATTTCAAATAGCCTGTCGAATTATTTTTTGTTCTGGAACGCGATGCTCTTTCATTGAGACAGTCACCACTCATTTGGCGAAAATTTTGACGCCAACGCTTCTGGACTTATAAAAAAAAAAAAAAAAAAAAAAAAAAAGAAAAAAGGAGCATTTGCAACTGATGGTGTATCCAACTCTGAAAAGATAATTGGGGGTTGCCGTTGATCCTAACGAATTATTCAGGATTTTGTGTAGGCATGTTTTTGGCCAAAAATGGCATATTTTGACAAAATTGACAAAATTCGCATGCGCGTAGTTCCAACTTGAACAGACGATCATTTTGTTATAAATAGTCTAAACATAGTGTTAATGGTGTCAAACTGTTGTGAATATTATCAAGATTTCTTTAAGAGCAAAAAATCGACGATCTGAAGCTGCATTCATCGCCTCCGCGCATTAATGCGCGCAAAATCGTGCGCGCGCAATTTTTCTTGAAATGCTTAAAATGACCTGAAACGTACTCTAATTCAGCCATAAAGTGATTTTGAACATTTTAAAATTTTGCGCGCGCGTAATTCCTTAATGCGCGTACTTACGCGCGCGCATTATGTTCTCAAAGATGCGCTTCAATTTAAAGTTTATGTGTACTAAATATGATCAATCAATGATTATTAGTTATGAAGTTATGATTGATAATGAGATTTTACAAAATGGCGTCTAGATGACGTCAAATTATGCTAATGAGCTAGAAAAGATTTCAGTGCTCAGATTTCATGATGATCTATCATTGCTGAAAATTTGAAATATTTTAATGCATTATTTTTGGAGTTATCGTGTCTACAAGAATTGATCAGAAAACAGAAAAAAAAAAGAAAAAAAAAAAAAAGAAAAGAAGATTCGGACAATAACAAGAGGTGATATGTACATACGTACATACCACCTAAAAATGAGAGCTACGTCTCGATTCGTTTGTCGTTATTTTTTCGTATTTAGATATATCTTTGTTTCCACTCGCAATAAAAGCCTAGGCACAAGACTTGGGAATAACAATATGTTTTGAGTTTTGGGGGAATATTAGTGTAAATTACTCCACCTGGTTGATTTATTTCCGATAAATATAATGCAGCATTATTTTCTCATATTTATATACATGTATATCGTAATAACAATTTTGTTTTCACACTTAGCAGCAATACCGTCGTAATTCTTGTGTATCTTTATCCGGATTGCCTAGCTATAAGCCGGTTAATGTTGTCATCATCATCAGTGTCATGTTTTATTCATATGAAGTTATTTACCAAAAATATCTAGATAGAGAAGGAATGCCCATACAAGATACACAAATTTTCGTTACACATAATGAAATGAGAATATAGAAAAATGTGGTTGCAAAGTTTTCTGTATACGACAGGCTTCACATGTATCAGATACACTGCAGAATCTTTTTATGTTGGTATAAACAGACGATATTTCTCCAACAAATAATACATGCAAATTGCTCTGATTAACATGATTAATCCCATATATTCTGGTCTAGATGTTAGTGGCATATATTTCATATTCATTTTGAGAAGCAAATAAGACTTTAAGACTTTCCTCTACAGTATTCACGTATACACTGTTTAGCGATTATAGATAAAATATATACACTGTCATTCAAACCACCTTTTAAATCTCACCGCTTATACCCCCGTCACACTGAGCTCGTTCCTACTACGTCCTTGCAAATTTTGCCGAACGGACACAGTCTGTGTGTAAACTGAGTGGACGTAGAAAATACTTCTTACGATCTGTTTACGAACTTCATGGACTAGCTCGGTCGGATTTTCACAAAAGTGTTCAAAAAAATCGGGCGCCCATCTCGTCCTAAAATTTAACGGGGTGGCAACGTACCTGAAACGAGATGGACGTACTACAAACAAAATTGCCGTACTTAAATCATTCTAAAGATGTGCTAGGACGTCTTACAAACGAGCATTGTATATTCATTATCAGCTTGAAGTTACGAATACGCATGAGGTCTGGCCAGAGGCGGCGGAACGAATTCGAAAGTGGGGGGTCACGATGAAAAAGGGGCACTTTTCTAAAGAGGGGGCACTTGAGACTCTAGAGGCTTTATAAGAAAAGTATTCAGATAAGTAGGGGTTTCGCATAAAATTTGCCTTTAAATTTGTGCTTTTAAAAATTTTAATGGCTTTGTATCTTATCAAAGATAAGCAAAAGGAATGCGAGCGCGAAGCGCGAGCCGAAAATTTTGAGATAATTGTTCATTATAAACCATATTTCGCATCCGCGAGCGCGAAGCGCGAGCTGAAAATTTGAGTTAATTGTGCATTTTATAATCTATTTAGTATCTGCGAGCGCGAAGCGCTAGCCGAAAAAATTGAGTTAATTTATATCCTATCCGGCAAATATCCGCGATCGCGAAGCTCGAGTTGAAAATTATGAGCTTAAAAGTGGAATTTTTTATGCATTATAGACCCTAGCTATTTAGTATCCGCGAGCGCGATGCGCGAGTAAATTATGAGCTTAGAAATGGAGTTCATTGTGCGTTATGACCCTATCAATTATAAAAAAATTATAAGCTTAAAAATGGAGTTGTTTATTGTGCATTATAGACCCTATTTAGTATCCGCGAGCGCGAAGCGCGAGCCGAAAATTTTGGTTTTAAGAGACATACATATAGAGTAACAAGGGACACTTTTTTGTATTAAAAGTGCCCCTTTTTAGTAATAAAAGTGCCCCTTTTTACTATAAAAATGGCATTTTATTAGCTAAGAAAAGGGGCACTTTTAGTCAGGAAAAGGGGCACTTTTATGGTGGATGAAAAAGTGGGGGGTCACAGTGCCCCCCCTGCCCCCCTGGTTCCGCCGCCTCTGGGTCTGGCAAAAACGGGCTAGGTTTGCTTTATGGGAACGGGCAGGTATTTGCGTTCAACACGTTCTAGCCACGGATAATGACGGCAGTATGAGACCGTTAGATAAAACTTTCTTGAGGCCTGTTTGGTATCGAACACGTTTAGTAGACAAGTAAGAACGGCTTTTGAACGGGAGATAACAAACATACCGCAGGAATACTTTAGTTTAGGTACGGAGACGCAAACGTTCATGATGAAACTAGAGTACTGGAAACTTGATTAAGAAACGGTTGCAATTAACTGGGGACGGGTTGGATTGTTTCAGAGCGGTCATTTTCACCGCACAATTTTAACTAGAATAAAACGGACTGGCAGACGAGGCAAAGACGTGATGGACGTATTAAAGGACTGTATACGACGTTTTTCTAATCTTAATTCCAGCTAATAATTAGGTATTGTTCAAATGTACGCGTTCTTTTACGGACCAAATGGCCGTTTTTTCGAATTATCTTAAAGTTGGGAGATCTGTAATTGTCAGACAATTAATTGTGTGGCAATTAACAGCTGATCTAATCGCTTATACTACTATCACACTGAACAATTTTCTTCATAGTTATTGAATTATTGCGGAACGGGCTTAAAGATGTACGTTCCCATAGTGTAGAGGGAGTTCAAAATAACGTACGCGGTGACGCACTTTGCAGCTGCCCATTATACTCTCTAAGACGTGGGACTCTCTTACGCAGTGGTCAAAACCGAAAGCTAAGAATGACGACGATTGCCGAAGTTCATGATCAATTTCTTATCGCAATGATTCGACTCTCGTCGATGAGAAACGGGTTTGTCCCCGGGCCGTGGCCTGTACAAGTGGCAGCGAGAAGGTAGCTTGTGATGACACACTACGCGACCACACCAATACAGTATCAAACATACACAACTACTATTCATTGTTGTCCTATGGAACAGAAATATTGCTGTTCATTCTTAGCTTGTACATAGTTCGATGTCTCACAGGCGCGATCCGTATTGCGATTTGGCTGGTTGTGTTGGCACTATACTGGTATGCTAAATTAGGTCATGTCTGCTGTCCTGGTCTGGTTAATGCCCCTTCTCTCCGTCGCTTACTAATTTCATGGATGGCGACTCATATCATGGAGGGCATCTTGATTCCTCGTTTTAGCTTAGCGATACTCGTGCAGGACCACCTTTAATCTATGTACACACGAAGTGAACGTACTTGAGACCTATTTCAATGTGCTTAGGACTTTATAGCACGGGCTTGGATAGCAATACGTTTCAATTTTTTAACACAACGGCATGTCATAATTCCCGTCACACTGAGTTAGTTCTCAATGCGTTCTTGGTAGTTCTTGGTGAACAGGCCCAATCTGTTAAAACACGGACTGAACGTAGTACAGACCTTTTAGAATCTAGTACAGACCGTTTACAATCTGTTTACGAACTTGGCAAACGGGCCCGAACGGAGAGAACGGAAAGGCATTCCGATTTTTTTTAACATGTTCAAAAAAATCGTACTGGCTTCCAGTTCTAAAATTAAACGTAGCGACAACGTTCCTTAAACGGGTAGGACTTACTCTGAACGAGAAGGACGTACTACGAACGTGGTACCTAACTTTTACCATGCTGCGCATAGGCACTTTTAGTGACGGTTTGGACGTGTTACGAACGGTATAGAGTGAACGAGCCGTTTACTCGGTCTGAACCGGATAACAACGTATTGCGGACGCGATAAAGACGGAATGGACGTAACGAGAACTATTTATGAACTGCCTAGTATCGTATTCAAGAAATTATATTTCAAAGTTATAAGTTCCAACCCGACCAAAGCCCGTTCAGCAATTTTTTAAAGAACGGGCAAGAACGTTATAGAACGACCTCAGTGTGACGGCCCCCTTACCCTATCCACTGTAAGTACATGTCAACTCTTCATGGTTTCCTAAAACGATAGGCCTAAGCCACATTATTCACATCGCGCTTTAAATAATGTCAGATCCAAGCACATGCTTTTAGGTACTATAACAACACATGATTTCGCTTGGGTGAATTCATGGAATTGGTTGCCTTGCTGCCCCTCAACGCCTACGATTTCCCCTTCGACGTGATTTCCGTCTTCGACTTCGGCGTGGAGGACGGGTCGTTGGATCTGTGAGAACCATTTCATTAGGACCAGGAAAGTCGAGTAAGTGAGTCGACGAGTCGATATCCGATCTGGTTGGTAGACTGAAAGGTTTGAGCTCATCGAGAGAGACACGATTGTCACCTGGGGATATTCAGATAGGGATATATAGATTGATTTAAAAAGCGACTGGAACATTACTTCTTTTCTTTCTTGTATTCCACACGCGAAACTAGAAATAAACCTATTCTCTTGAATCAAAATCACTTTTGCATCTCCTTGACTATCCTTGACCACCACTATCAGTGACTGCCACCCTGATAAAAATAATTATTCTTATCATTCTTTTGGTCATTGTCATCACATCCTTATTTCGTCATTCCAATAATATCATCATTATACTCTTCAACACCATCGTCTTCAATAACATCTCCAATATCAACACCTCCATCAATATCCTAATCATCATCGTTCATATTATTTCTTTTTTAACGTTTACAAGGGGCGTCGTTATTAATATATCTGCCATATATTTTTTTTTGTTTATCATATTCATCGTAAGAATTTATTCACCAATATAATCAAGTCCCCATTTAAGGTCTCACCATTTATGTCTAGTCGCAAAAGCATATGATGAAATTCTGAAAGAGCGCCGCCACCTGACGTCCACTCAGGATACGACACAAGGCCGTTCCCATCAAGATCAATGCCGGCAAAAGCTACTTCTTTGCTGATATTTCCAGAAAAATACCTCGCTACTTCAACAGGGATTCTGTACAGAAAAGGAAACACATTTGTAGGCCAGTTATGATCGTGTTTCATCTTAAGCACGTCGACTATCAAGTATAATTATCTGAACGGTTTAACTCTTTGCCCGCCACATTGATTTTAAGCATTAAAAAAAAAAGACTTTTCTCTTTAATTATAGAAAAATAGTATAACAATGTTTGCTTAGTATTAACTAGGAGAAATTAAGCCTCAGACCCGGTACTAGCATTATCAGTGATTTTCCGATCTTTTCGCCCAGCCATTACAGAGAAAGAAATTATTACGATTGTATAGTTAATAAGTACAATTGTGACTATAGTCGAATTTGGCAGGCAAAGAGTTAAGCATCTGAATTATACCCCTGACGGCCAACCATCAACCCCAAATATTATATATCAACCCAAATATTATATGCTCGAGAAGGGCAACTTATATATTTTTCTCTGTAATTTCATCTCCTATGGAGGTGCAAGTTGAACTAGATAACGTTACTGTATTTTGGATATTTTTTTTTAATGAAGAAAAAAAAACGATATCTTCATGTAACGGCAACCAGAAAAGGAAATACCGCCATCATCAGTGTGGAAATGTATCTCACTGATCTGGGTCGGGTCAAAGTAATTCAAATTTGACTGTTAAAACCATAACTGACGGTAACAGAAACAACAACGAGAATAAAATGCATACCTGGGGCGACTTGTTTCCTGTACGGCAGGTCAGGGTGCAATTGGATAGAAGGGGAAAAAAGGGAGAAGAAAGACAGGGAGAGAGATCATTAAATTTTTGAAATAGATTGCTTGAATTGCCCAAATCGCTTGAAATAAAGTCTAATACAGCTTTTAATAAAATCAGCTTGCCATGAATACAACGAAAAAATGAACTTATAAAGAAAAAAACGGTACGTAATTTTATTTAAAATTCCTCATATTTATCCTGAAATGTCGCACATATACAAAAAACAAAAATGTCCTCATAATATATGTATTATATGAAATATATATATAATGTATTGTATATTATGTTCTTCTGAACAGACAAGGGCAACATGGTATTTACAATAAATAAGTTATATAACCTCATGTTATTAAGATCAACAAATTGAAATAAACAAAAAACACAATATCAAATGTTCTAACTTTGCTCATTTAATTTCGTAAGTGAACACGGTAGTGAAGCAAAGGAAAAATGAATAAAAACACACACACACAAACGTAAACAAAAAAGAATTTTTCTTAAAAAAGAAAACACCACAGAAAATACAGGAGCAAGCGTCAATTTTGAAAACAAACCGAAAGGAAGGCTAGATATTTAAATGTTGCCTCATCTACCATCCTTAAAATTATGTATGATATGCCGTTTATTTTTGTTGTTTTGCTCTATTGTTGCCTTTTAGTTTAGAACGATATAGAGTCATTTGTATTAGGGTACATGCAGGTAATATTGGCTAGCAGGTAATATGGGCCACGTGAAGCAAATCATGCCGTGACCGGTGACCGATGACCGGTGTGAGCACCACATTTTGTTCATTATAAACTGTTTACGAAAATCTATCGTCGTGAGAGCATCTGATGCCGAAATTTCTCTGAGAAAATTGCTGAAAACCAACAAGGAAGGTAAAAATTACGGCATTTTTTTTTTACCCTGCTGTAAAATTTGATATTTCACAGAATGTGATGGTGTAAAAAGTGTTTCAGGGGGTAGCCTCAATTGTTTGTATATTTAGTAAGCTTATAGCTTCAGTTTGATCATAATAGGGTGTACAGCACACAGAAAAAAATAAGTGTCTAAGTGACCCGTTTACAAGAGTCCAGCTCTGTCCCTGAGATGACACTTAAATTGGTTAAAGCAGACTCTTTAATTTGAGTACAACTGACACCTTATTGGAGTGCTACCTTCTTGAGACTCCGACCTAGAGTCAGAACATGTTTTAGATCTCTCTGAGTGTCATCTCAGGGACAAACGTTCGACCACCCCAAACGCAGAGTTTAGAGTGACACCGATCTCGCTCGGAGTCTATTAACCTTCTTACTCCATCTGGAGTCAAACATGACTGGACTCTCTCCGAGTGTCATCTCAGTGGTACAGAGAGCGTTCGACCGCCCCAAAACCTAGTTAGTACACCTCGGGAGATCTAGCCATTCTTGTATCTCCATCTGCCGAGTCAACATTACTAGACCTTCTCTGATTCGAGTGTCTCTTCAGGGACAAACGTTCAATCCCACGCAAACCAGAGTTTAAGGATATGAACTATCCGAGCTCGTGGGGCCAGAACTACCTTCCTGACTACCAACTGGGTAAAACATACTTGGACTCTGCTCCGAGTTGTCATCTCATGGGACAATACGTTCGTAGAGATCCCCCAAAGATTTACCTAGATTTTTTAAATGCTCACCTCATGGAAGTCTTCCTTATTTGGACTAGAGGAGTCTAGCATAGGGAGTAGAGTGACACCTCATTGGAGTCCTAAACGCCACTTGACCCCTCCAGGGAGTCTTAACATGATGACCTTATTTGGTAGTGCTATCTTCGGACAATGTTTCAACCTCCTCAGAGTAGTAATATGAAGGACCATATCGTAGTCTTACTACCACCTTAGACTTCCAGCAGTGATCCAGGTTTATACTTATGACCCAGATGGAGTTTAGATAGACACCGAGTATTAAGACCTCAAGGCTCACTGTCATATGGGGGATGTCCCGATACACCTCACATGGGAGTCTTAGATAACACCATCGTGGGAGTCTACCTTCTTGACTCCACACTGGAGTCAAACAATGCTAGAACTCTCTTTGAAGTGTCATCTCAGGGACAAACGTTCGTCTTCCCCCACCAGAGTTTAGATGATACCTCATCTGGAGTCTTCCTATTGACCACTAGAGGAGTCTAGCATAGGAGTTTTTAGAGACACCCTCATTGGATCTACCCACTTTGACCGGTTAGGGCCCTGCAGGAGAGTCTTAACATGCATGACTCTTATTGGAAGTCACTCGGACAAATGCTCAACCCCAGAGGGAGTATAAAGGAAACCATATCAGAGTCTACCACCTTAGACTCCTAACAGGAGTCCAATTATACGTTTGGACCCAAAGGGAGTTTAGATGACACATATTGAAAGGTACCACACTGCACTTATTGGAGTCTACCCCACTTGACACCTCCAGGATCTAACCATGCACGACTCTTGTTGGGAGTCCATGCTGGTGGGACAGAATTGCTAGAACCCCAAATGGAGTTTTAGACAAAACCATATCAGAGTCTCTTATCTCTATCTTCTATGTACCCCTAGCGAGTCCAGCATACTTGACCCAAAGAGGCAGTTTAGATGACACTGTATAAAGGTTCCCCACTGCACTTCATTGGAGTGGTCCACAACATGCATGACTCTTGTTGAGAGTCATCTCGGACAAATGCTAAACCCCAAAAGAGTCATGTGGTGTGGCACATAGCCTCTAAGGTATCAATCTTTAACTCTTCAGTCTTCAACGGTTTGAACTATGAACGAGAATTGGGATTCCTATGCAGACTCCTATAGCAGTGCAGTGGGTAACCCTTTGAATACGGTGTCATCTAAACTCCGTTGGATTCAAAGTATGCTTGACTTCCTGTATGAGTGAAGGTGGTAGACTCTGCTATGGTTTTCCTCTATACTCCTCCGGGGTTTTGAGCATTTGTCCGAGAATGACTCCCATAAGAGTCATGCATGTTAAGACTCTGGAGGGTCAAGTGGGACACACTCCAAATGAAGTGCAGTGGGAAACCCTTTATGCAGTGTCATCTAAACTGCCTCTTGGGTCCAAGTATGCTGGACTTCGCTAAGGGAGTCTAAGGTGGTAGACTCTGATATGGTTTTTGTCAAACTCCTTTGTGTTTAGCATTTGTCGGAGATGACTCCCAAGAAAGAGTCGTGCATGTTAGGACTCCATGGAGGTGTCAAGTGGTAGACTCCAATGAAGTGCAGTTGGGTACCTCTTTATATGGTGTGCATCTAAACTCCCTCTTGGTCCAAGTATAAAATGGACTCCTGTAGGAGTCTAAGGTGGTAGACTCTGATATGGTTTTTCCTCTATACTCGCTCGGGGGGGGGTTGACATTTGTCCGAGATGACTCCAATAAAGTCATGCATGTTAAGAACTCCTGGAGGGTCAAGTGGGTAGACTCCAATGGAGGTGTCATCTAAACTCCCTATGCTAGACTCCTCTAGGGTCAAATAAGGAAGACTCCAATGAGGTGTTCATCTAAACTCTGGTTTGGGGGGGGGTCGAGCGTTTTGTCCCTGAGATGAACACAGCAAACGGAAGATTCCAAAACAGGAACAGAAACAAAGGCACGAAATAAAATACACATTAACTTGAATGAAGTCTGGTAGTGCACTGAATTTATTCAAGGGCTACTTGGCCACATCCAGAAATCATACAATACAAGATAAATTTACATATTCAAATTAAGTCAGAATTAACCAATAGAAATAAAGAAGAATGGAGGAACCCAACTCAAAAGTAAAAGTCCAATTCATAAGAATAAACCAATAAGAGATAAGAGGATGTAGATGAATAAAATGAGATGATTATGTAAATAAGAAATGTTGAACAAAAGAATGCAGATGTGGAAATTTGTATTGAATGAAGACATCTGAATAGCAATGGATGAATAGAGAAGAAAGGTTGAAGTCAAAGAGGAAATGGATGTACAAAGCTGAAATAAATACCAAAGCTAATAGAAATAAGGTCAAACTAACAAAGGAAACCTAAATTACAATAAACAGTCCTACCATATAAAATCTTCTTTAACAAAAATTGTCCTCATTTATAAATTCATTAAAAAAAAAAAAAATGTGATTTTCGAATACTACTAACCAGATTTTGAATTTATAGGGTCACAGAGACCCTCTATGATACTTCTCCGAACTCCTTAAATAGTCATATAAAAGTGCCTCTTCGAAAGAGTTTACTTAGACACCGAAAGGAGACATGCCGACTCTGATTGTTTACTGTTTTGCCGATCATGAGGTCAAATAAAGGGTCATAAAGACTCTCCATGATATTTTTTTGCCTGACGCTTTTCCAAATGTCATAAAAAACTGACTCTTGCGAAAGAGTATTTCGACAGCCAAAAAGGAGAAATCCCGACTCTGAATGTTATTTTTCAATCATGAGGATTAATAGAGGGTCAAAGAGACTTCTCTAAGATATCTTTTCCCCTGACTCTTTTCATAGTCATACAAAAGTGACTCTTCGAAAGAGTTATTAGACACCAAAAGGAGAACACCCGACTCTGATTGTTACCTTTCTTGAATAGAGGATTATAGAGGTCACAGAGACTCTCTATGATACCTTTTCCCGACTCCTTTTATAGTGCAAAATAAGGATTGTGACCCATAAAGGAGTCAATGCTGACTCCAAATAGAGGAAAAATCTGTGACTGCTGATTAGCACTTGCAAAACGCCTCGAGGTCCACAGTGGATCACGTAAGACTCTGCATGGTGTAATTATGCTGACTCCGTAGAGTCATGTCGACTCCTTCAGATAGGAAAATTGTGAATCTTTATTGTAGTGCTGGTCATCACGAGCCACTTGATCGTGTCGCTTTGACACTTTAATTTTTTTCTGTTGAGGTCATTTTGGTTGTTAATGAAGGGGGGGGGTGCAAGTGTCACACTGAATGCTTACCTGACATAGAAACAATTATGTAGGTAATATGGGCAGTCCAAATGGTGGAAATGATTCTGGTACTTGGTATTGTGATGATCATCAATCTCTTTCCTAATTTTTTTTAATATTACAGTATGTTAATTTAAAAAAATATTGTATATTGATTTGTATAATGAAAATGATATCTTTTAAGAATAATAATACAAAATACAATTTAAATATAATTTCTAGTCAAAGTATTTACCTGAAGGGTCTTATAATTCAAATGATATCCTTAAAAGTGAATGATTTTCACATTTTTAAGCAAATACTAGAAATAGTAGAGTCATTATAGTTTTTTAAAAATACAATTAATAGATATGCCGCATAATTACCTGCACATGCCGGTAATTAGGGCACTTTGGTGATGAACGTCAACATTGAATATGCAGACAGGGGGGTTGGTGATAATTTTTTTTTTCTTCACAATAAAAGTTGAGCACTAATTATTATCATACATTCGTCACTAAAGGTGAAAGTTTTTTTGCAGCTATACGACAATGATTTTTGGCCCTGACTTAATTTCTTGATATGTTTGTCCCTCGCTTTTAACTTTTTTGGGACCCTGGCTATATCTGGGACATTTGCGCCACCTTCACGGGGACCTTTTTCAAAAAAGTTTTTGTCAACCCCTCGTGATGCCATTTTTGTCATTTGTTCTCATTTTGGGGCCCCTTTTTGTTTTCCCGGCAGATAAGCCCCCTCATCCTAACCCCCAAGAAACGCGACTGAGGTTGTATGTTTTAATTGTTCTTTAAATTAAAATCTATATTTCTGGGACAGGATTGGTCTCTTGTCTAGGGAGGTGGTTGAAGTAAAAAGACGAGTTGGTGAAAATTCAGAAAATTTTATTCCACTTTATGCTGAATAACAAAAGAAATGAAAAGCCAGCCTTTAACCCTTAAATATCATCATTTCCCCTTAAATTTTGTTTAGCCTTGATGACAAGGCTGTGAATATCATTATTGATAAATTTTTATTTTGATTTATGTTTGGTTGAGATTTTAAACAATACATTTAGGGAAGGTAGACAATTTCCATGGTGGTAAAAATGAAATTCAAATGATGCTGAAACCGCCAATCAAATAAATTTGGACCCCTCCCCTAGACAAAAGAGTCGACCTGTTAACATAAATCTAGAATTGTAATTTAAAGAACAAAAAAATCTCCACCCAGACGTGGTTTCCTTGGGGTAGGACTGAGGGGGCCTTGCCCTGCTGGAAAGAACACACTCATTCACAATGTGAAACACAGTGTGATCAACTGTGTTTCACATTGTGAGAAGTTGCTCCACAAATGTTAAATTGGGGCGTTTTCACATTGTGGCCACAACTGTGAGCTGGTATATTCACACTTGTGAAATCAATTTCAACATTGTGAAGCAATGTGTAAGTTTTCCAACATGTGGTGGTGTCACACTGTGAAATCAACGTTTCCGTGTGGATAGTGTTTCACACTGTGTACAGCAGTGTGAACCTAAAATGTTTTCACACTGTGTTCACAGTGAATGAGTTGGTGTTCTTTCCAGCGGTGGTGGTAGCTTAACAGAAAAAGGGCCCCAAAATAAGAAGAATGGCGAAAATGGCCTTCTTTCTGAAGGTGACAGCTTTTTGAAAGAAAAATCCCAGGAATGATTGAGGGAACGCCAAGATATACCCAAAGATCCGAGAAGTGAAAGCGGTGACAAACACAATTCAAGAAATTAATAACGGAAACAAATAATGTTGCTTGAGCCAGAAAAATATTCCAACCTTAATGACGAACAGTTTGTAAAACAAAGTAGGCTGTGGTTTCATTTTGAATTTTGATGCAAATTATGCTAAGAGCTTAGGAGGCCGAAATGACCTGCATGTACCCTATGTTTTGAAATTTCTAATATTTAGCAAATCTTTAAAAAAGCCCTTCCTATGGTTTTCCTTTTGTAAAAATTGGTTACGCCACAATAAAAGAGACAGCTAGCTGATCATTCTATCGATGCAATGTACCAGAATGATTTAAAAAGTAGCTGTTTTGCTACGCTTATCATTAAATTATCCTGTCCGCTATGTCACTATGTCAATCAAGTATGTGCTCAAGCGTTACTTGTAATAAATGAATTCTTTCTATTGAAAGTAGGTATTATATTTTTGATCGATCTGAACTCACCCCAAGGGACCTGGGCGCATTCCTCTACCAAGTTCCAGGCTAGGCCTTCCCAGCCGGCCTATCTCCCATGATGGACCCGCTCCACTCAACATCCCCAATGTTAATGGAGATGCTGCACATAATGTAAGCACGACAAAGAGAAGAAATTCTTTCGTCATCTTTGCGTTGCTTTCTAGAAATCTGTTGGAAAATAAAATCAAGAGGAAGCTATTTATTTTGGATTCGTTCTTTAATGTGAGTAAAGTCCATGTGTAATTGAGGTACAGTTCTATTCTTGATAAATATTAGCTTAAAATACTGCCTAGGGACCTATCAGAAAAATGGATCCTTTACAGAAAGACGTTTTTAAACTGTGTTATGCTAATGTTCCGTTCTCATTATAAAATATTATTATGGCCGAAACGATATCAATGACCTCAAAAAAATATCAATGATTGATCAAATAATGTAAATTATGTAGGCTGCTCGCGAATGCTAATAAAAATTAAAAATAAAAAAAGACTGGGCGAATATTAAATGACAATGAAAAACACTAACCAATCGTGGGGTTTTAGACATATATAATCAATGAATCAATAATGATCTTTAAACAAGTATTAAATAAAAAATAACATATATTTTGCGAAGAGTAAGCCCATACCTTGATCATAGCAACTACCCAGAAAATGAACCTGGTTGGGGATCGTATAACAAAGTCCCAAGTAAGTAGAAGTATCCTTGAGATGAAAGAAATCAGTACGAACTTGCCTGTTTAAATGTCGACTCAACCACAAGTATCACTGGTAAGTTTGATATTGTGATACCACTTGAATATTATGATATGATAGATTATACAGGCTAATTGGTAAGTAGCTGTTTTCCGGATGTCCTTTTGCTTTGATAGCTGGCAAATTGCAAGTTTATAACTTGTTTTACCTATTTGAAGTAAGGTGAGTGGAAAGCGTTTCCGTCTTTTGTCTTCTTCGTCATTTTTTCCTTCTGTTTATTCGTTAAAAATGAAATTAATCTAAACCTGTGATTTCTCTCAACGCCTTCACATGAAGACCGGTTTTACCCAACTTCACAAAATTCGGCCAAAATATCAATGAAATTCTGACACATCTGACGTGACAAGCGTAAAAAGTAAGTAAGAACCATTTTACGGCTGGAATGGTCAAAACCTAAATGGCGATACATTTGGGATTTCACGTAGACTACCTCCTAAGATTTTGTTTCACTTTGAGTTTTTGACTTTCTGCAAGACAGTGTTATAAGTGTGATCAAAAGTGTTCCTTTGAAAAGTGGTTGCCATCTGTTTGCATTCAGCCATAATAAATCAAACACATAAGTCCAAATAATTTTATCATTTTTATCTGCCTTCCACACGGTTTGGGTGATAAGTTCCCTCAGTGACCATTTTCCTTTGGCATGTTGTGTAAAAATAGTCGCATTATAAGAGTTGAGTCCATAAAAATGTCCCGCACAGCGGGCTTATAGGCAGGATAATCCGTTCCCCTATTATTCCTTCATTACCTAAATTGAGGGGAATTTTAAAGGCCGCACAGCCGGTCTGTATCTTTTTGGTAAGGTAATTAAATAATGGGTTTTCATGACCTGTCGTGGTAGAGTCATCCTCGTGCATATGTTAGTATCTTTTCATTTAAATGTTGCTCGCATGACTGAATAATAGAAACGATCCTTCCGAAAACGGTAAAACTCACCTGCGGCAAATGGCTGGGTGAAGGATAAAAAAATTGAGAATTTATTACTAATACTGCACAGACAAATACACACACACACCCACAGGTACCCCCATTAATGGCGGCGGTGACAACTCGCCGTACCTTCGAACGTGCAAATCCCTAGTGGAATTTCGTAGAAAACTCGTGCAGCGGAGGTACCTTGGCAGGTCAACGCATGGTACGAAACGTGCAGGAAGTTTACAATACCCTATTTTACAGAGACGCAAGAAATGCGCAATGAAAGTTGACCCAGGACCTGTGCGTGCCATTGTATATTCCCAACGCAGGCTAAGTTGATTGACAACCGTGCCCCGTAGCCAACGAGAGTTGTGACCCGCCGCATGACACATCCACTAAACCACTACACCCATACAACCTCACTCACAAACACTCACATACACCCTACACACACACATACACCAGGCACACCCTAAAGAAAATACGGCAGCATGCAAAAACACTCAAACTCAAAAACAGTTGTTTTGTGAATTAATACTCCAAAACATTTAGTGATGGTCTGGTAAACAAACTCAAAGGGGACATGTTATGTGAACTTGTTTAACTCTGTTGTGTTGTGTGTGTGTGTGTTGTTGTGTGTGGTGTGTGTGTGTGTGCTGTGTGACGATGTGGCGTGTGCGTGACGGATGATAGGTTTGTGTGGGTGTGGTAAGAGAGGGTGTCTATGTGTGTACTCATATTCTGCCTACACTTGTTATCTATCTATATCCATCTATTGGTGCAGGGTAAGATTTTACCAGTCTTTCTCATATTGTTGCACTCAGTCATACGTGAAAAGATCGAAATGAAAAAGGTAACAACATATTCTGGGAAGGATGACTCTACCCAAGATACTAGTCAAGAAACCCATGATTAATATGTTCATGCTTCAAACAGACAATTACAAAATGATGGGACTTTATTTTTACTACTCTGTAATGGATCGGCCCTACTTCGGTACCTGCAGTTCCGACACCCAAATTTGGAGGCCATGTTAGATTAATCCGTTTGTATCTCCCCCGTCTCCTTTCCTCTCTCTGTCTCTTCCACAAACACACACCACACAATTTTACACACACATTTTACATTATGAGGACTAAAGACACAGCATACACCACACCCTCTCTCTCTCTCTCTATTTCTCTTCAACACACACACACACCTCACACCGCCCATCTACAATTATGAGGACACACACACATACACACACACTATCTCTCCCTCCCTTTCTTTCAGCTTATCCTCTTCTCTCGCTTACTCTCTCCACTCTCCTAATCTCTCTTTCTTCCTCTATCTCTCTTTTTCAGCTTACCTCTCTCGATTACTCTTAATCCACTTTCTATCTCTCTTTTCGTTTTGTCTCCTCTTTTAGTTTATGTTCCCCCCTATCCTTATATCCTTGGCGTATCCAAGGGCCGCTGAATTAGATTTTGCCACTCATATCGAACAATGAATGTGTACAACAATGTATAAACAGTTTTGTCTGATTCCAATTATAACAGGTAAAATAACGGTTAGAACTGACAAATGCCTATATCTCTCCCGTTTTGAATGGTAATGCCGGAAATTAGGACCCATGATAAGCTTCCAACTGTTTCCCCCGGAAAATGAGGCAGGTCAAATATCATTGAGCTCAGGAGATGGGGAAAAGAAGACACCTGGAGTTTGTATAGTGACGTTGATGATTAATCACAGCATTACAATCACATAAAGTAGAAAAAGGGGAAAGTTTTAATGGCATCAGAATATAGGGCTTAATTGTACGAGCTAAACTTTCAGTTTGAGTGTTAAAAGTAGTTGATTATAAAAAAAGTAAAGCCGGAAATAAGAATAGTTTCATTAAAATACGTTTAATAATCGTTAAATTCTACAATTAATATATCATAAATATGTCCGTAAGTTAGTAAAACGTGCGCCTTGTATTACTACTCATAAAAAACCGATTTTCAGAATTTATTAACTCCCGTTCTACTTACCATTTCATATATGTTCGAAGATCCACACCACTGAATGACAACCTACATAGTTTGAGAAAGTTAATAGAACACATAAAATGATACAAATATATTACAGATATAGAGTATTAAGTAGATTTCCTTCCCAGGTCAGTTTTAAAAAATCTTTGCAATCGAATTCGTAACGTTCCCTTCAATCTAAACGTTACCCCTGGCCGAAGCGGAGCTATAGTCATTAAAATTTATGCTTAGAGCAAAGTGATTTGTTTTTGTTTTATCATATTAAGTTAATGAGCTCTCAAATTCGTTTTTAAATGATTTGTTTATTCATAATATCCAATCGACGAACAACTTTAAATATTTAAAGAAAAAAGAAAGAACTCATTGGAAGCTCTCGATTTCCGATTATTTTCTAATGCAATATAGTTTTCCAGTTTGTGAGTAATTTGTTTCATTTTCGCTTCGGTTGTGGGTCTTAAAGATCTTGTGGATTCTCTACTCGTCATGCCCATGTTATTCATATGTCCTTCTTTTTTTCACACACAGTATAATATACAAGTCGATTGAATCGATTCATGGAATTTGTTGCCCTGGTCCCTCCTACACGACTGCGACCATCCAATTGGAAGATGATCTCCGTGGTTGATTACGGCGTGGAGGACGAGTGTTTGGGGCTTCAAGGAACCAGTTTCCGAGGACTCTGGTAACTCGAGCAGAGCGAGATGGAGTGTTCAGATCCCGAGCTGTTGGAAGACTGAGAGCGGTTGTAGTTCTTCAAGAGAGACATGTTGTCACCTGGCGGATTAAAAAAAGGATAAATAAATATAAAATTACGACATAAAAGTTTACCGAACAAATGTGTACTAATATCGGTCGACCTGTAATTAGATAACGCTGCAAAATTCAAAATCAACATCAATCTCATCTTCATCTTCTGCATCGTCATCATCATCATACATCATCATCAGTATCATTATAATGTAATCATCATCATCAGGCCTATAATTAACATCAACGTGTTCATCTCTGAGTCCTCAAGGGAGATATTGTCCATCCGGAGTTTTAAAAAAAAAAAAGGAATAATAAAAAATAAATTAACGAATAATTTACCGAGCCAAATGTGTACTTAATATCGTCACCCTGTAATAGATAACGCTGGCAAAAATTCAATCTCATCAAATCTCATCTTCATCGTCATCATCATTCATCATCATCATCATCATTATCATACATTTGGCGCTATAATTAACCATAACGTGTTCTTTCTCTAGTGTCGCCTTGATAAAGTAACCATCATGGTTTTTTTTGTTTTTTTATAATTATGCACTGGTTTCTAATAAAAAAAATAATACTAAATAGGGCATGTACAAAACATTTCATATTCACACTCATCATCACTTTTATGTCACCATCACGATCACCATCATCATTATCCATCATCATCATCATCAATCATCATCATCAATCACGACTACCATCATCAGTCAATTATTGATCATATTCAAGTGGTATCATCTTAAGGTCTCACATCTTATTCTCACCATCCGATCACCAATTATCATCATCATCACCCTACCATCATCACTATTATTGATTAATTCAGTGGTTCAATTAGTTCACCATTCACAGTCGAGTCGCAAGAGCATAATGATGAATTCTTAACTCCGCCACAGAAGATGACCACTCAGAAAATGACCAGGCCGTTCCTGTCAGATCGACGATGCCGTAAAGAGCTAACTCCTTGCTAATGCTCTCCAGAAGAAATATCGTATTTACCTCATCAGGGATTCATGTACAGGCAGAGAGAGAGAACATTATTTTAAAAGTTTGGCCAATTGTAATCATGTTGTGATAGGATAAAGGTGACAATGCCAAGTCTCCTTGTACATAAAAATGATCAAAATGAATTCAGATATAATAATTCATAATTGCCATTAGTCAATTACATAATTTTCAATTTCTATTCATAACTTGATGGTATTTTTGTTTCAATATGCAGTAAACCTATTATTACGTAGCAGAATCGCAATAATTACATTTAATCATAGTTGCGATTTATATAGCGCCTAATATGTAACAATTTTATTCTCCTAGCACTTTTAATAGTTTATGTTTCTTTGTTTAGGCAACCAAGAAAAAATCGACAACCCGTCTACACGGTTCTAGGGAAATGGTGCTAATTATAAACATCATCACTGAAGTGTATTTTATTGGATGATCTGTGTCGGTAGCTTTGTAAAAATAAAGGACAAAAAACATAACAAAAGTAAGTAAAACAAGGAGAATATATGAAAATACTGCATACCTGGGAGGGTTGGTGCCTGTACGTCAGGTAAAATAGTCAGAAACAAATAGTAAAGAAATAGAAGGGGAAGCAAAAAGAGAAATTAATATTAAATTGGTGGAACTGCCAAGTAAAACAAATCAAGTAAAGTCTTAAAACAAGAGAAAATTATGTTTTAAATTAAAATACTAAGCAAAAACCTTAACCAAAAATCAACTGAATAAGATTAAACAGTCATGTTTGAGGTTGTTTTTATCAATATTGTTAGATAAACTTTCCAGAAATTACCCTGAACTTTGCACCAAAAACATTAACAAATAAAGGCTATCCTAACAATCAATTTCTTCTCTTTGAAAAGGCGGGTAAACCAATGATATTTTACTGTGAATATAGTAGGCTTCGTTTCAAACTAAGAATATGTACTATCAAATCCTTATACCGCGAATTGAATTATTACAAATGAAAAACACGTCAGGAAGTAAAATAAAGACTGTATAGTGGAATAGTCCTTGAGTAAGGAGAGTTAACTTAATACAGGGTGACCCAGAAAAAAGGAAACCCATTTGATCATGCAATAATTTCAAAAATATTAACCTGGTGATTATAAAATTTATTCACTGGAAAGTGCACTCATTTACCAAATTTTAAATGATACCTTGCTGCAGCTCACTACAATGTCACGCATCACGAACCCCATTGTTTTGAAAAATGTCTTGCAATGTGAGTGGTTCACTTTCACGCTCATTGAGATGGGTTTGTTGCAATGTGCCTAAAAAAGGAAACCCAACTTTTTTCCCCAAAAAAATCAATCCAAAATTCATTTAAAAAACATGACAGTGGTAATTATGACGTTTTTATCAACTGGAAAGTGCCACTCATTATGCATTTTTTGATATTTCTTTCAGCTTCGCCAATGTCACGCATCACTGAACGCCCATTGTTCTGAAATATTTGAAAAAATTGTGATTGATGCACTGTATGCTTCTTACATTCTCCCACGGAGACTAAAGTTCTCTGGTTGTGTGAGGCAGTAACATGAATGAAAATTACCTGGAATGGTAAAGAATAAACGGACCTAAATAAGTGACAGTTTCCAACCCATTTATCAATACCCATTTATTAAAGTCATCCGGAATGCTCCTACTTAGATGTTTAGGAATCTAAAAAGCAACTCATCTGCAAGGAGAGCATGAAAGAGAACAGTATCCCAACTATTGGCCGAGAACAATTTTATTTTTTTCCAAAAGAAAAAAACAAAATGGGGTTCAGTGATTGCATGATATTGGTGAGGCTTTGAGAGAGGTATCATTAGAATGGTAATGAGTTATACTTTCCAGTGATATACTTCTTAATAACCACTGAAATAGTTTGAAATTAATTGATGATCAAGAGGTTGGTTTCCTTTCAGGCACAATTCACGCAAACCAATCCGAAGGTGTCAATGAAAGTGAACCACGCAACATTTTACAAGACTTTTTTTCAGAACAATGGGGTTTCAGCGAAGCATGATAAATTGGGTGAGGTGAGAGGAGATATCATTAAATGTTATGAGTTGCACTTTACAAGTTGATTAAATTTCAATATCCCCATTGGAAATATTTTTGAAATCATTGTTGAATCAAAGTTGGGTTTTCCTTTTTCTGGGTCACCCTGGTACATGCTTGAATAATTTGGGAAGGAATGAGAAACTTGAGCAAATGTCAATTTTATAAAGTTCTACGATAAGAGCTTTATCCTTCTCTGTTTTGTGTGTGTGAGGGTGTGAGTTGTGGTGTGTGTTGCGTTGTAGAATTTCATTGTATGGATCTCGCACAGATAACACAATAACACTATAACTTGTAATAAAGCTTTGTTGCGTGTGTGTGTGTGTGTGTGTGTGTGTGGTGTGCAAATGAATTATTTTTTAATTTGATTTTGATTTGATTCGATTTATTGGTTCCAAATAATAACATCTGATAACGATTAAAGAATACACGTTACATAAATGATAATTAAATTCAAGACACAAACTGGAATTATCTGGTAGGGTTACAGTGTAAGCAAAGCTTGAAGGGGCAACGCAGCCGCGCTAGAAGTATACATATAAATCATATATATATATATATAAGAACATAATATTACAAAAACAAATTGTTTGAACTTAACCACGGGACCTGGGCGGCCTTCTGGCCACCTGGCCCAACGGGACCTGGGCGGCACTAGTGGCCTCACGCAGGCCAATGACCACGAGGCCGTCCTCTACCAGGTCGGAGGCCCCTGCCTTCCTCGCTTCCTACTTCCCACGCTGGACAAGCTCCGTCACACATCCCCCAGGCTGATGGAGATGTGCACATCATGGACACGAACACGAGAAAGAAACTCTTTCGGCATCTTGATTGCTTTTCGAAATCTAAAAGAAAATCCCATTGACAAGTAGGTAAGAAAGTGCACGCTTCTATCGTGATGAATTATGATGGCCGTTCTTTATTAAGTGAGAAAAAAGCTATAAGCCATTTAAGATGCGCTAGTGTTTTGGAAAATTGAATATAATCCTTCAATTGCTAAATTAGATTTGATCGCAGGACAGTATCAAACAAATACTCACTCTCAACAGATATACCTGTAAATGATGACTAAGGGTGATTACGTAATATAGGTAACAGTATGTTACCTATATGCTTGAATGCATATAGATAGGTAACATACTGGTTAACGTAATCAGTATAGTTACCTATCTATAAATGCTTGAATTGCATACGAGCCTCTTCATCATGAACATGTTGTCAAAATCATCTTGACAGATTAAAGGTTGATTTCCAAATAACGTTAAAATATGAATGAGACGGATTAAACATCTGTAAATATAATGATTACATTATCTTCTCAATATTTTCATATTCATGACAATCAAATGAAAATTTCCATGTAAATTTTTAAACATTATGTTAAAAAGGAAAGATAGGCCTAAATTATTCATTTCATTTAATGAATATGAAATATCACAAGAAAACTGTCCAAGAAAAACTGGTACTGCACCAGTAAAAATGGGGCTAAATTATTGGCATAATATCCAATGACAGACAAAAACAATACATGTAATACATGTCTTTCTCTATCAAAAAATATTAGGGACCCTTGCAATGACTGCAGCTACATGAACAAGCGGATATATGAACGAATCATGAATTGAAAAACTTTTTAAAAAAATGGTTTGATACATTTATTACCCCCAATAAATAAATAAATTAAATAAATGAGAAATATAAAATAAAATACAATAAATAAGTAGAATAAAATGAAAAATAAATAAATAAAATAACTAAATATATAATACATACAAAAATAATAATAACAAATTAATAAATAGATATATAACTAAACATGTAGACACCAAGATATGAAAAGAGCAATACCTTATTGGTGTAAATCCTTGTAGGGAAAGTATAATATGTCTCCGCTGTAGAATGATATATGTCTACCTCGAAGATGAATGAAAGTGAAGAAAGCCTGTTTGCCGTATTTTATGTTGATTCATCGATAGTTATTGTTAAGTGGAGTATTTGAACACCACCTTCATATGAATACAAATAAACGGCAATGCTGGTAGCTGTTTTCCAGGAAATGATATAGTTGGGCTTTGGTTGCTGCAAATTGTCAAGTTCTCATTTTGAGTGTGTGCGGGGTGGCGTCTTTGGTAGTTGATTGGGTGAAAGCATACACTTTTTTTTTTTATCTATGAATTCTGAGTATGTAGCAGGTAGGTTTTTATAGGATAATCCAAATTAAGAGAACACTCATCATTCCCTCCTATCTCTGTTCTCTCCCTCTCTTTATTCACACACACAACACACAACACACACACACACATATATATACTTTTCATTTTTTAATCTACTAATTTTTTAATTAATTTAATAAAGGTCAAAACAGTTAAAGACGAACAAAATACAATTGAAATATATCAAATAAGTATCAATAATTATCTGAAACTCTTAGTTGTTATTCTTTTTTTTTCTTTTTTTGCGTTTCAGTATTTTGTTTTCGAGGGGGCAGACGGTAAGTTAGAGATCATGTCCTAGTCCAGTTACCTCTCGGTTTGACATGGTGAATGCCGGTGTTGGAGGCCCACGTACAGTTTTCTCTTAATATTTTTTCGCGGAACTGAGGCAAGGTCAACTCAATTAGCTCAGGAGATAAAAAAAAAAACAAATGGAATAATCTGAAGGTGAATTTTGACGTGATGGTTACCAGATGCAATTACGCTCACTCTTAATTGGAAAATAAAAAAGGGGGTTTGTAAGTCCTAAATTGTTCAGGGAATATATGATAGTATTTTCAAGGCAAAGTTTGGTAAATGAGGATAGTGCTTGTTCGTAAAAATAATATTCAATCTTGATAGATTATATGATGAACAATCCTTTATCTCGTCGTGACATTTATGTATACAATAATGCTTTTAAAGGTTCATTGTTTACAAAATCTTACTGTTAATCATATTCTTGTTAATGGATAATGTGAAAAATCCATTTAAAAAAAAAAAAATGTCCTTCCTCATTATGTTCTTTCGTATTTTAAACATACAAATAACAACAATTTTAAAATTAAGTAATCATATTCGCTAAAACCCCGATTGAGGCTTGGTCATCAACCAAATTATAAATGATTAAATTTAAGTAAAAGTAATAAAACTACAAGCTAATACGTCATACCTTTAACTGTGAGAAATAAGGACATTGCGTTACGTCATCCCACCCATATACACATGTACAGGTATACATATACGATATACAATGGTGTTTCTCTGATTTGTTTTAGATGAAGCCGTCCTCTACAGTTGCGGACATTTGTTTGCAGCGCATAACCTGGGATTTTTTTTAAAATAACCGATGGACAGTATACATGAAAAATTAAATTTGTAGTTTCAATGAAAGAATTAAACAAAGTTGGTAGTATGTTTTAAAGAAATACGCAAAGAAAATTGGAAAACAATTTTTTTCTATATGTATATATATATATATAGTATAAATAAACAATTATGATAACATTAATAATAAATAAGTAATGTTTTATGATACAAACATTTCAAAATTCTGGTTCAAGATATTGTTGAGGAATCTAAAGAAACTACAATGAGATGAATAATTAATGAAAATTACCTGTTGATTCGAGTTGATAGATATTGCCAGAGGAATTGGAATAAAGAATTAACTTCACAAAAAAACTACAATGTTATGAATATTCAATAAAATGTAAACATTTACATAGACAGTCGTCAATTCCAACGCTGTTTTTGATTTGGCAAAAAAACAACAACAAATATTTTGAATATTATTTTTGTTTTTAACCTGATGTAATTTAGATATAATGAGTGTAACGCATTGGAAAATATTCTATAAATTAATTGTGAACTAATCATCTCTCCCATGCAAGTAACGACGAATTTTAAAGGGTTTGAATCTGAAGTTGGTGCTGGATAAAATCTTCTGTATTGTTTTTCCGGATCCGAGCCATGTCGAAAATCAACAAGTGGATTCTGAGTCAGAGTTAATCTGGGGATCACGTCCAACTCTCAGTTTGACAATAAAAGGGTTTTGTTTACGATGTTGGTACCATGCCAGGTATGTATGGTATTACCTCAAGGTTCACATTTGGGGTTTTTGTGGTAAAAGTACTTGTTAAGATTTTGATATAAAGGGAAATAAAAACCGTTGACATGTTAGTTTCAATCTTAAAAAAAGTTTCATGTGAATGGGATGAATGAGGGCAATTGGTAACACATGAGATTGTAACTTTTTGTTTTTCTTTATCAAAGCTAATGCAATTGACAGATCAAGAATTTAATCAACAAATTAACCACATAACTAATTACAATTAAAGAGATGAGAATGAGATATTACTTACCTGCTTTTTTTTTATTTATTTATTTAATTTATTTATTTATTTTTTGCCTTTAGAAAGTTCAACGAACCGTTGAAATCTGTTTTACACTCAAAACATCAATGTAAAGAGCGTGAAAATGCACATGCTTCTTGTACATCAAATTAAGTTTGCAAAGCGGTGTTTTCTGTTAGGGATGGGAGCCTCTATTACAAATTGCCCTGTGTTACAATTGTCCCCGGTCTCCCTCTAAATTATCGGAAAAAATGTTATTTCTAAACTACGTTTAAAAGTGTAATGTAAAAATAATATGCCAAAGCTCTAAATTTTTTTTTTTTTAAAGTGAACGGATAATTCTTTTTTGGCCACTTTTCTCGTGGCCTTGCAGCCGCTGAGCAAGCGCGAGAATGGATCGTTTGCGCTATCCGTTTCTTGTTGAACGCACAAACAGGGAAGCAGCAAATACCGTTTTTAACGTCTTTTGGTAAATGAACGCGCCTGGATTCGAACCAACAACCTCCCGATTATGAGGCGGAATTGCTTCCCTATCCACTCAGCCAACACAAGCAAAGCACAACCCTTTTTTTAGTAAAACCTTATTTTTAATTTTTTTTATTTCCTTGTTGAGAATTGATTAGGCCGTGAATTGGGTGCAAATGCGTTAAATGTCAAAATTTTGTAGAAATGTACATTGTCACAAAACAAACATCTCTAAGCTTCTTAATAGTAAGTCAAACCATGTATGAAAGTAATACATATATTGAAGCTGAGATGTAAGGAGATGGTTAACATTTCTTTAAGCCCGGACAGGGTTGTGCCATTAAAAATTGTTTTAAATGTTCACCAATTTCATGGCGAGTAATTTCTTATTGTTGCGTTAAATGACAATAAATCAACTTAGATTGTGTTAATAAGACCCATGCTCCTAAAAATATAAACTTTGTAATAACAAAATTATTCTTTCCACCTTGCCTGCAGAGTGTATAAAAAATGAAAAAAAAAAAAATAGTTTTAGAATGGCAGAGATCCCTACTTCTACATTTGATTACAACTTAAACAATGTTTGTTGCAAGAATATGGTTCATCTCAATTGTGTATCTAGGTACAGTGCAAAAAAAAAAAAAGTGAAAAAACACAATTATGTTATAAAATGGCATGTTGCAATTTTCTTTAATGCCTGCAATGCATTGTATACTGGACCGTGCGTGCATGAAGTTTGTTTTAATTGATTAATTAACAGAATTAAAGTGACTCTTGAAATCCTACTTCCAACATTTATTTAAACCAAGATAAATTCAGAGAGTGATTAATCACTCAACTATAAGACCGTGATTGGATACAATATAAACGCAACAAAGAATAAGAAGTAAAAAAATGGAATTCCTGTGCTTTAACACATGCCTCCACGTTAGGATCCACCGTAGAATCCTCCCCTCCCTACCTTCCCCACTCAAATTATCTTTGTATCAAAACTTTTTTTTCAATA
>CALNVZ010000878.1:0-10584 GCA_940671915.1 Paracentrotus lividus
TATAGTTATGTTCACACGGGACCATCGGGGTTTTAGTTCTCGAGAACAGTATCCTTAAGAATTTAAACACCGACGGCTTGTTCCCGAGTTACGTTCACACGGGGTGCTTGTCCTCGAGAACAGTGTCCTCGAGGACAAGCGAGCAGCTCGATGACCGGAAGTACAAGTTGTAGGTAGCGCGCGCAATTCATTTCCCCCTACGTCGCTCCAGTGGGGCCGGAAGTTTAACCTATGCAAGGGGTCACTCTTGTCCTCGAGAACACTAACTCTAAGCTGAAATCCCGTCCACACGGTCAAAAGTTGTCAAACGCGCGTACGGGGACCACCCACCGCTTGGAGTTATTTTTATTTTATTTATTTATTTATTTATTTCTGAATGATACATCACATTGATACATAGAAATAACTCCTTGGAGCAAACATGATCAAGATAAGGGTGGGTTGGCAGCTGATAAGAGCTGAGTAAACAGACTCCAACCACGCACCGCAACAGGCTGCATGACCACACATCACAGCGTGGGGCTGGATTAGTTGCAGCTGTTCTTCTACGCAACAGTGTAAAAAACTTAAGAGTTTCCTGGCCTCACAGAAAATCTAGGAATATATGAATTTGTATTCTGTTCGTTCAGAGACATTGACCATATCAAAAAACGATTCGAAATTTAGATGAAGATCAGAATGGAAGTATTGAAACGATTGCAAAAATGGACCCACAATTGTGCGACAATAACAATTTTAAAAAAAAAAAAAAAAAATCCCCCCAAAGCTTCGAAAAGTGCACGCACGGATAGAGTGAGCCAGAGCTAGGAGCGGCCCATGCCCATAAAGTGGAGCGGTACAATTAATGTAAATTAATTGTATTTAGTTCATGCGAAATGAAAACGTCCGTTTTTAGTAGCGAAATTCATTACTTATCGGCAGAACTTGACGTCGACAATGTTCAAAATAAAACCTTTATGAAATAAAGTAGGATCGGGTACAATTACCCAAAATTAATTATTTAGTTATGATGAAAACGTCCCCATTTTTAGTTAGCGAAATTAATCTATTCTCGCAGACTTGACGTCGTTAATGCTTGTCAAAATAAAAACCTTATGAAATAAAGTCGGAAACGGGTACAATTACGTAATTAATTATTTAGTTAATGGAATGAAAATGTCCCGTTTTAGTAGCAAAAATGATTATTATCGGCAGAACTTTGAGTCGATAAGCGATGTTTCGAAATAAAACCTTTCTGGAAATAAAGTCGCAGCGGGTACAATCACGTAATTAATTATTTAGTTATGGAAGAAAACACGTTTCCCGTTTTAAGTAGCGAAAATATTATTATTTAGCGGGGAAGAACTTAAGAGTCGATAATGTTTCGAAATAAATCCTTCATCAAATAAAGTCGGAGCGGGTACAATACGTAATTAATTATATTAGATATGAATGAAAACTTACCCGTTAAAGTAGCGAAAATTATATCATTTATCGAAAAGAACTATATCGATAATGTTTCAAAATAAGCTCATGTTTTCTACCAATCTATTATTACAACGGCCCGTTCCCCTACTTGCATATTAAAATATCATAAAGTCGACGGGTAACAATTACGTAATTAACTTATTTGGTTTGAATGAAAAACGTTCCCGGTTTTCAGTAGCGGGAAAAATTATTATTATCGGCGAACTTGACGTCCACATGTTTCAAAATACAAACCTTTATGAAATAAAGTCGGAGCGGGTACAATTACAAAAATTAATTATTTAGTTATGGAATTGAAAACGTCCCGTTTTTAGTACGCAAAATTTTATTTATCGGCAGAACTTAGAGGCGATAATGTTCGAAATAAATCCATTCATGAAATAAAGTCCGGGAGCGCGTACTACGTAATTAAATATAATTTACGATTGTTATGGAATGAAAACTTCCCACAGTATAAAGTTAGCCCGAAAATTATTATTTATCGGACAAGAACTCGTATAGTCGATAACTGTTTCAAAAAAAATCCTTCATTTATTACCAAATCTATTCTTACAACGGCCGTTCCCCTACTTGCAATATAAAATATCATGAAAGTCGGAGCGGGACAAGTAGCGTAATCAATTATTTGGATTTTGGATATTGAAAACGTCCCGATTTAGTAGCGAAAAATTATTTTATTTATCGCAGGAACTTGACGATCGATAATGTTCGAAATAAAAACCATTATGAAATAAAGTCGGAGCGGGTCAATTACGTGATTAATTTAATTAGTTATGTAATGAAAACTTCCCGACGTTTAAGTAGGCGAAATAATTTATTTATCGGAAGAACTTTATAGTCGAAATGTTTCAATAAATCCTTCATGTTTTCTTACAATTTCATTATTAAACGGCCGTTCCCACTTGCATATAAATATCAGTAAAGTCGGAGCGGGTACAATTACGTAATTAATTATTTGGGTTACTGGAATGAAAACGTCCCGTTGTTTAGTAGCCGAAAATTATTATTATCGGCAGAACTTGACTCGATCATTTCGATAATGTTTCGAAATAAAACCCTTTATGAAACAAAGTCGGAGCGGGGTTACAATTACGTTAATTATTATTTATGTTTGGATATGAAAACGTCCCGTGTTCAATAGCGAAAATGATTATTTATCGGAAACTTATAGTCGATGATGTTTTCAAAATAAATCTTTCATGGTTTTCTACCAAATTTCATTATTACAACGGCCGTTCCCCTACTTGCATATAAAATATCATTAAAGTCGGAGCGGGTACATTTACGTAATTAATTATTTGGTTATGGAATGAAAAACGTCCGTTTTTTAGTACGAAATTATTATTTCGGCAGAACTTGACGTCGATCATTGTCGAAATGGTTTCGAAAATAAAACCTTTAATGAAACAAAGTCCGGAGCGGGTACAATTACGTTAATTCTATGGAATGAAAACGTCCGTGTTCAATAGCGAAAATGATTATTTTATCGGAGAACTATCTAGTCGGATTATGTTCAAAATAAATCCTTCATTGAAATAAAGTCGGAGCGGGGTAACAATTACGTAATTAATTATTTAGTTTATGGAATGACAACCTCCCGACAGTAGAGTAGCGAAAATAATTATTTATCGGAAAGAACTTATAGTCGATAAGTCTTCAAATAATCTTTCATGTTTTCTACCAAATTATTATTACAACAGGCCGTTCCCCTACTTGCATATAAAATATTCATAAATTTGAGCGGGTACAATTACGTATTAATTATTTGGTTATGAAATGAAAACGCCCATTTTTAGTAGTGAAAATTATTATTTATCCGGAAGAATTATGTCGATAATGTTTCTAAATAAAACCTTTATTGAAACAAAAGTCGGAGCGGGACAATTACGTAATTACATTATTAGTTATGGAATGAAAACGTCCCGTTTTAGTACGAAATTGAGTATTATCGAAGAACTATGCGATGATGTTTCGAAATAAATCCCTTCATGAAATAAAGGCGGGCGGTACTAACGTAAATTATTTAGTTTATGGAATGAAAACTTGCCCGTTTTAAGAGCGAAATTATTATTTATAGTGGTGAAGAACTATATTCGATAATGTTCAAAATAAAAGACCTTCATCGATACACACTTGCTGGCTGTATCTGTGACAGAAAAATAGTCAGTACTCATGTTTTATAATACCTCCTCTCTCTCTTCTCTCTCTCTCTCTCTCTCTCTCGGCTGCCAGCATGAAGGTCACTTCTCCTTGGGAAAGGTGGATTTTATCTGGGCCGAGGTTTTGTATTTGTTACTTAGGATTACCATCCCTGGAAAGGATTGACCTGATAGTGCGGGGGATGGGAGGCGGTGGTGAGAATTGTTGGGAAGTCGAATCGGAGCGTGCTATGATAGCTTCTGGTTTTAAACGAGAATTTTTCGTATTGATTATGATACTAGTATGTAACTACAATGTACTATAATACATATTTTCAAAGAAGTTGGCCACAACAATTTCTGATTGATATTTTGATAAGGCCACTATTTCAATTATAAATTGCAATTTAAAAGTAAATCTTGTAATTGTTTAAACTGATTTACATGTTTATCGAAGGCTTTATCAATACTACAGTACAAAATGCGCTAACCCCATACCTTCTATTTGTTCAGGGGTTCCCAGCATTTGAGAAAAAAATTTTGAGAAAACCAAATTCCCTGATTTTTCCCTGATTTCTCCCTGATGAAATCTAAAAATTCCCTGATAATTATTTAGAACCCATTTTCAGTTTTGCATTTTTTTCTCTGTTGTCGCTGTGAAACTATTTGCAAGTATAAAACACTAGTTTGGACTGGACTAGCCATCTTTTGATTTTGGAGCCAATAAAGTTCCCTGACTTTTCCCCTGCATTTTGAAGCATATTATCAAATTCCCTGACTTTGCCCTTGACTGGAAAAATTAAATAATTTCCCTGATTTCCCTGATGGGCTGGCACCCTGCTTTTATCAGGGTAGTTATTTACATTCTTATTCTATCTAAAAATTTTGCTCTACATGTACATGATCTTTTTAGCTTGTGACTTTTGAGATGTATTGTACAATGTATAATATTATACAAAATTTCATTTTTTTAATTGTGTTCTTTTATGTAGATACATTAATTTGTAAATTTAGTATGCATCAAATTTAGATGTAAGTGAACATTTCTTTAAAAAATTCACAAAGTTAAAATACATAATAATGAGAAAAAAAAAACAACAGGGACAATACCATTCATTTATTAAACAGATGTTTCATGATGAAGTGCAGTTTCTTTCTTCATATTTGTAGATGTCAGGATCATTGGGATTCTACAATGATAAAACATATCATAAAAAGGAAATTTGATCACACTTTACGGTAATATAATATTTCCAAGAGATCTTGGTTTCATTTGAAAGATGTTTGTATGCCATTTGTCCATCATTAATGAAATATTGCTCCCTACCTGTACCGTACTCCAGCTGAACATAAGTACCATTCAAAGGTCATTTATACAGCACTCAAACAGTAACATGTATATCAATTTTTTTATTTAATTCCAGCATCTTTTTAATTTTTAAGTGCTTATTACTTGCTTGTAAATTAAACCTAATAAATCCACAAAGTACAAGTACTTTATTTTATTCACTGTAAGCATTGTCTTTTATCTTTTTATGTGTTTTATGCTCTTGCATTGGAAAAATACAAGTACATATTGATTGCACGAAACACCAAAAATTGCATCATTTATCATCAAAATTGGTAATCTGTTTCTTCATGCAATTTAAGGATCTTGTTTCACTTTTCATTTACTTGAGGGTTGTCAATCAACACTGTATGACAACCTATCTTTCAGTAGGATTGGTTGAATTGTTCATATTTGTATCAAAGCAGTAATGCCATTTTACAATCATATAGTACGCGTTCACCGGTAGGCCTTAACTCCCAAGATAACTCCAAGTTATCCTTAATAACATAGTCCTTAAGGGATAACTTGAGTTAACTTAGATTAAGCCCGTGTGTGAACGTCTTGGTGTTTATGTTTCTCCGAGGACAACTTTGGTGTTTATGTCTCGACAGATCTTAGGTTAAGACGCCTTAACTCAAGTTAACTCTATGTACACTATGGCACAGGCTAACACACACGTGCCTTTTATAACCGTCCTGAAGATACCTCAATACACTTCTAGATAACCTTTTTGTCAAGTCTAAACTCAGCTCTTCATTGTTTTAGTATAGTGCATTGATTGATTGGATACTCTAAACATAAAAAATGGCGCCCGACCAGAAACCAAAAAAACCAGGAAACAAATTCAGGCAAGAGGGCAAGTAAACAATTTCACTGTCTTGGCACGATAGAGGTGGAATTAAGGCTGCCGTCTCCACTGGCCCCAGCTGATCTCTCAGACACCCACGTTGGGATGAAATCGAGCATTCTTCTCCAGCCACCACAGACCAATGCTGCTCTGTAGACTACCTTGAAACGTGCAACAGCTAGCTTTGAGAAAATGATGGAGGAAAGGCAGTAGAGGTCAATGCGTATAGACAGTATAAAGAAAGTAGAATAGCGGCCTTATAGAGCATGGGAGCCCGTTATTGCATTGACCTAGAAAAAAAAACCAAGGAGCTGGAAAAATAAATGGCCAAAAGATGGAGAAGGCCTATAATGAGCTGCAACAAAAAAATAGTACCATGATGCTGCGAGGTTCAAACAAAACTGAGCGTTTTGCTCGTAAAAAACAACTTAGAATTAGGTTGGTATTGTCGGACGAGGATTGCAATGCAGAGGATTGTGTCCAGGGTTGTTGAGACATATTAAGGCAAGGTTCAAAACTGAAATGTGAAGGTGAAGGCGCACCGTGAAGGAAAAGCAGGGGGATAAGGGCTCGCCCATATCATAGTTAAAAACTCTTTTCCTATCGTTAGAGAAGATTGCATATAATTGAAGAATGCAAGACGAGGGCCTAAAAAGGAGGACTTATTATTTCACGAGAACATTGACGAAAGCTGACCTGACAAGAAGAAGAAACATAGATGAAGAAAGTCCGAAGGAACTTTATCAACAGGAACAAAGGCTACGTTTTTATTCTGGGCTTATGAAGGGAATGGAGGATGTTCCATACTTCACCGTGTAGTTGATATGTGCAGTGCGCTTTAACTTTTCCAAATCTCGAGAAACTTGATTAACCAACAAAGGGCATGCTTGTTTATTTGATTTTATGCGTTTAACTTCTTCAGGGTGAGTCATTCCCATAGTTGAAACCACCATTCAACTTTAACTGTACAGATATTTGCACTGATACATCTTCCGGTTCGATGTCATTCTTCCCCCATCCGTCCTCACTATTCTCTTTGAACATATTTAGTGTGCAGCATATTATAGCTTAGAGAATTATACTTCAGGAGCGGATTTCTCTCACTTGTGTTATTTGTTATTGCGTGTTATATATTATCTTGTCCACATGGCGCTTTTACTGTTTTGCCATGTTCATTATTTTTAGTACTGATTTAGTTGTTAGTTTTTGTTAGTTGTAGTGTACTTTATTTATCCATATATGTATTACGTCATTTTATCATTATTTTTCATTATTTCAATTCTTCTTGGCCTTTATCAAACTAATTCTGTAGAGGAATTGTAGAAGTATGTAAGGCATTAACATTCTCTTGAGTTAAAGATTAGAGGAATATAGTTTGCCATCAAAATATGATTTGTAATTATTATTCCTAGTGAATCAAGACCTGTGTCTTGCTTCAATGTCCTAGTCATGTCAAAATGTAGTATAATAGTTCTCATGTAATGCCAGGAGTCTCTCTAAAAACTTTGATAAAATGCAGATATTATGCTAACCTCATTGAAATTTACTTGCTCAATATGGTATTTTTAAACATGGTTAAGTTCCAGCTCACCACCCACTTTTTAATCTGGAGGTATAAACTCGTATCGCAAAGATAGGTCACATGGGCGCGAGTGGCGGCGTGCTCAGATATATTAGAAAAATTTGCATAACAAAATCAGGACATGATCTTTCATTCCCCAATCAAAGGGCAGAATTTAGATGTATTGAAGTTGAACTCCTACCAGCAGAGAAAAATTTGTAGTGTGTGTAGTTTATAGACCACCAAACTTAGATATTGATAGCTTCACTGAATGATCTGGAAATCTTAATGTCTTTCTATTAACTCGTCAAATTTTTGGCATGATTCATGGAGTGATTTTAAACATAAGAACCCTACTTGCGAGAAATTGCTAATACTCTCGTCTACCACAAAATATACTTCGATTCCAATGCCTATACTGCTATTGGTTGATAAACCGTCAAAATATGTAATGAACCTCAACACTGTTAGATAAATATATTTGAAAAACTGTCAAAGGTCATTCTCAATTGGCTTATTCTATTGTTGAAATCTACTGACTCATCTTACCTGTGTTCTGCATATTTTTGTGATCAAAAAGTTAATGGTCATAAGGAAAAGAGTGAATATAACGAGGCGAAATTTACAGAAAGAAAATATATCGGTCTTAACAAAAGTTTGCCTTGGTTGAAGAATCGTCTGACGTTTTGACATGGTTAAGTTGATTAAAGCTTTTGAATTATTTTGGGAAATTTTCCGCGTTATCTTGATAAAAAGCATCCCTCTCACCCAAATCCAATAAAAGAGCATAAGCAAACATCCCTGGATTATCTATGGCGAATTTTACAATCTATTCAACGGCGAGAATTCGCCATGTATAAAAGAAGTCTGTACAGATCAACCTTATCTCAGGGAAATATAGAAAAATACAAATAAATATGTAACAAACTAAACATCAAATAATAAGGTTATCACGGAAGTTTATTCCATACACCAGCCAATCTTTGACGGACTGAAAGGAAATATGTCATCTACTTGGAAAGTTGTTAAAGACTATTTGTGTAAAAGAAATAAGACTGAAAACCAGCCAAAAAATTTATTTATGAAAATAATGGAACATAACCCTCTGCAGGAATATTGCTAATGTGTTCAAATGAACTACTTTGCTAATTTAGGAATGAATCAAGCATAAGAAATATATGTACTGCAAGAACAAATTTCAAACAATATCTTCCAGGGCAGTCCCAATTTTCTCTTTTTTCAGGGCAACCGATTTTTTAAAGAAGTTATTAATGTTGCAAGTTACATTAAAGAATAGTAACTCCTTTTGTCATGAGGAATTAGTACTCAGTTTTTGAAGCAGATAATAGGTTCAATTTTAAAAACACCACTTAGTACACATTTTAACTTTCTTTATCAACCGGTTCTGTGTTTCCTCTTCCTTGAAACTGGCTAAGGTCATCCTGTTCATAAGAAAGATAGACCAACAAACATTACCACTACAGACCAATATCAATATTGCCTAGTTTTTCCAAAATACTTGAGAGACTAATGTATAATAGACTTTTTAGCGTATCATGATAACATAAATACTTAATCCAAACCAGTTTGGTTTCGAAAGTCTCACTCAACTTGATCTTGCTTTATTTTACAATTTTATTGATCGTGTGTCCACTGCCTTGCCGCTCGCGTGAAAATGTTATTGAGTATTCATGATTTGAGTAAGCTTTTGATACGCTTGACCACTCAATTCTTCTTTGTAAAACTAGACCACTATGGAGTCAGAAGGGATTGCTTCTTGATTGGTTCTCTAGCTATCTCTCCCATAGAAGGCAGTTACATCATATAACTTGTAACTTTTGATGTCATTTCTTAAAATGTGGATTCCTCAAGGTTCGATATTAGGCCCCTTATTATTCTTAATATATAAATGATATTTGCATGTATCAACCACCTTAAATTATATTCTATTCGCAGATGACACAAGTGTGTTCTTATCCACAAAGATATAAATACTCTGAGAATACAATTAACAATGAATTGCCTATAACTGACTCATTGGTTTAGGAGCAATATAATGTCCCTCAATGTGCAAAAAAAACAATTATATTTACTTCAAAGGAAGGAAGTCTCGTGAACAGCGAAATCCTCAAGTAAAATTAGATGACGTGTTATTGGAAAAAAAGACCTGCACCAAATTTTTAGGTGTTTACATCAATGAAAATCTAAACTGGAGTGATCATCTGAAACACATAAGAACACCAATATCCCGAAATATTGGAATATTTATATAAAGTGAAATATGTAGTTTCCTGATAAAGTGATTTTAAGTTGTACAATACTTTAATCTTACCATACATATCTTTACTGTAATCTTCTTTGGGCACATCTAAATGTGTGACAAATAATATTCTACTCTTACAAAAGAAAGCTATACGAATTTGTGCTGGGGCAGGATTTTTGACATACACAACCACTCTTCATCAAGCTGAAGAGCCTTACAATTAATGACATACATATTCTGCAAACCGCACTCTTTATGTATAGGTACAATAAGAAAAGTTTACCTACTTCTTTTTTGTCTTGTTTAGGCGAAACAATGATGTTCACTCTTATTCAACTAGACAATCAGCTAATATACATTTAGTCAATCCCCGCACCACATTAGCTCATAAATCAGTTCGACATCATGACCCGGATGTTTGGAATGCTTTACCAAATGGCATTAGAAATTTGCATTCCGTACACTCTTTTAAAATGCGATTAAGCGCATGCTATTCTCCAATAAGTGATTATTACAATCCTTGCTTTCTTTACTATAATGATCTTATTTCTTGTATATTCTTGTATATAATGAAAATTTTGATATTCAAATTCCATAATTTATACATACATTTTACAAATCATTATTATGTTATTTTCGGCATTGTTTGATAGGGCTGCCTCCTCTTCCTTTTCTTCTTTCATCCATCTTTCACAATTACTGTATTACTTTTTCAGTATATTTAGTTTTATGATTTGCTGCATTGATTACAAAGTGCTAGTAGATTATTGAGTGTTGTTTTGTATTATTAGTGTTTTATCCCATTTTATACTTATTATCTCGTAAATGATGATTAATTATGATGTTACAGGGTATGGCAACGTCTCAAGCTTCTAAGCTTATATTGCTATACCTCTGTATGTTACTCCATTATATTCAACAATATTCTTATCAAAATTTGTTATCTATATAAGATTTGACTGTAAACTGTTTTATATT
>CALNVZ010000882.1:0-18969 GCA_940671915.1 Paracentrotus lividus
ATTTATGTATTTTAAATAGTAGTTTAAAAATGACACTGAGCTGTACATATGAATAAAAATAAGACAATGGGTTTGACAATTACCCTACCTAGTGCTTTCATATAATTAAAGCATAACAGAATTGAATAACAAATTTAGCATAAATTAGCATAGATTATTTTCTAGTCAGAATTTCAAAATTTCGTAGAGCTCTACCAGATTAGAAGAAAAAATCTGTCAATTTTTTTTTTTGAATTGTTTGTGAATTTTGAAAAATTTGCATAAATGAGCATACTTAATGAGTTTGAAAATTCTGTGTAGAAGTTTGGTTAAACTCATGTAGCTATACCAGATAGAACCAAAAAAAAAAAAATCAAAATCGGTCGACAAATAAAGAATAACCACTTTTTGTGAATTTTGAAAAATGTGCATAAATTAGCATATTTAATGAGTTTCAGAATTTAGAGTATAAATTTTGAATCCCCTACCTAGAGCTATTATATAGAGCAAACAGATTTTAAATTGAAACAATCAGAAGTGTTTTTTTTTTTTTTTAGTTAGCAAGGGAGACAGTCTTTTTACATTGCCACTGTGTGGATGTTTCAGAGGTCACTCCGTAACGGCGTAACCGTCACTCCGTAAACGGACATGGGTTCAAGTTTTAAGACATAATTAATAAAATATTCAACCATTTCTCTTTCGCAAGGCGGCATATTATACCTAGATTAACATAGAACCCAATCAATTACTCAAAATTGTGAAAGCCTTTTAAAGTTCACAGAGTTTAAGCAAAATGTTTTCTGCTCAAATATGCATGTCCATTTTCCGTTACTCCATAACCCTGATTATGAATATTCACATCTCATTAATTGTGCTGATCACTATAACAAATACATCATTTTGAAAAGAGGGTACCATCAGCTATTGTCATGAACTATTTCTTTGTAAATAAAGTATGGATGATAAATTTGTTTGAATGCTGAAATGTTGCTTCTGAATGTCACTCCGTTACCTTGGAACTGCCCATGAGAAAAATCTGCTTCGTGGGACCGAGGACTCGTGGGAAAATACTCGGCCTCGTGGGACCGAGGACTAGTGGGACCGAAGACTCATGGGACCGAGGACTTGTGGACCCTCCCCTTTTTATTCATCTTGATCTAATTGCTCTTATTTTTTAAAGTTACCTACATGTAATCCCTTTAACTGGTTCTTGAGCAGGGCTCACGCTTAACTTTTTTTTTGGCAGCGCCAGCAGGGCCACTTGGGCATGAGATCTGGGTGGTCAAATTTTCACAATTTCATTTTTTGCACTATAAAAATTATATTGGCATCGCACGATAATGGACATGGATATTGCATTATAAACATATGTAATTAATAGTTTAAAAGCCGCACCCCCCCCCCCCCAAAAAAAAAATTAATTAAAAAAATAATTAAGAAATTAATGAAGTAATTTCATTCTTAACAAGTGGATTAGTAAATTACGCGATGCGTAATATATGTCCCCGCCGATAATGTAAAATTCCCATTATATCACGATCAGTGCTATCACATAAGGCAAACAGAATCGAAATCGGGTAAAAAATGGCGAAGAAGTAGCATTTTGTAGCCAATGTACAATATAGGTCAAAGTAAAGGTCAAAGGTCAAAGGGGTCAAAAGTCAAAATTCTGTGAAGAAGTTTTGTAGTCCTCACCTAGTGCTATCACATAAAGCAAACGGAATCGAAATCGGATGAAAATGGCGAAGAGTAGCATTTTGGAGCCAATTAACAATATAGGTCAAAATCAAGGTCAAAGGTCAAAGGTCAAAATTCTGTGAAGAAGTATTGTAGCCATCACCTAGTGCTATCACATAAAGCAAGCGGAATTGAAATCAGATGAAAAATGGTGAAGGAGTAGCATTTTGTAGCCAATTAAAGATGTACGTTCCCCATAGTGTAGAGGGAGTTCAAAATACGTACGCGGTAACGAGCTCTGCAAGCTGCCCATTCATACCAACGATGTGCGACTCTTACGCAGTGGTCCAAAAACCGAAAGTTGGAACATCCGAACGATTGCCGAAGTCATGAGCCGATTTCTTATCGGCAATGATTCGCGTGCAAGCGAGAAGGTGATATTATAGTAATACACATGATATAGGGTCTATTACATCTCGAGATCCGAATACTGCAATGTATTCGGCCCAGGTATTAACTCATCCACTGATACAGTGCTTTATACACACAAACAGAATCCACACACACACGCTTGTATATCGCGAATCGCTCTAACAGCGCGATCGCGATTGGCTGGCGTGTAACCGTATGCAAATTAACTCATGCTCTAAGCTTCGTAAACAAAATGGCTGCAACCACACTAGCGCATCTTGATTCCTCGTGAAGGACCACCTTTAACAATAAAGGTCGAAAATCAAGGTCAAAGGGGTCAAAAGTCAAAATTCTGTGAAGAAGTTTTGTAGTCCTCACCTAGTGCTATCACATAAAGCAAACAGAATCGAAATCGGATGAAAAATGGCGAAGGAGTAGCATTTTGTAGCCAATTAACAATATAGGTCAAAGGTCAAAGGTCAAAATTCTGTGAAGAGGTTTTGTAATTACCTAGTGCTATCACATAAAGCAAGCGGAATTGAAATCGGATGAAAATTGGTGAAGGAGTAGCATTTTGTAGCCAATTAACAATATAGGTAAAAAATAAAGGTCAAAGGTCAAAGGTCAAAATTTGGTGAAGAAATTTTGTAGCCATCACCTAGTGCTATCACATAAAGCAAACGGAATTGAAATCGGAAGAAAAATGGTGAAGGAGTAGCATTTTGTAGCCAATGTACAATATAAGTCTAAATCAAGGTCAAAGGTCAAAGGGGTCAAAAGTCAAAATTCCGTGAAGAAGTTTTGTAGCCCTCACCTAGTGCTATCATATAAAGCAAACGGATTCGAAATCAGATGAAAAATGGCGAAGGAGTAGCATTTTGTAGCCAATTAACAATATAGGTCAAAAATGAAGGTCAAAGGTCAAAGGTTCAAAAGTCAAAATTCCGTGAATAAGTTTCGTAGCCCTCACCTAGTGCTATCATATAAAGCAAACAGAATCGAAATCGGATGAAAAATGGCGAAGGAGTAGCATTTTGTAGCCAATTAACAATATAGGTCAAAAATCAGGGTCAAAGGTCAAAATTCTGTGAAGAAGTTTGGTAGCCATCACCTAGTGCTATCATATAAAGCAAACGGAATCGAAATCGGATGAAAAATGGCGAAGGAGTAGCAAATTGAAGATTTTGATCACATACGGACGCACGGACGGACGGACGGACGGATGGACGGACGGACGGACACACACACACACACATACACACGTACGGAGCCCGTTTCATAGTCCCCTGCTCGAACTCGTTCGGCGGGGACAATAATCTTGTTTTTACTTGAGAAACAACAAAACAATTAGCGCTGAAGTGGAAGTTAAACAAAAGGAATAAAAGTCCAAATACATGTATATCAGGACCTTTTAATATTTTCTAAACTACAAAGGGTCTGCATGCACAGACTAGCCCATGCGACAATGAACCAAAAAAACCAGTTTAGACTTTAGACTTCACTTGGGTTCACAATTCAGTGACATACCCTCTTTGTGCTTGACTATAACACACAAAGCAGCACAAAAGAAAACATGCCATGCCGATACGCACTACTGTATAAGTGGTTTTCGCGGTGACTGTATTTTCGCGAGGCTATTTATAGCAATGAAGTCATCAACAAAATCACGAAATTTTGCTTTCGCAAATTCCCTTAACTAGTCCAAACTCGCGAAAATATCTGGACGCGAAAATATAGGCTTATACAGTATTCAGAACACTGGCTTTAGCACTTACATGTAAATTTGTTTCATTCGCCTAAGTTCCCTACTCAGTGATATACCCCCTTTATATTTGTTTTTAATGATGGTTCCAAAAATTGATTTTATTTTCGGTATTTTTTTTTAAATTGAATTTGAAAGATTTTATGATCACAACCATCATATCAGGACTAAGACATGAATCCAATAAATAACCTAGGACACTTCTTCTTTTCTTGATGTCACAGGGGCGGATCTAGGTTTTTTCCAAGGGGGGGGTTGAGGGGATGAAAAAAAAAATCTTGCGAGCGGAGCGAGCAAACGAGCGCGGAGCGCGAGTTTTAGACAATCCCCGATTTATAGGCCTATACTGACCTAAAACGAGGAATTATTTAAACAATTTTAGAGTTGGAGTTATTTTGTGCATTATGATAGGCAGCGAGCGCGAAGCGCAAGCCGGAAATTTTGGGTTATAAAAGATATATGGAATAAATAAAGGGGCACTTTCTAGTATTAATTAATTTTTTTTTAGATAATTGTGTATTGTAGACCCTATTAAGTATCTGCGAGCGCGAAGCGCGAGCCGAAAATTTTGAGCTCAAAATTTGAGTTATTTGTGCATTATAATTTAGTATCCGCGAGCGCGAAGCGCGAGCCGAAAATATTGGGTTTTAAAAGATATATGGAATTAATAAACAGGCACTTTCTAGTACTTTCTATTTGTTCGCCCACCCTCCTCTCCTCCCCCCCCCAAAAAAAAAAGAAATAATAATAATAATAATGATGATGATAATGATAAATAAAATAAATACATAAATAAAATAAAATAAAATTACAAGTTAAAAAAAAAGATAAGATTAAAAAAAAAAAAAAAAAATGGTCCCCGGATTTTTTTTTGGGGGGGTTGCAACCCCCCCAACCCCCCCTCTAGATCCGCTTCTGTGTCATGTCCAGAATTCTGTGGAATTGCCCACACTGTTTTACTTTTGTCAACAAAGTTTAGTTGCATTGGTGATGCTTGGCTATTTCCTTCATGGGTGAAGCAGATTCTGATTTTCCTCCAAAATTCTAAGCCTATCACAGAATACAAGATCAGACAATTTTCAAAAATTAGATGTTTACATTGAGAAGACAGAACAATTAAATAAAATTGAAGTCATGACATCTTTAAATTGATATTCATTATCCATTTTGGACTTCCCTGTATAAAAGATATGAAAAGCTGGTACATGTACCTCTGCATTTGCAACAGGATGGCAGTGTGACACTATACTGTATAGTAAGATGGAAGCGGTTCACAGCACTTGCCAGTCTGGTACAAAATTGAGGAAAAGAGTCATTAAAACCTTGATTTATCAGAAAACACGCCAGAACACAATTGGCTACACTACCATGGCATGAAGCTGAATCTCCAATCTACCCTCTACAAAGATTCATACCGTCGCATTTTTCCACATACTTAAATAATCATAGTTTTAATTCCTACTAATGTACATGTACATTTTGTACCTGCTAACTTTCTTATCAGATTTTCATCATTGAAACAGGAACATAGATCTACATGTACTTTATTTAGTGTAAGGTACTAGCTTCAGTTGAAAGCCCTGCTGTACAAAACAGCCATAAGCTGTGTATTTATCTTTATGTGGCTAGACTTGTGTATAAAAAAAAACACATAGATCTAGATCTAGAGTCTCGATATGACGTCATTTAATAGTCGGCATGAAGGATGACTAAAAATGTTGAATTTTAGGAGTAGGGTCTAGATCCATACGACAATATTGCATGCGGGAGGCCAGTGTTATGATAGTTTTGATTTCATCGCTTGAAGGTTAGTTTTGGTCACTTTTCGTTGCTTACTTACTAGGCCCTAGACCATGTAGACAGACTCTAACTTTAAAAGTACCTTACCATGAAATTTATCATTCTCATCAAGATGAATTTTTATAGCATTATCACACTCCGGAGTGTGCATAAGCGGTGAATGCAGTGCACCGCGAGATAGCTTTAGATAGGGGCCGCGCTGCAATGAACGAGCCGCAGGCGAGTGTGCAGCGAACTCCATCTGAAGCATCGAGCGATTACTGCATTTACGTTTAATCGCACAATACACAGGGATCTAGGCCTCGTAGATCTTGAGTCAAGATCGTCATTCAATTCAAGAAAGTAAAAAAGACAATGATGAGAGTGTGTTATCACTTTTTTTTTGCACAGAAAAATGCATGCTGGTGCTTTGCATCGAAAAATACAGCATCACACGTAACGCATTTTGACCAACCAAGATGCGTAAAATCACGGAGCCATTTTATAATAATGTTAAATGTTAATCCTTATCCTATCACTGTCATAGGCCTACATCAAGAATCTACTCACATAAATCACCTGATGTTGGTTTGCCAGTGCCAGTGGGAAATACCTTACTGCAGCAGTTTTCTTCCAATGGAAAGTCAATGCAGAAAAAGTAAAAATGGTGTCTTGTCTAGAGAAGCTCAGCCCAGTCAAGGTGGCATTTCTAAAAAGGGTCTAAAAATTGTACTTGAAGGTAGTGTCATCCTTTTTCACAAACTTCGAAAACGAATGCAACTTGGCATAACTTTAGAATATGATCAACCTATACTGTCTATTCAATCTTACTGTTATAGGTTGCCTAGATCAGTGATATGAAACGAAAATCTGACTACCAATCTTTACCAGCTCTCCATCAACATCGTTGATACTGTATTATAGCGCGTGCAGCACCGAAAACACACAGCAATATACACACGGCGCATCAGCGTGCATTGTACTCTGTGCAAACGGTCAGCGGTTCGCACCTTACGGTATATTTTTCGAGGTTCGAAAAAATAGGAATGAATTTTGATAATCGCAATATAATGACAAACATACACAATTGAGCTTAATCATGTTGTGGGAAGATAGAGTCATTGGTATACTAGCTACTATATCCTCTCAAAAACTAGAAATTTAATATTTTTACCTGCAAACGGCTGACACTACCTTTAACAGACATGCCAAGTTTTAAAAAAAAATTTGCATGAGATCATTCACATCATGTTTGAAAGCGGAGCGCACGCGGCGCGCGTTACCACATGTGCGCGCGCAGTAGTAATTTGTACACAAAAGAGGCGCGCGCGCACGCTACAATCGTTTCACGTAGTAAGCTATCTTGCATATAACGATCGCCTGCTTGAAAATATCGCACTGCACTTGCAATAATAATTGATGTGCGAAAAAACTGCCGATATTTAGGGTTTTGAGACTCCAAAATGAAAAAAAAAAATCTATAGTAATGCTTCTTTTTCTCATTTTGCGTGAGAAATGGGGTGTTCTGCGTGAGATCGTGAGACGTACCCGAAATGCATGATTCTCACGCAAGATGCGCGAGACTTGGCATGTATGACTTAAAGGGGAAGTTCACCCTGGAATTTTATTGGTCTTAAAAAATGAAGAAAAATGATAGAAAAATAGTAGTGAAAGTTTGAAGAAAATCGACCAAAAAATTATGAAGTTATGAATATTCAAAGTTTTGATTCTGTGACGTCACATGCGAGCAGCTCTCCCATTGGTTGTGTATGTAAATTCCATAAATTTGTCTTTTTGTCATGGTTCTTGATAAAGGAATGGGTCAATTTGATATAGTCATGTATATGAACATTTGTTTGATGGTATATCGACCGTACAGGTGACATAATTAATTTCTTTTGAAAAAAAATGACATTTTAGCAGACCTGCCAACCTTCTTCAACGAAAAAAAGTATTCTTAGAAGGGAAAAAGAGTATTTTTTGACAAAAAAGAGTATTTTTAAATAATTGTCTCAAAGCATCAATCGCGAGCCTGTAGTCGGGAGATCAGTGAAAAATTTTTCAGAATTTCAATCTGTAACCATGAAAAATAAGTTCTTGAGAACAATAGAATAATAAATAAAAGAATGATTGAAAAAAAAAATATAGATGTAACGTTAGATCTTAGATCTAACGTTACACAGATCGGTTAACTTTAGATTGAGAATTGATAATTCACCTTTTTAAAATATGTGCTTGTAGGCACAAATCAGACTCCAAAATCATGTCCATTAGTTATCAAATTATCATATTGCTATATTCTTGATTAAAAAAAAAAAAAAATCGAAATTAAGAAAAAAAAAAAAAAAAAAAAAAAAAAAATTAGAGAAAGGGGCCTAAGTTAGATATCTAGGCTCCAAAAAACATAGACAAAATGCAGGTAAGAGATTGAATTCATATCTCTAGTTTGATTGTTTGAATCTATGTTATCGGCTGAATGTGGTTTAAATTTTTGAATTGGTAATCTCGATCCCAATTTCCCGCAAATGAGTTGGTAGTTCATCGCCCGCATTTGAGCGACACACCAAATTCATTGCCGCCAGTGGGATCGGCGCAAAGACAGCTCGCTCTTCGCTTGCGAATGGATAAACTGCACGCGCATAATTTCAAAGTAAATTAACTTGCAGAAATTATCAAAACACTTTTCACAAAATTTTTTTTTCAGGATTGTGCAGCTTGATTATCAAGATCTACAAATTAGGCAACTTTATGATCTCCCGACCCTACCTTAACTTAGAAAGTTAGATGTCAAAATATTCCAATCTGAGTGATTCTGAAGAAGTGAAGTTGAACAAATCTCACATCGCCGGGCATTGTAAACATCTCTTTGGAACGAACGTGTAATTCATGGCCATTTGGTCGTGTATTCCGGTCATAGTATTTGTTTCCTCAATTTTGATACCATGATGATTCACAAATTGTAGGTAAACAATCAAGAATAAGTCTCCAAATAAAATCCAAAAGTACAGCTTCGTCTTAGAAGAAATAGGCGAGATGCGAGAAATCACCGCACACATGCACAGCGAGCTATTGTGTACACACAATGCACATTGCGTGAATGGGACGTGATGTGTGTATGGACTTTATGTACAACGTAAACATGTGCGTTGTTTGTGTGCGCGGTATGGGGCCGATTTGATCTACGCGATCTACACGTACGGCCATTGTACATTCGTATAATATATACGGATCGCGACGCCCCAAACCAAGCATAAGCGCTGTGACTCCGTTTATGGATAGCTGATCGTGCATAATACAATACTACATGATCGGAAATTGAAAAAAACGTAACAAAACATACAAAACACGTATTGGCGTATTCAGAGCTAAAAAACGTAACAAATACGCTAAAAACGGAACAGTTGGCAGGTCTGTTTTAGGGAATTTACACTACATAACGCATAGGAGATCTGCTCGCATGTGACGTCACAGAATCAAAACTTTGAATATTCATAACTTCATAATTTTTTGGTCGATTTTCTCCAAACCTTCACTCATATTTTTCTTTTACTTTTCTTCATTTTTTAAGACCAATAAAATTCCAGGGTGAACTTCCCCTTTAACATAAAAATATCTAGATCTAATTGAAGAATTATATTGCAATGATTACTATAGGAGCTAACGTTAGGTTAACTATAACTACACACAGCCCCGTTGCCGAAGGCGATGGGGCTGTACTTCCACCACCTCCATTTACAGCGAAATAACCAGCGATGATGAGCGATCAGGTGATTATACTGCTTAATATGATGAATCTAATGTTTAAATGTAATTCAACGGCATGTATGATATTTCAAGATACGGCCGTTGAAAAACTGAATTATATAAGCCTAACCCTAACCCTATATATTACCAAAATGAATTTTCCGTTGGAATTGTCTCTTCTCATAGTGTTGGTGCCATCGCTGCCATTTTCTATGACGTCATTTTACTGTGCGAAGACGTATTTAACTCTGTGGCGAAGACAGCGCACGCACGGAGAAATATACGTTGATGGACTCAATTTTCCTGTATTTTTCTTCATTATTAGTTGATTACTTCATCTGAAACATTCACAGATATCACCATTTCGAGGAAAAACTTCAAAAATTTGATTCAATGTGAGCATGAATTCAAATAAGGTATTTTTTACCACGAAATTTGTGGTCATGTATACTAGATATTTTCAAACCTTCACCAAATATGTTTACTGGTTCGTCAGTTCCCGTCGCAAAGCGACGGCAGGACCATCCTACAGAGGAGGCTATCGCTGAGAAGACTTCTCTTGAGCTTCTAAACACCGACCTCGACCAGACGCACAAGTTATTGCCTTCGGTCATCCATCCACCACTGCTAAGACAGGCAATACCCATCAAAGTACAGTTACTCAGTGGAGTGTATCTCACCAACTCTCGCAAGCACGTCATTAGCAATGGAACAACTAGCCCATGCTGCCCCTGTGGTGAAAGGACGGAGACAGTGATCCACCTGGTAGGCGAATGTCCTCTTTACGTTACCATCAGAGACCGACTTCTCCTCGCCTCGCCAAGACAATATGGAAGAGACACTATGCCACATCCAATACGCCAGCTGAATGTTCTACAAAGCTCTCCCTTCTCGGCTCTTGCTCTCAGTCTCATGCATCTACTTCCCCCTCTGACTGGAATAACCTCTCAACATTTCACAATACTTCTCTCAGTTTTATACTCGACCTACATGTTAAACGTACCCATGACATGTCACTGTCTCAACGTAAACCCTGTCCTGTAGTGTACCACCCTCGTCCGTACCTATCACACATGTATTCCTCTGCAACAACTGCAGTTCTCCAAACTGGAGGAAGTCAAGCGAAGAAGAAAAAGAAGAAGCTGGTCGGTTTAGGTTAACTATAGATCTACACAGCCCCGTTGCTGAAGGGGGCTGGTCAGTTTAACATTTGACCTATCGTTAAACCGACCAGCCCCCTTCGGCAACACATAGTCTACACCCATCCCAGTTTAGCTTCCAGAATGAGCTGCACAAGAGATAACTTCTTCAAGGCTTCAAGGTTCGAGGTTCAATAAATCCAATTCACAACATCCCAAGAATGCCTCAAAATTAACACTTAACAGACAACATGCAACTAACTAGGCCTAGATTCTAACGTTAGATTACCTTAATTTCTTGTGAATGTGAGGTACGGTAGGTTTAAAGCTGATTTCACTAGATCCTCGAGAATCTAATTATTATTGAGAAGTTTCCTCAGCAACCAAGAGGGCGTCAGGCAGCCATTTTTCAGTAAAGCTTTATGTTAATTTGCAGCTGTATGTGCGGTGCATGCATGCTTCAGACATCCAGTATGCATAATCCAGTCCCTGTTCGTTCAGATAGAACCAGAGTTAGAGCTCGACAAATGTCGACAATCGGCGACATACCGCGCGTGGCGGGTATATTTAGATCATGCAGATAGAACCGGTACCCGGTACCATCGACCCGAGCGTGATGACGTCACTGTGTTCACGGTATTATTATAACTACGGATTGCAGGCCAAACGTTAAACAAAGGGTTTCCACTTCACTGGATGTACGAAGGTAGTCTGTATGCAATTGCAAGCACAGACTCAATTTGACACTTAAACACATTTCAGTCTAGAGTGGAGACTAGTCTCCATACTCACTGTCTGTGTCAAAGCTACAGTACACGCGTGAATCTAGTTCTTAACTGCAGACCCTAGTAAGCGAACAACATGGGTTTGTGCCTGCAAACTAGTACGAAGGCATGATTTTTCTCCGCGGATCCGCGGATTATGAAATTCTAAAAAAAATAAATAAAAAAAAAATTCTTTTTTCTTTCTATGTACATAGCGGAGGTGTTCAATTCGGCGGTGTTTTCATTGTGTATTCTAGAAATTTTTTCTGCTCTCACTGTGTGTAGACTTGGAACACGAGATTGATTTGACGAAGTTGCAGCCAAAGAAATCATGAATTTTCTATAGACACCTAAAATTTCAAAATTTTCTGAGGGAGGGGGAACCCCCCTCCCGAAGTTTGGTCGCTACGCTCCCTCACTGGTAGCAATTTTCCTCTTTTTTTGACATTTCTTTGTCTCATGCCTGACAATGTAGTCACCCATGCATTTACAATGCAAACAATAATCCATGCACAGCCTACTCAATAATTACACAGGCAGAGAAACAGCAAACTTTTCAATAAAAAATAGCTTTCGAAATTGTCTTTTGGCCAGTGGTAAATATCAATCATTTTTATTCCTAAATGGTCAGTTTCCTTAGAAAATACCTCAGCAGAAGATCAACTTCTCCTGTTGGAGAAATTGATATAAAAAAGCTTTAAAAAAAACTTACAGCGTGTTCAAAGTGATGCTTCTGTGTGATGTGTGTTCGACTGGAATTTCTCATGATTGGAATAGATTCAGATTAGGAGAAGTAGGCCTAACTGTTAGATATTTATGAATTTCACTATTTTTAGTGAACGAAAAATGTATTGGGGTGAAAAAAAAAAAGAACTATGTTTACCACTGGCCATTTAAGTTTTAAAAATTACTCTACCCTGTCTAAAACTCAGCTCTGAGCCACACCACCATGAAATAGCCCATTGTCTAGGGTGTTCCTATTGAAACATGCCCTATGGAGTATTTTTCCACATAGTGGTCATATTGGATCACATACGGTAACATACATGTCAAACCATCAGTTTTGTACTGCCATAAATTGTATCTTTGTATAATCTACTCAGTTCTAGTTGTGTATAATCTCATTTCATGTTGATACACACATAGACAAATGTTTGGTATGATTTTGTTTAATAAATCAAAGACAAACGAACCATAAACTTGAGCTTTTATTGCATTTTCTGGCTTTGTCTGAAACTTGTAAAAGTGTTCTAGCAGCTCATCATTGGTAATCTGAGACACTCTTTGGGTCATATCTTTGAAACGGAACATCCAATTGTGATGATTCAAGTACCAAAATGTTTCTTTTAAAATGCTCTATCAAATAAGCCTAGCAAAAACAACTTAAAAATAACTTCAAATTTTAGTGGACATCCCTATCATAAGGTTCACAGACCACTGATCATGATAAAGATCAGTGTCACAGACATGTGTACTACCGGCCGCTTTTGTGTCAGCATGGAGTAATTTTAGCCTACTCCATATACGGTGTCAGTACATTTGAATCTTGTAATGCTAGTCACACAGACACTTACGTTGAGTTACGTCCGGTACGGTCCAAAAATTATTTTCTTTTTTGCGGATCTCCACGGATGCCTTCCCGTCACAGTCAGCAGTGGAAATATTGATAATTATAGTTTATCCATTAAATCAAAGAAATACATAAGAAATGATGGAAAAGAAGATAACATAAGATTAAAACAAGTGTCTATGTGACTGCGCAGCATAAGCAAGGTTCCAGTTCGGTGGATTCCTAACCCAACCATTAGTAGATCCGCTCAAAACATGTTACTAACATCGTGTGGTTTAGTCTAATTTTACAGAACCTTAATTATAAATTTGTAGTGCAAAAGTCGATCATATCACTATGATGGAATGTTGTTGTTGTTATTTCAGGCGCGGATCCAGGGGGGCCCGACGGGCCCGGCCCCCCTCCCCCCCCCCCCCCAAAAAAAAGGGGGGGAGGAGAAAGAAGGAAGAAGGGAAAGAAAAGAAGAAAAGGAAAGAAAGAGAACGGAATAAGGCCCGATGCTTGTACAATTTTCGCCCAACTTTATTCAATAAGAAGCGCGAAAGTAGGCTTTATTGGGTTCTAAAGTACCATAACTAAGGCCTATAATGTGGGGAGGGCCCACGAGGCCGATATTTCTCATATTGTATTTTGTGATATACTGCTCAAACGCCGTTTTTAAAGAAAAAGAAATATACATTAGTGACGAAAAGTAAAAAAAAATAAGGAAAATATTTAAAACTAAAGTTTCAAAATTTCACCAAAAAAAAGAGACCTCGTGGACCCTCGGCCCCCTGGGCCTTCGGCCTCCTGGGAAAAATAGTCGGCCTCTTGGGAATACTAGAAATTGCCCCTTTATCTATTGAATATATTTTTTCAAACCCCAAACTTTTTGCTCGCGCTTCGCGCTCGCGGATATGGTCTATAATACACAATTATTTACCATTTTCTGGTACTAGAAAATGCCCCTTTATTTATTCCATATGGGCAGTTACAAGGTAACGGAGTGACATTCACAAGCAACATTTCAGCATTCAAACAAGTTTATCATCCATACTTTAATCTTTATGTATAAAGAAATGGTTCATGACAAAAGCTGATGGTACCCTGTTTTCAAAATGATATATTTTTTTATAGTGATGCTCTTAATTAATGAGATATGAATATTCATAATCATGGTTACGGAGTGACGCAAAATGGACATGCATATTTGAGCAGAAAACATTTTGCTTAAACTCTGTGAAATTTAAATGGCTATCACAATTTTGAGTTATTGATTGGATTCTATGTTATTCTAGGTATAATATGCCACCATGCATAAAAAATTGGTTGAATATTTAGTTAATTATGACTTAAAACTTGAACCCATGTTCGGTTACGGAGTGACGGTTACGGAGTGACATCTGGTTTTGCGGTCTTTTTCGTAAGGAGAAAAGCATTATAAAGAAATATTAATACCAAAGTTTGTTGGAGTAGTCCATGATAATTACATTAAGCCAAAAAAATCGGTAAAAAGTGGCTAGATATAAGAATAAGAGGCATTTAAAGCACCATAGTCCCATATGTGCAAATTTGGGTTTGATCAATAATTATTCAGCGCAAGAATACTGAATCACAATTTTTTAAAACTTAAATGATTGGTTGTATTGTAATGAAGCCTTTGTGGTAATTTCAGATCCTAATTTGCATTTTCAAAGGCACAGCACCACATTAAAATTTCAGCTCCATGTCCTGTTTTGCTTGGAACTGCCCATATATAACTTTTAAAACCCCAAAATTTTCGGCTCGCGCTTCGAGCTCGCAGATACCAATTCAGAAGGGTATATAATGCATAATAACTTAAAATTTTCAGCTCGCGCTTCGCGCTCGAGGATACTAAATAGGGTCTATAATACACAATTATCTTCAATTTATACTAGAAAGTCCGCCTTTATTTATTTTATATATCTTTCAAAAGCCCAAATTTTTGGCTCGCGCTTCACGCTCGCCGATACTAAACCATAATGCACAAATAACTTCAATTTTTAGCTCAAAATTTTCGGCTTGCTCTTCGCGCTCGCAGATACCAATTCAGTAGGGTATATAACGCACAATTAACTCGAATTTTTCAACTCGCGCTTCGCGCTCGAGGATACTAAATAGGGTCTATGATACACAATTATTTAAAATTTTTATGCTAGAAATTATCTTTTAAAACCCAAAATTTTCGGCTCACGCTTTGCTCTCGCTGGTACTAAATCCATAAAGCACAAATAACTCAAATTTTTACCTCAAAATTTCCAGCTCGCGCTTCTCGGATACTAAATGAGGTCTATAATACACAATAATAAAAAAAAAAGAGTAATACAAGGAAGTGCCACTTTATTTATTCCATATGTCTTTTAAAACCCAAAATTTTTGGTTCGCGATTCGCGCTCGCTGATACTAAATCATAATACACAAATAAAACAAATTTTTACCTTAAAAATTTTCAGCTCGCGCTTACTAAACCATAAATAATATGCACAAATAACTCCAATTTTGAACTCAAAATTTTAGGCTGGCGCTTCGCGCTCGCAGATACCAATTCAGTAAGGTATATGATGCACAATTAATTGAAATTTTTACCTCAAAGTTTTCATATCATGCTTCGCGCTCGCGGATAATAAAAAGGGTCAATAATGCACTATTATCTCAAATAATAGCTTAAAAATTTCGGCTCGCGCTTCGTGCTCGCTTTGCTTTTTTTTCATTAATGAAATACCAAACACATTGAAAGCATCAATTAAAATGCAATTTTTGGGGCGCTCCTCTTATTCATCCGAATACATTTCTCTTTATGCCTCTGGTCTCAATTTCCCCCTTTCAGGAAAAATGCCCCTTTTCCATCTCGACCCCCCACTTTCAACTTCGTTCTACCGCCTCAGGCATAACATATTGTTCTTCCAGATAATTATTAATTGACATAGTTTGCGCTAGCAGCGTCTGATGTAATTATAATGGGGGTAATAATCGTATTCATGGTGGCAATTTAAAATACATATATTCAAACCACTAAAGTTTTGTTTAAAATATTCAGATTTTTTACATTTTTTTTCGCTAGTATAATATATCATTATTATGTTTTCATAGGAGTAAAAAAAAAAAGAGATATTGTTTAAATTCCTCGTTTTAGGTCAGTATCGGGGAATGTTTTAAACTCGCGCTTCGCGCTGGTTTGCTCGCTCCGCTCGCAAGATTTTTTTTTCAAAGTTGGGCCCCCCCCCCTCTGGAAAATCCTGGATCCGCGCCTGTTTTTGGTTGGTTTTAACGGCGCATGTCATTCAATTTTGAATATTCACGCCAATTAATGATTTGGTGCAACATAGGGGAGACCGAGTATGGACGTTACAAAATTCACATTTTGGGCCAGATAATTCTAATGAAAGTACTCACACACTCCATTTTGGGTCTGTAGTTAGCCTATTATGTTGGCTAAAACCTGAGGCACATAAAACCTGAAAACATGTAAACACTAATTAACTGCAGCTTAATTAATGAAGACATTTTTTTGTAACAACCTACCCCGTATATGGGGTAAGTTGTTACACCATACGGGGTAGATTGTTGCAGTATGTAAACATACGGGGTAAGTTGACAATGTGTAAATCTCTTATACCAAACTTTTGTTTCAACTTTCCAGTTTCTTGGTATCGTTAACAGTAGATCAAGTAGAGCTCTAGAATAGACTAAAAGTAATAATAGAAATATCAAAATATTAATACCAGAAAATTGAAACAAAATTACTTTACATGTGTAATGTAATTGGGGTAGGTTGTTACATCGACATGGGGTAGGTTGTTGTAACAACCTACCCCATGGGTGATTTTACACTAAAATCAACTGTAGCAAAGCCATTAGGCAGAATTACAGGGCATGGCTCAGGGGTATATTAGTGACATACATGGACTATATTCACAATACCAAACTATCATCATGTGCCTTCAGTTGTAAGAACTATTACAAATTTTAATTTCTGTCAAAAATTCACTTGGAACTGTAAAAAATGGTTTTTGTTGATTTACTTTTTAATAAAACAACGGAGAAACCTCACGACCGGCAGTTCATCACAGCTATGTGTAGGCTGTATATAGAAGCCAGTTAGCACGAACTCTCTTGTTCCAACTTAGCACACTGAGAACTGTAACAACTGACCCGTGTAACTTCCATACCCGGTCTCCCCTAGTCTAGTTTAATCAGACTTTGTTTACCCTGTTTATTTGCTGAGATCACACAAGGTAGTCTTATTTCTCAAACATACATTTAAAAAAAAATATATATAGGTCTAGATTTAGATCTAGACTCTATTCAGTATATAGGCAGTACACCCCATAATAAGGCGATATCGCAACTTTTATGAAAAAAATATCGATCACCAGATTTAATAATAATAATAATAATAATACGTTACATTAATGCGCTTAATACAGGTGTTTCTAAGCGCATTAACGGAATTATGAATTATATGAGTACAAATACAAAAAATACACAAATCTAGTATCAATTAACAAATTCAAGTACTAAAGTATTAAATGAATACATGTACATACAAAAAATGCTGAAAATCAAAGTTGGTGTGCACCTCCAATGACCGACCCACAACTTGGTCATTCCAGAAAAAACTAAGGTCTACTAAATAGGTAAGTCTTTAGGAGGGTCTTGAACTGATTGATTGAAGCGGCCTGATGTAAGTAGGTGGGTAGGGAATTCCAAAGAGAAGGGGCAATTACTGAGAATGCACGATCACCATATTTTGTGGATGTACGAGGTCTAGGAGTTAACTGCATAGTAAACGATGAACGAAGGGGTCTAGAAGTGGTACTGGAACGTAAAGAAATCAGATCTATGAGATATTTTGGGGCTAGTCCATTCAAAATTTTGTATGTAAGTAGGGGAACTTTAAAAGATATTCGGTGATGTATTGGAAGCCAGTGGAGAGAACGGAGGATTGGAGTAATTGGCTCAGATTTCCGAGAGAGGGAGACGAGTCTTGCAGCAGAATTCTGTATTCGTTGAAGTGGAAGTAAGTGTGTACCAGGAAGGTTAGAAAATACAGAATTACAATAATCTAAGTGACAGGAAATAAATGCATGAGTTAATTTTGCAGTTGTGGGTCGGTCAAGCAATTTCCTAATCTTTCCAATTTTGAACAATCCAAAAGATGCAGACTTACAGACTTGTTTAATGTGCTGCTGTAGGGTGAGATTTTTGTCAATCGTCAAACCAAGATCACGTACCCACTCACTCTTCATAGAAATATTTTCAGTCACTAAATCCGGGAATGAATTGGTTTTCCTGAATTTAGAAAATATATGAATCATCTCTGACTTTTGTTCATTCAGACAGAGCTTGTTTTGAAAAGACCATTATCTTAATGTCTTTAAGACAATTGTGGATCTTTTGAGCTGCGTCATTTTTTTCACTTGGTTTTAATGTAGGCCTAATTATCTGCGTGTCATCTGCGTATACGAGATGCTGCACACCTGGGTGGGATTCGATAACTTTTGACAGTGGACTAGTGTAAAGAATAAAGAGAACATTATGGAAAGTATTGTTTTGTTTTCTATTGTTTTTCGGGGATTTGTGTATAGGAGTCCCAAGGATTGTTGACCTTTGCTCCGACAGTGCGAAGAATCCATGGTTTGTGTGAGTGAGAGCGTTGGGATAGCGGGTTGGTAATATGATCCATGCCATAGCTAATACATTATTTCTCTGCAGGGGTAACTTGCATTCGGAGGGGTTAGGGATAAATTATATGTCATGTTTGATCTCTTTTATGCTTTCATTCACACATTATACTCATTTTTAGATTGAGTTTTAGAGTTGAAACGCAAACATAAACTGAACCCATCATAATTATGTTCTCAGAAAAAGAGCCTGCTCATCTCCGTATTGCCCCTCTCTCTCTCTTTCGCCCCTCCCTCTCTCTCTCTCTCTCTCTCTTTCACCCTATCTTTCTCTCTCTCTCACCTATAGTCCATTTCTTCTCTCAATCTCTATTCATCTCACGTTACTTTTTTACAATAAATATCAAAAACTATTATACTTTTTTTTTTATTATTTCAGGATAAATATACGAACTCAGTATTCAATTGACATATATAATCCTACTCACCTGTAGTAGAGTGGTACGTTCCAATCTGGATT
>CALNVZ010000882.1:35852-67687 GCA_940671915.1 Paracentrotus lividus
CCTCCTCTTGTTCTTCCAGCTCAGGCAAAGCTTACTGACCGAGATGGTCTGGGCTGGCTGAGCTGTTCTGGAACAACCTTCAAGGTGATCTGGAGGAAGCCCTGGAAGACATTAATCAACAGCTGGTACAATTAAAAAATTGAAGGTCTAAGATGTCCACTAAAATTAGTCCTAAATTTTATCTTTGTAGGCCCTGTAGTGAATACGTCCATATAGCCATTAGTGTATATCATGCAATTTTAAAGGTTTTGTTTCTTAATTTAATTTGTATGGCATTGTCATTCATAATAGAATTTTACGCCATTTAAGGGTGGACCATTGCATTATTTAAATTGACATCCAAGTTGCATACAATGTAATATGACTGATAATAATTATCTCCTATGTTCTCTTTCATCCTTTACAATTAATAAGATATGTATCAAGGATAAACTTAAATGTATCTTTATTAAATTAATTATTGATCTCTTTAGTTCAAACTCTACAGAATGTATTGCAGACAGGTAAGGATTTGGGCTGAAACCTGACCCCAAGCGTATAGCTACAGAAGGGTCAACCAGATCTAAACTGCAGTGCAATCAATGATTTCTATTAGCTCTGTTCAGAGGTATCCATTTAGTCTACCTGCAGTTGTCCAATTTTTTGATGTCTAAACCACTTGTTTAATTTCCACTTGGTCTAAATACATACTTACCAATTTTTCATTCGTCTAATTGCCCAATTTTTCTTATTACCAAATTTGTTCTAATGCATTTTTGTTTAATTCCTAAATGAAATTTGGTTCTATTGCCAGTTTGTAACAGTTAACTAAGTGTATGTTAGGCAAGCGTCATTAGATAAATTGACATTAACCCACTGTGTACAGAGCCGGCTTATGCATCGGTTTGAAAAAATGGAGAACATCCCTTTTGATGATCATTTATTTCGCTTATTATTGCATGAATACATTAAAAAAACCTGTACAAACTCATATATTAGACATTGATATGAATAATGGATTATATCTTTGTTTCACCTTTACATGAATACAATTTGTGCAAACATGCTTGGACAAACCACAATTTCATTTGACTGTTAAAATTTTCACAGTATGCAAAGGGTTTAATGAGAATTAGCAAAATGGAAACTATGCCAAAGAGGCAATTAGACCAAGGAGTTAATAAAACTTTGGACCTTGTTGGAATGAGACGAAAAAAGGAAGTGGTCAAAGTGGGTGGTAGACCAAATGCAATTCACCTGTTTAGAGGTACCTTACCTGTCTTGGTGAAAACAACCGTAGAGAGAGGTCCTGTCGAGAAGAGCTCTGTCCCATGGCTGCAGCCTCTCGGTACTGACGAAGCAGAGCACGAACGTCTGGGGGGATTCAACGCCAAGAGGTGACGATTTTCCGGATCACCGCTGTATGACGCTACTCTTGGAGCTACCTCCTTGACAGAGTTTGTCCATTTGAGATATCAGCTGGGGTTAAAGGGGAAACGTATAGTTAGAAAACTAGCCTTGTATCATAAATATCATTTACTACTGTATTCGAAATATTGAAATTAATTATTAAAGGTAAAGAACTGGCACATGTATTGGTAACCTACCAAAATTAATAAGTCACAGACCGTTGTTGGGATTATTTTGCGAAGTGTTCGTTTTAATATTTACATATGACAGGTTGATCAGTTCTTCTGCCTAAATAATTGAGAATGTCTTGAGCATATGCTGTCTCGCTGTTAATTCCGCGCCGATTTAATTTTTCCTCTGAGCGCCTCAAAACACTGTTCACAGGTTTCTTTAAATTCACGCTGCATGCTTCCTTAAGCTCCTCCATTGAACCCATTTAATGCATGCATAGGAAAAAATGCCTATATATCTGTGGGTTTTTAAATTCACGCCTGCCACTCTTTTAGCGAAATCAGCGAAATTAATGTACCGCGAATATTTCCACGAATACAGTAGGCCTATAGCCACCCAAGAACATCATGAATGATGATCCACGTCATTGTCATGTTGCTTGGTGATAGGCACCCAGTTTTTGTTTAAAAATTGTAGTCCATACATTGTGAGCATTTAAAAAAAAGATGTAAGTGTAGTGTATGAATTGTTTTCCATTATTTCCTACATTCCCTACATTCCTGAGAGTAACCTTACAGAATGACAAGGAATTTTTTTAAATTACAGTACTACATGTACCTTCTCTGCATTTTCTTTGACATGAGAGACCACTGAGAGCCTGGATGATCTCTCTCCCAAGGCTTGTGAGAACTGGTACCAGGCTGCTTCCAGACCTGTAACTTGTCCTTGACTGGGTTCAAGGTTCATGTGCTAGGAGAACGTCTAGCATCAGAGATGTACGTAACAGGTTCAAACCATAGTCATAGGTTTCCTAAAGTAAAGGATTTAAACAATTGCGTTCAGTTTTGATTTTATCTAAGTGCCACGTGTAGAAGATGGTTCTCAGAATAACAAAAGTACAAAGTAACAGGGTTCAAAACTATATGTAAGGGTTTTTCAGGTAATTGCATGGAATAAAAAATGCTTGCAAATTTAAGTAAATGTTTAGGTAAGATTAATGTGAAGAGGGATGTGTCTCGACAGACAAAAAGTAGATGTGAGATGTATAAATAGCCACCAGCTTCTCTTTGAAAGACTTTAAATCATTATTTTTAGCACTTGACATTCATAACCAATGGGGAGGGGTGTAGCTTCATTGATTAAAAGCCTCTTCTTTTGAGGATAATTAACCATTTGATCTTATACATGGGTTTGAGTCCTGCACTAGCTGTTCTTATTTACACAAATTTATGCCACATTGAACATTATCATTCCTAAAGGACTGTTTGTAGTGCAAGAGTTGAATTTCAGTTGGAGTTAAATGGAGGTTCTGTGAATAAAAAGAGTCGTACCCTATGCATGATAAAGCCATGTTGTAATTAGTAAAAGATCAGAATGTCGAGCAAGGTATATCGCACTTGCAGTGGACATTGTGGAAGAGTAACTGCGCCTGAAATCTAAATCTACAATTGCTATGACCTATGAACTATAACCTCTTCTTACCCTGGCAGTTGTTTCAAATTTACTGGTGTTCATCTTCAGAGTAGAGGCTTCATCTGCCGACCTTCCGACCTCTATGTGCTGCAGCAGGCATTGTTGTCAAGGAGCTCCAGTAAACCATGAAATAGCCTAGCAGCAATGCACCCAAGAGAGAAATGAGAAAAATTTTGAAAGAACAAACCATATTAAGATTTATATTGTTAACTTAGATCTTTGACTTCACAAGAGATTTAGCAAACACATGGAGATTTTTGCCAGACTAGATACAACCTGAATTCCGATTCTGTCAACTATCACAAATAATAACTTGAAAAATTAACATGCTCTAAGGCAAAGGTCCAAAAATCTTCTTGGTTGATTTTGCATGAAATGAGAATTAAAACGGCCATTTCATTAACAGAAACTCAAACGCTACCATTTCAGTAAAATCTCCCTCTCTCCCGCTTGGTTTTTGAATTTCTGTAGCCCTAGCTGAATTCTCTTTCTTTCTCTCCCGCCCAACCCACTTCTATAACAATGGTGAATCTGAATCACTGTATTTTATTCTCATTTTATTGTTGTCATTATTCAAAGATAGCCACCAGTTGAGCTTGTTATAATCCTTAAAAGTGGACTCTAGCCACAAAAGAAGTTTGTGCTTTTGTTGCTGTTGATTTGGTCTTTCCCAAACACTAGCCTGAGTCTCCCATTCACAAGGGTCTGGGCAGGAGCATATCCCACTTAAGAGGTGCTTTGAGTTGGAGTCTCTGCATCAATATTTCCTTATGCCTACCTGTTCGCATCCTCCTCACAGCTTTTCAAGCTGCCAAGCAACTGCTTGAAAGCTTGAGGGTGGTGTTTTTTCTGACTCAGCCAGGTCAAGCTGGAACACCGAACCCCTACGACCTTCCAGCTCCGCTAAGATGCGCTCCACGTGGGCGATGTTGCTTCTCATAGTTGGTGAGATGTCTTTCTGCCGAAGCATCTTAACGGTAGACTTCATCATCTCCAGAATGCTTCTACCTTCCCGTATGCACGGTCTTGTAGTGTACACTGTATCAGGAATCAATGGCAAAGGATGTATATTAGTGGATAATCCCATTTTAAATTGAGTGCTGTATTATTCAAGTTGTGTCACACTCTATTTTCAAGTGATTTTTTTTAGTTCATATACCTTGAGCAGTTGATTTGTAAACAAGTACACAAGCCATCCACTCCTTTATTCTGAAGGGCCATTTCTATATGAAGTTCACCTCCCTAATCATTAACTTAACCAGTTTTGATTCCTCGAATGGCCAGAAAGTGCAACAAATTGACAGGCATTCAGATATTATGCCAGAAGAGATTGTGCTATATTTTAATAAAGACAACAAACTGTCATTTAGATAGCTGCTCCATATTAAGCAAAATTACAAGTACATGATTTGCTAAATACCTGTAGATATATATTGGAGTTATAGAACTTTTTAATTTTAATGACATGAACTATTGATTCTCGTATCCTAATTATGGGAATGATTAAAATTTAGGTGCAACGTGGTTAACTTAAATTTAAGTCTTTTTCCATTTTGTTCATATTTTAAAGAGAGTAACTTACTTGAATTGTCAAGTTGTCCAAGAGAAGTCTGAGTGCTTCTTCTGTACTCTCAACAGAATTCTACTTCAACTTCTCCAGTCATAGCTTCTAGTAGGGTCTGCTAGTTTTGGAAAATGCCTTTGTGAAAACAAAAACAAAAAACATGTTCATAATGCGTAAGAGTGATGATTTTTGAAAGTATGAATACACAAATTAAGTTAAGAACACACAGAAAAATGTTACAGGATATTGTGGATTTTTAAAGTTGTTTTCACTTTACTATTGCTTCCCTTACTCCTCTAAAAATCTTGATTTGCTAACACATAATAATCTTACGTGATTACAAGACATCATAAACTTACGATTGCAGACCACTGTTTTTTTTTAAAAGCTATGGATTTTTGTTTTTTGAATGAGTAATTCAAAATGAATTAACAGGCCACATTTTTATCTCATAAGTCAAAGTTGTGGACATCAAATCGAAACGCATTGTTAATTCCACAAAACACGTGCCCTATGGTTGTCCAAGGACTTAGACTTATATGGTTTCGGAAAAAAATTTATGTCCTATTGCTCCCACCACCCCAGTGCCTGAACAATATGCACCTCCTTGCATCCCACGACCAGGGGCAGTATTCTTGGGGAACTCTCTTAACTACTGTCTTATCTTTTGTCTTATCTCTGAGAGATAAGGACACCCTTAATATTTTCCTAAATCGGTATTCTGAAGACTCTCTTTTCTCTGTCTTAATCTCTGAATGTACCCGCCCATACTTTTCTCAGACAAACCAATGAAAATCACTTTAGTTACTCAATTAGCCTCTTACCAAATGGGAAGGCCCGAAGACACGCAGGGTGTGTCGAAAAATACAGTTAAAATCGCAATGCGTGTGACTGCGCATATTAATTTTTTTGCCGGGGGGGCTTAATTTTTTTAAAACCCAAAGTTAAAGAAAAAGACAGGGACAGAACCAGGAAGACTTTTGCGAAAGAGAAAAAAAGAGAGCCAAAAACAGAGAGGAAAAATGGCATTTAACCTGGAGGGCTTAACTTCTAGGCAGTATAAAAACGGAATTATGTTGAAAGTTGTCACAGAATGATAAGGTTAAAACCAATGAAAACAATGTAATCTAAAAATATTATGTTTGCATTAAAATAAAGGGGCGATTTTTACCTGGGTATCATGGTACTAAAACTTGTAAAAGATAAACAATAGAATAAGACAGCTAGACCCTGTCATTCCTTTTATTCTTATCTTTTCTCTGCGTTTCGCGTAAAGTTGCTTTTGGCGTTTATTAAACAGCGTATTCTTGTGTAGGCCAATTAATTTATACAATTCATTTATGCAAAAAGATAAGAACAGCTCCCAGAATACCGATTTTGTGCTTATCTCTGAGATAGATAAAATACCGAGAAAAGCACTGCCAGAATTCCGCCCCTGGGTTCCCATGCATGAAGAGTTTACTAATATTAGCATGGAAACGTGCACAACAGCCAATCAAAATGCAACATTTCAAGAAAGTTACCATTGATTGGTAGAGGTTACTATAATAGTACTCTTATGCAAACAGGGCCCAGTTGTGACCATACCATAACCCTCCTTACTTCTTGTTGATAATCGGTGGAACCTGACAGAACCAATTGACGAGGTTTCCGCCTCCTCTCTAGTGGGATTGCAAAGCTACGACAACCGTATCCAGGTAGTCCTTCTGTGCCCCAATCACCAGCATTGGGGGTGCCCGCTCTTTATGATAGAGTCTTGCTACGTGACGAAGCTCAGCATAGTTTTCCATAAATGTCCTGCAAATGAAGAGAGCAAGGGAAAATTATGAATTCCTTAATGAACAAGATCACTATATTATGAATTATTAGGCAAATGTAGAGTATGAGGCCCTTATAAATTTTTTTCAACTTACAGCAAGCTTCATTAATAATGTTGTTTTTTTTTGTTTGGTTTATTTTACCTTACTACTAAGGAGCTTAAAGTCCTATCCCAGGTGACTCACAATGGGATTAATTGAAATTGAAATTGAATTGAAATTGAAAAAGTTTTATTGAAATATTGAAGAAGCGACCTAAGGGTCGAATTGGGTTCAATGTATCAAACATAAACATATATAAACTAAGGAAAATACAAATTAGTGTAGCATGGTAAAATCTGTTACTTGAGCACTAACAAGGAGAGAGACAAAAGCGTTATTACCTGTTACTGAAAATGGTGCCTACGAAAGGGCACTAGTGAATCAACATGGTTTCAAACATGTCTACCTGTTACGAACTGGTACCGCCTCTACCGGCTGAGATTTTCACATCTCCCAATAAAACTATGAGCAATTTGTTGATGGATTTGAGTCAGTAAATTGCTCTTGATAAGACCGTGTCATTAATAGGAACTTACAGTGCATTTCAGCTCCAACTCTCATGCTCTCGCCTTCAGCTTCTCAGCGTTTTGTAGTCATTGCGTGTCTACATGTGGCGATAAAAGCTTCTCTCCAGGCCCAACTATTCCAGTCTATCACCTAGATAAAATCAAAATCAAGAAAAAATATGAGCCATAAAATATTAGATATCAAAATATATGGATAGCAAAAATTTTTGATTTCAAAATATACACTACAAAAGGCACATGGCCTAGATAGATGTAATTAACTATAAATGTGAAATCAATTGTTAAACTGCTTTAACCAAAGATATCCGGTAATTCAAAAATCTTTGTACAACATTGGTTCTTTCAAAAATTAGGTTGTATGTATTTCTATTTCAATGTCATTAAATGAAGAAGATGACACCACTGACGATTTGAAACATGGTCTGGGCCAAATCCATAAAAAAAGCAACTAAAATATACTGAGAGCATTATGAACCATAGTTTTTTAGTAGACTAATTAAGGTTTTATGAATATAGCCCCTGCTCAGAGATTAAAACAAATATTATTCGAAAGAAAGCTATTTGTTAATACTTTGACACTTCCTTTACTTTGTATTTCATCTTGAAAATCATATCATACCTTTTTAATGCCACTTTCCATTATCGCCCAGGTTGCATGTGGACTCCTAGCTCCCTATTCCCTCTCTGCTAGGTACATCCTGAGTTTTGAATCCTGTTTCCGTTTTAAGGCATTTAACGCTGTCCACCTCACGTGCATCAGCAGTTGATCCTCTGTGCGAAACCCTTCACCGCCCTGACGCTGAAAAAACCAGAGTCTGTCTCCAACGCCGAGAAAGAGAATGGCCTGTTGCAAAATGCCGGTGGTAAAAAAAATCAAACTGTAAGCGCTTTGGTCATACTGGTAAAGCATTTTATAGAAACCAGTATTATTATTAACTGCAATCGTAACTTTGTGTTAACATAGATCATCTTAAACTTAGTAGGATCTTTCAATTATGTATTATACCTCATATCATTTATGATTTTTACACCATCATCTACATTGGTTTTTTTTTTTTGAATTATACATTAACATAACACTGCCTCCAAAAGTTTGGGTACACCTGAGGTTTCAGCTCTGTTTTGGATCATTTTGAGGCATTTCATCTCCAGTATATATACAGTCCAAAATGATGGTTTAAGTACAAAAAAATACAATTGTGCAACCAATTAATATTTCACGATTAGGCGCCAAGTCTCCTCGGAATTTAGAATTACTCAAAAATATGCAAAAAGTGCAAAAACGTGATTTTGCAACTAATATTATATCAAATATTGAAAAAAGAAGATATTCTCGGCTATTAATGACCGGATCAATGTAAGATTTTATAAGTATGAGATAGTTGATGAGCTCTATGTGAAATATCTAAATCAGTACTCGTTTTTCGATTATCTTTTGTATATATTCACACACATTAGAAATATTATGCCAATTTTGTATGACAATTATATAAGTCATTATCTTTAGACAATATCACTATTTTTGTTTTATAAAATTGCTTATTGAAACCCAAATTTCTGGTATAAAAAGTTGCCTGAGTATTAATACATTCATAAAATTATAGATTAAAAAAGTTGACTTTTCTCATTGGACTATCCTCGTAATTTCTTTTTGTTATTATCATTTCTTATTGTCCTATCGATTATTTATTTTATGTATTCTTATGATTTTGGGGTCTTTTTCTGTTTCTGAAAATGAAAAAGCAAAATATTACTTACATTCTATTTAGGTCTGACATGCAACTAATGCAATGTTCGCATCACCTAACAACACAATGGCAATGATTCTATTGACAATATTTTGCACCACGCTTTAAAGATCACCAAAGGCATAATTTGGGGTTTGGCAGGCAGATGCGACAGCAAGTCATGAGATATTTTAAAAGTTGGTTAAAATTGCCGAGACCCCTCCCCAGTCAGAACAGTTATAATTCGGTTTTATATAAAAAAATTTGTTAAGTAGGAAACCATTGTTTTGACGTGTAATTAAAAGTTTTAAAATATCGAAAAAATTCACATTATTGCCTATTTGTGTACTGAATGCACCATTCACCTTGAATCGCTTACAAACACTCTTTAATTGAATCTAAAAGACTTTGTTAAGCATTTATCTTGTATCTTGAAATCAATCAAGTGGTACATTTTCAGAAACATTAAAAGAGCCAAAACATTGCGAAAATACATAGAAATAAAAAACAATTCGGAAAACAATAGAAAAGTGATAAAACAAAATTAATTACAAAGGAATTCTATGAGAAGTCCAACTTTTATTCATACTTTTATTGAGTATTATACTCAGCAACTTTAACAAAAATTTGGGCTTCATAGCAATTTTAAAAAAACAAAATATCGATAAATTTCAAAAAATAGACCTTTAATTTGCATTAAATTTTGCATAATTAATGAAGTGTTGTCTCAAAATAGAAACAAACAGTAACAGGGTTATATTTACATGTGCTTTCAACATCCATACAAAATTTTAAATTGATTGAACCAATATTAGCGAGATATCTTCTTTTTTCAATATTTGAATAAATTAGTGCAAATCACGTTTTTGCCTTTTTGCATATTTTTGAGTATTTCTAAATTCCAAGGAGACTTGGCGTAGGTAATCGTGAAGTATATTGGTTTGCATAATGTAAATTTCTTTGTACTAAACATCATTTGGACTGAATACTGGACATAAAATTGCCTCACAATGATCCAAAACAGAAAAGCTTGACATCAGGTGTACCCAAACTTTTGGAGGGCAGTGTACATGATAATAATAAATTGTAATGAAAAACATACTCTTTCAGTGCCCCCTCTATTTCGAAATCCTGGATCCATTGCTTCTGTAATTTTTTATCCTTATTATCATCACCATCTTCCCCATAAACTAACCTAATGTTGTAGTACACCTTAGTTGATCAATTGATAATTCTATCTCAATCGTTTCTGTCAATCATTCATTCCTACCTAATGAACTGCTCCTTTATTTATCCTCATCTGTCACCATCGCTTGCCATTACATTACACCACTTATTTCACTACCCATCATCATATCATTATTCATCATCTTCATTCCATCATCATCATTATATCATCATTCAAATCATCATCATAATCATCATCATCATCATCATCACCATCACATCATCGTCATTATCTCTCATCATCATCATCATCATTCATCATCATCATCGTCGTTCTGTATCCATCGAAACGTCAGGCTTGCCGAGTTGAGAGTTACAACTGTTTGGAATAATCAATAACAACCTTTCTCAATCCGTTTTCTGTCAATAATTCATCTTGTCTTTATAACCATTTCTAATTATCATCATCTCCCATCCTCCTCGTCATTACATAACCAGCCACTAACATCACTACCACATTCATGATTATTCACTACTCATCTCATCCTCTTAATTTGGTATCATCATCCTTATACCATTCACCATCTTCATTCAATATTCCATCATCATCATCATCTTTCATCCTTGTCATTTACATTACCACCTACTTAATATCAATACCACATCATGATATCACACTCATCATCTTCATTTTCATCATCACCATTATCATCATCATCAACATCATCAATGAAATTCATCATTTAATTCATCGATAACATCAGCTTACTCGAGTGTAGTACATCTACTGGATGATCAATGACAACCTCTCTCAGCCGTTTTTGTTCTACGAAGCTGATCCTCCGGGTCAGTCCTCCTCATCTTGTCTTGATAGAGCTCCCATGAGCTTGCTCAAGACGCTTCTAGTTAGGCTTGAGGTCTTTGATTGAACTTTTCAAAGTCCTAAGAGCACAAAATTAAAATGTTTCAACAATAAAATATTTATTAATTTTTTTTAATTCTCAATTAATTGTTTATTGCGTATTTCATCACAATGCCACAAGGGCTATTCTCTTTTCTTTTTTTTTTTACGTGTTTTTTTGTGAGTGTAATGCAGCATAATGTTCTACTTTGTGCAATTCTCTTAAAAGGGAATTTTATCCCCTCAGATAATTTGAGCTTTAGTGAATTGGAGACAAACCCCCCAAAACATATTGGAAAGTTTCAGAAAAAATCAGGCAATGAATTAGAGAGATATGAAATTTTTAGATTTGAGATCACTGATGATATGGAGATCCTCCAATTGGCAACGCGCCATGATGTGTGATGTAATGCAGGGAGATCTTTCCCATTAATCTATTATACACATCGTACTTAAAATCCTCTTCTTTTTCTTGATTCTAAAGGGAGAGTAAAGAATCTTTTATGGGATGACTTGTAAATATATGAAAGTCATAATATATCATGAAAGAAAAAGCTCTGTTCTATCATCTTAGAATTGAAAAAGAGGGAATTTTTTGAATAATTTTGGGTCACACCATACGGAGAGTTCCCCTTTGTGACATTCACAAATGTATGACCGCAGTTGCCAATGAGAGCATTTTCTATTCATTAAGAGATCTCAATATTCAAGTACTTCATAACTTTCTATCATTTTATCCGATATACACAAAATCTTCACTAATGTGTTTATTATGATTTTCTGCATCCCACAGTAAAGCCACTATCTACAAAGGGACAATTCTCCTTTAACCACTTTTGAAATTAAACCTTGTCTGAACCTTTAGTCAACAGGCAAGGTTGAAGGAAAATTTATAATCCACACTGATTGATATTGCTAATGCAAAATTCTTTAATGACTAATATGTTTGATTGATTTGTTTTAGATTGCCGGAGTGAATTATTAAATCAAGTGCATCTCTAATAACAATGGGATGCAAACAAAATGAAATGGACTATGGAAATGACTATTTGTTTTGCCAAAATTGATGGATGTCTCAACCACATTGTACATGAAATTTTAAAAGCATATTTTTTTACCACAGAAATATAAAATAATCTCTATAAAATAAATGAATAGACTGAAAGATCAATATACCTTCTTCACAGAATAAAGTTATAAAATAGCACTTCTCAAGTGGATCAGGGGCAAAAAGCCTGTGGTGATTCATAACGGGGTTCATTATCATTCTAAAAATGATTTTTTAGGATTGCTTTCAAAACCCAGCCTTAAAGAGACTCAGTTAACTATACACAAACAAGTGCTGAGAGGGAAACAAAATTAATTAATCCTATTGCTCTGGACTGTAAAATGAATCCTGAAAATTTCAGAGCAAATGGAAGTCTTTTAGTACCTTAAAACAGTGAAAACAACGAATGGTAATGACGTTGTAATTGAGGTAATCATAATTTGATAACATACACAATTACCACAGACTTTGTAAACATATAAACACCACTAGACTTACTAGGTCTATTCTTCGGCATCGAGACCACTCTTGATGATTGTATCCAGACTGCCTCCAAAAACTCTGTCTGTCAGCTGACTCATGTGGTGCGTATTGTTATCTACATTTTAGTGAATTACTTTCATGTGAAAACATTCGCAGATGTCACTAATTCGAGAAAAAACTTTCAAAGAATTGATTAATGTGGAGTATTGAATTCAAATAAGGTAATTTTGGACACGAAATTGTGGTCATGTATAGATATTTTTCAAAATCGATTTCGCCAAATATGGCTCACTGGTTCGTCAGTTCACGGTCGCCTCTCGTCCGACGCTGGGGCTGGCGGTTTTAGGGGTAAGAATATTCTTATAGTCGAGCGGTGATAGCGAGGAACGTTTTGTTCGAAGTATACGAACGCTCAGTTTTGTATATTTTGCCATAACCAAATTATTCAACGGACTATAAATTATTCTTCAAGTCTCTCATTTCATTCATTATAACTAAATTAAGCTACCAGCAGATTCTACTATAATAAGTTCTTGTTTAAACGAAATATTCGAGGTGTTCTCCGATTCACATTTATTATAACTCTACATTATAACTCTTTTAAACGATGAAAACTGAATTCATTTGAATTTCGTACGATACAAATAGAAAACTTTCATGACCTACATGTTGTAAGAATTGTATCCATTACTAGATAAGGTATTACAATAAGACATTACAATAAGGGGACTCTAAGTACTTGACAATTACAAAGACATGTGTATTTTAATACACATTATACCTACTCGAATACTCTTTTCAAAAGAAAAAAATGAGGGGAAATTTATAACTTACGTTTATCGAGCTATAAATATTTTCTAGTACCTATCAGATTCCGAATAATAGCATTCATCAAGCTGGTAAGAGGTCTTTGTTCTGTTCATTTAGGCCTACTTCTGTTAACTCTTTACGTGACCATAACTTCCCGCTCTAGGCCTATCTACGCCATCCCGTGTTCCGGTTCTTTCCACCCCGGCTTCTTTTAATACTCTGCCACCATTATCCCTATAACATCAGCCTCGAGACTTAAAATTCTCCTAATGTTATATTCACAAATTCTCTTATCATACTTGTGTTAAATTCAGATCTTTTGGCAACTATTCAATATTTTATAATCTCTAATTACATTTAATAGAGGGGAATAGACTATATGTGCTATATCATTATTCATAAAGTGTTGTGCAACTGTACAAGGAAAAGAGGGGGGGGGCATCAAAGTGTCGTCGCTCTGGCGGCTCGTCCTTCAGTTACGGTGTAATGTAGTTCGTAATCCTTATACAGGATTGAACTAGAAGCGTCACCACTAGTCAACAATTGACTCAGTCCTTTCTTCGGTGCATAGCGTTCTTTATGCAAGATTGCTATGTGATGTCATCCAAGAGCTAGCATCCAAGAGGAAAAGGGGAAGGAAAAAAAAAGGGGGGGCATATAGCTCCGATCGTCTCATCTCACTTCTCCCCACGATCGCGATTGTGTAGAGGAATGACGTCATTGCTCACAGGCTAACGTTGACGTCATGGTTATTCCATTGAGTCACAAGGTGCATATTCTGTGGTATTAATTCTTTGCTTATTATACCAACAAATAATTTACGCATTTAATTGATATTAAATATTTTATATGTCTTTAACAATCATGAAACAGTGTGCTGTTGTCAAATATTTTGGTTAAATGACTTAAAAGTTAAAAGTACAGTCCAAAAACACCCCTCTGTGAATAATCGATTAGTCCAGCTTATGAATATTTATTAGGGTTTGCTTTTTTCACTCCAATACTTTCTCTGGCCAAGGTACGGTAGACCTTTTTGAGATATTGCTATAATCAACCAATCAGAACTGTTCTATGCATGTTTGGGCGTGTCACTGTATAATCTTCCCGACTTATAAGTGACCTCTTGCCTTGTAGAACGGCGTTCAAAGTCAGACATAGTTTCTATTCACTGTATTATGAATGCATTGCCTTTTGGTGAGAGTTGTTGCTCAGGGTACGGTGGGGCAACTTGATTCCGATAGGACACTTGGGTTTCAATGAAAGGTCATATATAACTGCATGTCGAGAAATACATCTTCTAAGCGTATAAACAAAAATGTATTTTTACTGATTATTTCCCCAAAACCGCATAGCATAATACGTTGTGATGTGTGACTCGGACGCTAGAGGGCGCTGCCTAGTGAGACTAAACGGAGCTTAATGGACCTTGCACAGTATATCAAGTACTTCTAATCATAATGATTAAGTTTTAATGATAGTCTAAGTTATGGTCATAGTTTCTAAATTACGATTGGATATTTACACTCTAACTATTTACAATTGTTTTATTATGTATTACAGTATCATGTCAACACATTGCGCAGTTAACCAAGAACTCATTGTACTATTAACTTTTGATTACGTTGTACAAAATATAGACTACATTGTTCTATTTATCTCACTAGCCACTTCGTACAGATACTTGTATCTACATTGTGCTATTTACATGGGTCTTCCATATATTTACTTGAACTACGGAGGTACATTGTCTTGCATTTTAACATTTACTTAGACTACTGAGGTAATTGTACGTGCAATTTACATTTACTTAGACTACTGAGGTACATGTAACGTGCAATTTACATTTACTTAGACTACTGAGGTACATTGTACGTGCAATTTACATTTACTTAGACTACTGAGGTACCCTTGGTTTTAAGTCACCAACCTCTTGTTTGTTCTCCATGGTGTATTTGTATTTTGTTCTGTATATGTGCAACAAGTTCTTCTAGTTTTGGTAATAGAAACAGGAGAAGGGCAGTTCCAAGCAAACAGGACATGGAGCTGAAATTTCAATGTGGCGCTGTGCCTTTGAAAATGCAAATTAGGATCTGAAATTACCACAAAGGCTCTTTACAATACAACCAATCATTTAAGTTTAAAAAATTTGCGATTCGGTATTCTTACGCTGAATAATTGATCAACCCAAATTGCACGTATGGACTATGGGGCTTTAAATGTCTCTAATTCTATATCTTGTCACTTTTTGCCAATTTTTTTGGCTATATTGTAATTTTTCATGGGTCTACTCCAACAAACTTTGGTATTATATTTTCTATATAATGCATTTCTCCTCACGAAAAAGACCAGGAAACAGATGTCACTCGTAACCGTTCACTCCGTAACCGGACAAGGGTTCAAGTTTTAAGTCATAATTACAAAATATTCAAGCAATTTTTTTATGCAAGGTGGCATATTATACCTAGAATAAATAAAATCCAATCAATAACTCAAAATTGTGATACATTTAAATTTCACAGAGTTAAGCAAAATGTTTTCTTGCTCAAATATGCATGTCCATTTGCGTCACTCGTAAACATATGATTATGAATATTCATATCTCATTAATTAGAAGGGTCACTATAAAAAAATTATCATTTCTAAAAGACGATACTATCAGCTTTTTGTCATGAACCATTTCTTTGTACTATAAGATTGATGTATGTGATGATAACTTGTTTGAATGCTGAAAATGTTTGCTTCTGAAATATGTTCACTCCGTTACTTGGAACTGCCCAGATAGAAACAACGAAAAAAAATTGCTTAGTCTCTTTTGTCTATATAGTCACATCATGTACTAAAGTTTCTTTAGTCTTAAGTCACACATGCATGGATCTTCCCTGCCTAATTGTTAAGTTGTTTTAAACTACATGTCACAGAAATTAGATTGGAATTGGCTAGACATTCTTCTAAGTGTACTTGCAAGGAATCAGTTTGTCAGACTGTCCAATGACCTGAAGCACACTTATTTCTGTGCAGCTAACAATTCATTAGCTGCGGAGGGTAAAACCCTTGGAAAATAATGAACCTCAAACTTATAAAATTCACAATTCCAAACTCCTTTCGTACAAGTGACTACAATATATATACATTTATTAATTAATATTAGCATATAATTTGTTTAAAATAAAAGGCATTAAAGAAATATTCTTCCTTATTTCCAATTCGGCATCAGCCTAAAAAATTATTTATCAAGTTTATATTTCAGTTGCATCAATTAAATTCCAGGAAAGGATCAAGAATATTAAGTTTAATTATATTAATAATAAATGAATAATTTTCTACTCACTCTATTAAGTGACACTAGAAATAGGAGAATCAACAAGAATTTGTTAAGTTTGGATGCTTCAGTCTCAGCTAGCCGGGAAAAAATGAAAGTGATAAATTTGATCTCCCCTTTTATACCCTCGGGCCAGTGCCCGATCGTCTGCCCAAAATCTGGTTTGGTTCTATAACGTGATTGGTTAAAAGTGTATTACGTCATCACGCGCGAAAACTGAACTTGGACTCTTCTATTTCCGGTAGGGAAGAATCTATTTTTGCTAAAATAAACCATTCAGGACATGAATTTAAAAAAGGGGAAAAGAGCACCAGGCTACAAATTCGAAGACCTTTACAAGGTAAGTGACAATTTAAAAGAGTAAACTACCTTTGTCCATCGCCAATTACGCAACTAGCCACCCTGTCCACATACTGAATTCCGTGTATTGCCGGGGTTCTAAAATAGCCTAAATCTGCCTCCGTTGCTGGCTCATACATAGCAGTGTTATGCCAACGCTGATCATACGATGTCACTCTTGCTTAAAAAAAAATAAACACTGAGATCTTTACACTCAGCTTTCCTATAATAACATTGCTAATAAATCAGCAAATTTAAGATTTAAAAATAAAAATAGGGAATAGCAACAGGGCTTTTTCTTCACACTGCTCCCCCTCTTTTCAGTCGCTGTCCCAGCGATAAAATATAAACAATGTCATGTATTTATATTGAGAATACAAGTACATTTTGGTTACATTTTAGGTACCAATTAATGGCATTACAAGTTAATAATTATTATTTAGTATATACAATTCATTTCCAAACGTTACCCATTCTTATGGATACTACATGTATGTAAGTACATATTTATGATTTACAGTTAAGAGTCTACTCTTCAACAGAGTCATCTACTTCGAGATAGTGAACGTTTCGGCGTTCCTCATATAACTTCGATTCACCATGCACTTGAACGTAGGTCTTGGAGAAAACCTCCACCCGAGTCACTCGTGTCACGCCCAACTCTGGAACTCTTACGCGAACACTAATCTCTATTTCTTCCTTCTTTTCACTATTAACAGGGTCGACCTTGGTTGAAGTCTTGGAGGCTTCGTCTTCAATCTCATCTTCACTGACGAGGCTATACTCTTCATCTTTCCTTGTCTTTGTACACACCTTCCGCACATCTTTACTGGGACTAGGGGTCTTCAACTCTTCCAGTTCTTCTTCATACTCGTAATCAGTCATGACAGTCAAGGTAGGGGCCGTATCTGCTACTATCTCCTCTTGCTTCTTCTTCTTTTTCGTTTCCTCCTCTGCTTTTGCCTGGCGTCTCGCTTCCTCCTCTTCGTCTTCCTTCCTCTTCCTCGATCTTTAGCCTTTTCTCCTCCCTCCTTTTTCTTCGCTCCTCCTCCCTTTCCTCCTCCTTTTTCCTCTCCTGATCTTTTCTCTCTCTTTCACGTCGTTCCCAGGTCCTCTTCTCATCCTCTTCCTTCTGATCCTTGCGACGTTTCTCATCTCTTTTCTTCTCCATGTAGGATTTGGATGCGGTCTTGAAAGTGAGGTACCGAACTTCTCCCCTATGGTTGGCGTGTAATCGAGTGTAATGACGGCTCATTTCAGGTCTCCTCCCTGATTCGTACTTGCATCTTTTGCACGTGAGGGTGAACTCGGTGTCATGCATGTTTTGTAGATGGTCTTCCAGATCTTGTGCGCGGTCCTCTGTCTTGTTACATATCTCGCAGGTATACATTCTGAATGCACAGAAAGAAGAAACAAAACAACAGCATAATTTAGGCATGTAAATTATGTTAGCGAATCTTGGTATCTTCTGGGGGGTACTCTATTTCTTTCTGGATTTCTCCTCAATTGTCGGGGTCCCTTCAACCAGTTAACAGGTTCAGATCCATAGTATGGTTTCAAACGATCAAGATGGACAACCTTAGGTTTACATTTGGCAGATAATTGGATACGATACACAACATCTGATAACCTATCAATGATCATGTAAGGTCCAGTCCACTTGGACTCCAATTTAGGACATACACCACGTTTACGCTGAACACCATGTAACCATACCCAGCCACCTTTGTCAAATCTTCTTAGTCTGGTATTACGATCATACATTTTGGCTTGCTTCTCAGCTGCCAACTCAAGCTTATTTCTAGCCCTGTCATGTACATCTCTAAGCCTATCGCGTAGTTGCTCTGAATGGTCTCCCTTCACATTTCCTTCATCAGATGGTGGTTGACTGAAGATTACATCTACAGGCAGTGTCACTTCTCTACCAAGCATCATCATCGCCGGGGACTCGCCAGTTGACTCCTGAGCTGCTGATCTGTAAGCTAACATGGCATAGGGAATGCGCTCATCCCAGTCCTTCTGATGGCGATCGGGATCCAAAATAGAAGCTATCATGGTAACTAGAGTTCTGTTAAATCGTTCAATGTACCCGTCACTCCTTGGGTGAAGTGGACATGTCCTTGTCTTATTTATACCCAACAATTCACATACTTCTTTCATTAGAATTGACTCGAAATTTCTCCCCTGATCAGTGTGCAACTCTTTTGGGATACCATAACGGCAGATAAATTCTTCAACTAACACCCTTGCCACTGTCTTAGCTTCTTGATCGGGTAAAGCATATGACTCTATCCATTTTGTGAAGTAATCACCCACTACTAAGACGTAACGATTGCCTCGGTCAGTCTCTGGTAAAGGACCTAAAATGTCCATGGCTACCCTCTCCAGTGGAGCGCCAATTCGATACTTCTGTAAGGGAGCTCTTGATCGCTTGGGTGGATTTTTAAGTCTAGCGCAGACATCACACTTCCGTACCATCGATCTAACATCAGATGCTAATCCCACCCAGTAGTATCTTTGTTGTACTTTGTGCATCAGCTTGTTGACTCCCAAATGACATGCTGTCTTGGAACTGTGCAGTTCTGCTAACACTGTTTCGCGTAGAGAGCTTGGTAATGCGACCTTCCATGTAATTTCCTTGCCATCATTAGACTCCCATCTCCTCATAAGAACTCCATCCTTCAATTGCAATAGGTCCCAATTGACCCAATAAGACTTTGTAGCCGAAGATAGGCTGGATACATCTTTCCACTCTGGCTTTGGTCGTTCCTCTTCCTTCCACCTGACAATATTTTTTAAATCAACGTCTAGAAGCTGTGCTCTCCTTATACTAGCATTGTTGATAGTTGGAGTTATACTAATTGCTTGAACCCCTTCAACTAAATCATCAACATCCATCATTATGGAATAAGTTTCAGCAAATAACTCTTTTCCATAAGTTAATCTACAAATATACAAGAAGATATATTTATAAGATGACATGTATTATATCATTTCTTAGTTAATAAATATCTTATCTGCTTATACACAGATATCTTAGTTTACTACACTGAATACAGGAATGACATGACAACTGTCAGCATAACTATTACTTAATAAATATAGTCTCTGTCTATTAACTCAATCTATGTCTTGCCATTACAGTTATTATCAAGTCTTTTGCACTGCGAACAAGGACGACGAGATAACCCATCAGCATTCAAGTGAACCCTTCCAGCACGATGCTCCAAGGTGAGTTGATATTGTGTAATTACTTCTAACCATCTTGCAAGCTGTCCTTCCGGATTCTTGAACTGTAGTAACCATCTCAGTGCACCATGGTCTGTTCTGACCAATACCTGCTGACCATATAGGTAGTGACGAAAATGTTTTAGAAATGTCACAACAGCCAGGAGCTCTCTTCTCGTGACGCAGTAGTTTTGCTCTGCTTTATTGAGCGTTCTGCTTGCATAGGCAATTACTCTCTCAGTACCCTCCTGCTCTTGCGAGAGAACGGCGCCAACAGCAAAGTTGCTTGCATCTGTGTCTAGAATGAAACCTGTATCGAGTCTTGGGTAGCCGAGGATTGGAGCTGTTGTTAGCACTGTCTTCATTGTCTGAAATGCCGCTTCACATTCAGTCGTCCAGACAAATGGTACGTCCTTCTTGGTAAGATTTGTGAGTGGTTTGACTACCTCTGAAAACTTGAGGACAAATCTTCGATAGTATGACGAGAGTCCAAGAAAACTTCGCACATCTGTCTGATTTGTGGGGGTTGGCCATGACTTTACTGCTTCGACCTTGGCTGGATCAGTCTTTACTCCTTCTGAGGACACAACATGACCAAGGTACAGGACTTCTTTCTGAAACAAATTGCACTTCTTGGGCTTGAGTTTCAGATTTGCTGCTCGGAGTCGTTGGAGAACAATCTTCAATCTGCTGATCATGTCGAGTACTGTTGAACCGTATAAGATGACATCGTCCAGGTAAATCAGAAGCATGTTCCACTGCAAGCCGGCAAAGATGTTTTCCATAAGTCGCTCGAAGGTGGATGGCGCATTACAAAGCCCAAAAGGCATCACTTGAAATTCATAAAGCCCACCTGGTACAACGAAAGCAGATTTCTGTTTGGCATCGTCATCTAAGGGTACCTGCCAATACCCGCTTGCAAGATCGAGCGTACTAAAATACTTGGCACCATCAAGAGAGTCCAGGGATTCGGCGATGCTTGGTAATGGAAAAGAGTCCTTCACTGTATGTTGGTTCAAGAGACGATAATCAACGCAGAATCTTTTAGTTCCATCTTTCTTATCTACCAATACAATTGGAGAGGACCAAGCACTGGTTGAAGGTTTGATAATACCTCTTTGAAGCATGTCTTGGATCTGTTTTTCTACCTCCTCTCTCTGGCCCATGGGATGACGTCTAGGTCTCTGACGGATTGGTGCAGTGCTGGTAGTGTGGATACTGTGTTTTACTTTGTCAGTACGCCCGATGTCGTGATCACCCTTCGAGAACACATCGCTGAATTCTGACAAGAGATTAGCAATATCAGGATGGTATTGCTCATCAATGCTAAGTTTGGTTCTGTTGTATATATCTAGCAGATGGTCTGGTACGACAGGAGTAGACTGAGTAACAGTTGCAGTGTGCAGTGAGCGTTGAAGACTTTCCCCTCTCCGATCTGTGCACGGAATGATTTCGTTGTTGATCTTGATGTGTTTTTGATCGCAGTTGATGCTCGCCTTCCTACTGTACAGAAAATCTGTTCCCAGGATGCCATCATGTTTGATATCTGATATTACAGTCTCTACTCTATAAGATGATGTGCCAATAGTCATTTCAATCCAAGTCATTCCAAGCACTTCAATTGGTGTACCATCAGCTTCCAGCAATCTTACATTTACATCATCTAGCTTGGTGGATTTCTTCATTCTACCATATGCTTGATTAGATAGTATGGTAACTGTTGACCCAGTATCAATTAATAACTGTAATGTCTGATTCTCCACAGCTGCTGTCACGAACATACTTTGATCTGTCTCAGTAATAGTGCAAATAATTGTATGTTGATTCTCATGTAGGCTTAAACTCGTGGACCCTGTCTGAAATTCGGCCTGGCCGCGGCCCTGCGGAAAGACCGATTGTCGTTTCCCTGCCTTGCGTTAACATGAGGGCAATTCCTCGCAAAGTGTCCAGCTTCGCTACAGTTGTAACATGTTCTGTCAATCTTGCTTGGTTGGCGATGGATAGTAATGTCCTCTATCATTGAAGTAAGTCGTTTCATGTTGACCTTCAGCTCCTCAATTTCTCTTCTTGTTTTCTCATCCATAGGTACCGGTTGAACATTACCAGAATCCACTGCACGGACATGACGAGGAAACCTGCTTCGCTCTCGAGATTTCTCAGCCCTAAGGAACGACTCTGTGGCAAGTCCAGCTCTGATGGCGTTATCAAGTGTGAGTGGATGGGCCCTGAAGATTCCAGCCCTTATTTCGGGGTCATCGATGGCGTCAGAGAAGTGTCCCCTTGCCAGTCGCTGTCTAGCCTCGCTGCTTAGCTCTGGGTATGCCAAACAAGTCAGGTCTCTAATTGCTTGGTCTAATTGCCTGACCAAGCTCTTGGAGTGATTCATCCTTGTGTCGTCGTCTCATACGTAGCTCGAGGAGGAAGTTTTCTGCTTGATCGCCAGGGCCAAATCTACTCTGGAGATGCGATACGAGTTCTCGGTATGAAATACACCGTCCAGCAGGAAAGTTATTCAGAATCTTCAAAGCAGGACCTTGGAGTCTTGTAGCCAGAAACTGACCCGCTTCCAAGTCGGACCACCCATTGAGGTTCATGCAGACTTCGAAATGACGCTTGTAGTCACCCCATGGTGTCTTCCCTCCAAACTTCTCTGGTAGGACATCTTTGCGAAATCCTTGTCTCTCTCCAGTTGCAGTCGTTTGGGTACTTGAAACGTAGTTGAGTTCTTGCGGACTGTATACAACTCTCTGTGCCTGTGGAATTGAGTCTCCATATGCATCTGCACGAACAGCAACCTCTGGATCAGATTCATCTACAGCCCAGTGTACTGGCCTGGCAGCTTGGTCTCCAGATGCAAGTTCCATCATTACTTGGGCTGCAGTGTTATCTTGTTCGTTCGCCATGTTATATAGCACCTAAGTTGTAGATCTATGTAATGGTGTGTAATAGAAGGTTGAGAAATAGCCTACTATGTATTTCAAGGGTACCTCTTACAATGTAAAATTAAAAAGGTAATTCCTCTTTCTCTAAGTAATAATAAGTGTAATATCCATGTAAAGTAACTAAGTATGTTACTGTAAAAGTTTTATTTATTATTTTATTTTGTTTGTTTTGTTTTGTTTTTTACGCCTGGTTGCTTAACATACACAATACATTAACTGACTTGCAGGACTAATCTCGACCAACTCCACAGCAGCTACAGTAGGGGAGAGTGGGGTTAGTTGGAACACGGGGTTAGTTGAAACATTGCAATTTTCTTTAACGGCTATAAATATTTTTATGCAAATGTACCCTCAGGTTGTTGCTATTAGTAACTGCCATCCACCACATTTTAGACAGCACACATGCTTCAAGCCTTGTGAAGTTAGAAAGCAATGTTTGTTTTTTCACCTTCTGAGTAAATTGTGTCAGTTTTACAAATGTTTTATTATCTCAGAGAAGATCATAAATTAAGATGGCCAGTTTTTGAGTATAACAAACAGTTATACCAAGCTACAAAACAAGGTTAAATAAATGACATGTTGTTGTCTGTCTTTTGTGCTGTAAGCTTACAAAAGTCATATGGGCCTCTGGGGTTAGTTGGAACATTTTGAACGGGGTTAGTTGGAACATGTACTAAGTAAATAGGTTTGAACTGAATGAAAAAATAAAAATCATATAATTCAGTGAAGTGTTCCAAAATATTTCTATACATGTATATTAGTGCACATTGGACAATTTTATTTTGGTTTAAACAAAATATACTGCAAAATGCTACTTCACAGGACTTCAGAATATTTGTATGCGAGGGGATGCCATCAAGTGTAATAAAACACGAAGTAAACAAAAAATCTGAACACCAATCTTTAATATTTTAATTAGAATCAATAAAGCAAATTAGCTGAACCCATGTAATAATGTTGTAGGTAGTTTAAATATAATTATAAAGATACCATGCACAATGTTTCAACTTACCCCATACCATGTTTCAACTAACCCCGTGTCTGGGGTTAGTTGGAACACTTGACATGGCCTTGTTGAAGATGGATTTTTTCCGGAACCATCACTAAGTTTAAGAATTTGACGGGGTACATTTGTAGCATACATATATACACTCCAGCTGATTGTTTATTGTTTCTTGAAACAAACCCGCTTTTGTTTTACGGCCATTTTTGTAAAAAATGTTCCACATAACCCCGCTCTCCCCTACACCATATTCTGTACTACTTGAATTTTTAACTAACTTCTAGAAAACAACTCTATCTGTTTTACTAAGAAAGTTCTAACCTTGTCGATTTAGCCCTTACAACATCAGACTCACTTAGGATACCGGTCACTTGTCTTATTTTATTTCAGTCTTATATAACTGACAATATGACGGCACCTACACTCCATCATTCAAAATCATCAACAGTTTTCATTCAATTACTTTCTCTTAAGTCTACATTTTATAATTAGCAAAACAAGAGTATACAAAACAGAGTATCCCACCGCCTGGCCACCAAAAATGTAACGTGAGACCCTCTAAACAAATGGTAATGCTGCCACCACATACAATAAGGGAGTATGAACCCAGACAGACGATCCAAAAGTCAGAACGACTATCTAATTAAATAACTGGAAATAAGCCTATACCTGGGCACACCAAGAATCTGAATCAAGACTAGCACACCTCCAACTCAAATGCACTACAACTGCCGAATGATCGGTTAACCCACTAAAATGACGTAATTTAGCACGTCTTTCCTAGTACAAGATCGACCGTCAGATTCTAGAACTCCGACGATCTACCCTAATTTTGTCAGCTTATCAATACCTCGAAAAAGGTGAGTTTTAATAACTAATAAGCTTAACATGTCAATCAGTAAGTAACCACTAAATGGCAATTTACCTCGACAAAGTACTGGCATACTGTATCTCACGAGTGCACTGCTACACATAGGCTTACATGCATTAGCTCTTTCGCTCAGCTATCCCTCACTGCTCACACGCACAACGTACATATACTTTTGAACCATGTCGTACCGCATACACACACGCATGCATACACAACAGTCAAGCAGTTGCTGCCTCGCATCACTTACACTCACATGCACATATGCAAGCCAACATGTACACATGACATCTACGCTGGTCGTCTACAAATGCATTCTACAAATGCATTCTTACACATGCATTCTACACATGCATTCTATAGTTACACTGTAACATTTTTGTAACATGTCACTTCATGCGACGACAACATGCACACTGACCTCTTCTCACTTGCCTTTATACTGACTTTACCAGAATCTTCACTATAGGTGCCCAGGGTATAACTACACATTCCAACCACAACCAATCAATCAATCAATCTCACGAGTAGCATGGTAAGAATATTCTATAGTCGAGCGGTGATAGCAGGACGTTTTGTTCGAAGTATACGAACGCTCAGTTTTGTTATATTTTTTGCCATAACCAAATTAATTCAACGGACTATAAATTATTCTTTTCCAAGTCTCTCATTCATTCATTTAAAACTAAAGTTAAAGCTAACCAGGCATAGATCTACTATAATTAAGTTCTTGTTTGGAAACGAAATATTCGAGGTGTTCTCGATTCAACATTATTATAACTCTAAAACATTATAACTCTTTTAACAACGATTGAAAAACTGAATTCATTTGAATTTCGTCACGATACAAATAGGAAAACTTTCATGACCTACATGTTGTAAGAATTGTATCCATTACCTAGATAAGGGTATACAATAAGACATTACAATAAGGGGACTCTAGATACTTGACAATTACAAAGACATGTGTATTTTAATACACATTATACCTACTCGAATACTCTTTTCAAAAGAAAAGAAATGAGGGGAAATTTATAACCTACGTTTATCGAGCTATAAATATTTCTAGTACCTATCAGATTTCCGAATAATAGCATTTATCAAGCTGTAAGAGGGTCTTTGTTCTGTTCATTAGGCCTACTTCTGTTCAACTCTTTCGTGACCATAAACTTCCCGCTCTAGGCCTATCTACGCCATCCCTGTGTTCCGGTCTTTCCACCCCGGCTTCTTTTAATACTCTGCCACCATTAATCCCCTTATAACATCAGCCTCGAGACTTAAAATCTCCTAATGTTATATTCACAAATTTCTCTTAACATACTTGTGTTAAATTCGGATCTTTTTGGCAACTATTTCAATATTTTATAATCTCTCTAAGGACATTTAATAGAGGGGAATAGACTATACGTCGCTATATCATTATTCATTATATAAATAGTGCATGTTCTACCATGCAACATACTAGATTATGTGCACGACAAATACTAAATTATCCCGAGGGCACATTTATTTCACCGAGGGGCCGAGGGCGAGTTGAAACAGATGTGCACGAGGGATAATTAGTATTGGAGTTCACATAGTTAGTTTCTTCTTCTCGAGTCCTTTTCTCTCAATTTTTGTTTATTTGTGAATTAGAAAAGTGATTCAAACTCTGCCCATTAGATACTTGAACGCAGGCGATCCCATTAGGCGAAAGGGTAGAGTAAGATCAGCTGGGGAACAGGGGGAAGGTAGAAGAGGGCATTGTAGGAGGTGACTCATTGGTCTCCTCCTCTCCGCATTCGCAAACTGGCTGTCCTTCAGTGTTTGATGCCCCATTTGACCATTAGAGCCTTGCAACGGCCAACTCCAGCTCGCAAGCGGTTTAAACACAGCCAGGAAAGTTGTACATGTGTGCATTAATAGAGCATGCACATATTTATATAGTAAATAGACCCCTAGATTATTTGAACCTTGCCTAATCTTGGTTTTATCTCTGCCAATGTTTGCCAAAACTTTTTGGTGCTAATTAAGCTATTGTGCGTATATTGTTTGCTCCGCGTATCTATTGTTGTTGCGCCACCATTTACTGTTATTACGCTCTAGCGCAACAAAGCAATCGATTTCGCCATTCATTTTAACACAGGAAAAAACGTTCAACATAACAAAAAAACGTTCAACATAACAAAAAAGCCGTTCAACATACCAGAATGTTGAACGACACGTGACACCCTTTCAACCAATCACAGCTCGTAAATACTACCACTATTTTACTATAAAGTGTTGTGCAACTGTACAAGGAAAAGAGGGGGGGGGGGGGGCATCAAAGTGTCGTCGCTCTGGAGGCTCGTCCTTCAGTCTACGGTGTAAATGTAGTTCGTAATCCTTATACAGGATTGAACTAGAACGTCACCACTAGTCAACAATTTACTCAGTCCTTTCTTCGGTGCATAGCCGTTTTTTATGCAAGATTGCTATGTGATGTCATCCAAGAAGCTAGCATCCAAGAGGAAAAGGGGAAGGAAAGGGGGGGGGACCTTGGCACAGTATACTCAACTTCTAATCATAATGATAAGTTTTAATGATAGTCTAAGTTATGGTCATGTTTCTAAATTACGATTTGGGATATTACACTCTAACTATTTACAATGTTTCATTATGTATTTACGTATCATGTCAACTACATTGCGCAGTTAACCAAGAACTACATTGTACTATTAACTTTGATTACGTTGTACAAAAATATAAGACTACATTGTTCTATTTACTCTCACTAGGCCTACTTCGTACAAGATTACTTGTATCTACATTGTGCTTTACATGGGTCTTTCCCATATTATTTACTTGAACTACGGAGGTACATTGTACTGCAATTTACATTTACTTAGACTACTGAGGTACATTGTACGTGCAATTTACATTACTTTAGACTACTGAGGTACCCTTGGTTTTTAAGTTACACCAACCTCTTTTGTTCTCCATGGTGTATTCTGTATTTTGTTCGTAATATGTGCCAACAAGTTTCTCTAGTTTTGGTAATAGAAAACAGGAGATTAAGAAAACAAACGAAAAAAAATTGCTTAGTCTCTCTTTGTCTATATTGTGAAGAAATACCCCCTGTATTTCTCCTTGTTTTTTTTTAATTTTTAATTTGCCATTTTCACTTTGCAATACTCTGCAATAATTCAAAATCTTACTTGAAATAAGAAAGTTTGGCTACTCTTGCGGGTTTACCACAGGCCTAATTACTTCGAAGACACCAAAAATGTGAGTGCGAGCCAACCCAAAGCAAATAACCTAATTTCAAACGCCAGATTGACGAAATGTATTAATTTGATTGGTTTATTGACACCGATTCCCAGGAAAGCAAGGACTCGGACACTCTTTGCACGAAAGGGAAAGATCTAGGCAGTTGTTTTGGAACTATATGACGAGGGTGAAGCGTACATTAAACTTTTACTGCCTCTGACTCCCTATCCAACAGTGTCCGCGAGAGGGCGCTATAATTTTCTTGTTTAATAAAAAAATCGAGCTGGCTATGCCTATGTTTTGAGACCAACAGTGAGAAGATGAGTAAATTGTCTTTAACATTACTACTAGACATTAGTTAGCCCAATTTTCACCCTTTTTTCTGCTAACGTTTCGAAATCTTAAATTAACACACGAGTCAATGGGGGAATATTTTACCGGCTGTGAAAACCTTGGTTTCGTAGTGTTACTTGTGATGTGCAACGTAGTAGAAGTCAGCTGTTTGGGTTTTACAACAGCGATGAATGGGCATAGTACGGCAGCAGATTTTGGCTATTTTTAGTTCGGGTGATCAAAACACAGAAACACTGCATTTGGGACTGGGTGGTGAGATATCGTATAAAATGAGGGATTGTAAATTTAATTCTTAATTGTATAACTAATGTCATGAATGCTTTAGTAGATGTGAACTTGAGGTTATATTTTCATCTTTTGTAAAATGATGTATTTTTGGAATGATCTGGGTGGATTTATAAAAGTAATAGTACCCTGCTGAAAAAATGGATCAGTCCGCCTTTTGGGTAACGCGTGATTCGTCAGAGGGCTTGGCCAATCAAAGGGAGGAAAGTTTGTGCGCGTAATACGCGTTCATTATTTTATTAAAGAAATTTAGAAATTTGGGGGCAGACAATCATTCGTCTCCCAAACCTTCATTGGAGAGGCTGCGTTTCTCAGAGCTGTTATTTTATTCCAATTGTTTGAGGTAAATATAAATTTATTTTGAGATATTTGATGTGATGATTCTCTGTTTGATGATTCTGAATTTTATTCCAAGTGTGTGCTGGTATCTATTATGATGAAATATTTAATAATTGTTGTTCATTGTTAAGAAAGAGTTTGGAATTGGGTTGAAATTTTATAAGTTTGAGTCTTCATTATTTTGGCCAAGGGTTTTACCCTCCACAGCTAATCCATTTTAGCTGCACTGAATTAAGTGTGCTTCAGGTCATTGGACAGTCTGACAAACTGATTCCTTGCAGAGTTACACTTAGAAGAATGTCTAGCCAATTCCAATCTAATTTCTATGACAAGTATTTAAGAAATAATAAACACAAAAATATATGAATTTATGACAAACCTTGATTTGAAGACAAAATTAATGAACTATGAATTTATGATTAATGCATACACAAAGTAAGGAAACAAGCAAATTATTAATCTTGTTTATCTTCTGTTTATTTATTGCAGAATTCTTCACATCTTCTATCAAATAACAAAATAGCCTAATATAAAATGGAGCGTAAATTAAGGAAGTTTGGAATAACGTAGCTTATTAAGGGTACCTCAGTAGTCTAAGTAAATGTAAATTGCAAGTACAATGCTACTTCCGTAGTTCAAGTAAATAATATGGGGAAGACCCATGTAAATAGCACAATGTAGATACAAGTATCTTGTACGAAGTAGGCTAGTGAGAGTAAATAGAACAATGTAGTCTATTATTTTGTACAACGTAATCAAAGTTAATAGTACAACTGTAGTTCTTGGTTAACTGCGCAATGTAGTTGACATATACTGTAAATACATAATGAAACATTGTAAATAGTTAGAGTGTAATATCCAATCGTAATTTAGAAACATGACCATAACTTAGACTATCATTAAAACTTATCATTATGATTAGAAGTTGAGTATACTGTGCAGTCCCCCCCCCTTTTTTTCCTTCCCCTTTTCCTCTTGGATGCTAGCTCTTGGCATGACATCACATAGCACATCTTGCATATAAGAACGCTATGCACGAAGAAAGGACTGAGTCAATTGTTGACTAGTGGTGACGCTTCTAGTTCAATCCTGTATAAGGATTACGAAACTACATTACACCGTAACTGAAGGACGAGCCGCCAGAGCGACGACACTTTTGATGTCCCCCCCCCCCTCTTTTCCTTGTTACAGTGTTGCACAACACTTTATGAATAAATTATAGCACATTATAGTCTATTCCCCTCTATTAAATGTAATTAGAGATTATAAAATATTGAATAGTTGCCAAAAGATCTGAATTTAACACAAGTATGATAAGAGAATTTGTGAATATAACATTTAGGAGAATTTTAAGTCTCGAGGCTGATGTTATAGGATAATGGTGGCAGAGTATTAAAAGAAGCCGGGGTGGAAAGACCGGAACACAGGGATGGCGTAGATAGGCCTAGAGCGGGAAGTTATGGTCACGTAAGAGTTGAACAGAAGTAGGCCTAATGAACAGAAACAAAGACCCTCTTACAGCTTGATAAATGCTATTATTCGGAAATCTGATAGGTACTAGAAAATATTTATAGCTCGATAAACGCAAGTTATAAATTTCCCCTCATTTCTTTTCTTTTTGAAAAGAGTATTCGAGTAGGAATAATGTGTATTAAAAATACACATGTCCTTGTAATTGTCAAGTATCTTAGAGTCCCTTATTGTAATGTCTTATTGTATACCTTATCTAGGTAATGGATACAATTCTTACAACATGTAGGTCATGAAAGTTTTCTATTTGTATCGTACGAAATTCAAATGAATTCCAGTTTTTCATCGTTTTAAAAGAGTTATAATGTTTTTAGAGTTATAATAAATAATGTTGAATCGAGAACACCTCGAATATTTCGTTTCAAACAAGAACCTTAATTTATAGTATGCCTGTTAGCTTAACCTTAGTTATAATGAAATGAATGAGAGACTTGGAAGAATATATTTATAGTCCGTTGAATAATTTGTTATGCAAAATATACGAACTGAGGCGTTCTATACTTCGAACAACGTCCCTGCTATCACCGCCTCGACTATAGAATATTCTTACCATGCTACTCGTGAGATGATATTGATTTTGTATTGTTGATTGACTGTGTTGAATGTGTAGTTTATCTGGGCACCTATATGAAGTCTTTAAGAGTCAGGTATAAGGCAAGTAGAAAGAGGTTCAGTGTGCATGTTTCTCATGCATGAGTGAATGTACAAAAAAAATGTACAGTGTAACTATAGAATGCGTGTGTAGAGTGCATTTGTAGATGCATGTGTAGAATGCATTTGTAGAATGCATTTGTAGATGACCCAGTGTAGATAATCAAGGTACAATGATAATTCCGTTTTTCTGTTTTCAGTATGAGTGATGAAAAACGGAAATTTGGCTTGCCATTTCATTTATGAAAACACAAAAACAAAACCGCAAAGCCAAAACACGTGTTGTGATTTTGTTTTTGGAAACAAAAATTCAAAACAAATTTTGCAACACGCTCTGTGATTTTTTTTTTGCACAGCAAAGACCAATATTAAGGGCGTCCTCTACGTCAAGGAAATTAACTAGGCCTAAATTGTCTGCAGCACAGATCAATTTGACACTTAAACAAATGGTCAGTTCTAGAGTGTAGACTTTGCTGCCTACAAAATAGGCCATATCTAGGCTTGCAAGGGCCTTATGCAGCACAAATATGGGGGGGGGCTGTGGGAGGACGGGGGTGAGGGGGTGAGGTGGGGCTGGGCGGGGGTGACCTTTGATTCAGCCGGGAGCATTCCATCCCCCATCCTCTCTTC
>CALNVZ010000884.1:0-13354 GCA_940671915.1 Paracentrotus lividus
TTTATTTATTTATTTTTAAATGATACATCACATTGATACATAGAAATAACTCCTTGGAGCAAACATGATCAAGATAATATAAAGCAGTTTACAGTCGAATATTATATAGATAACATAATTTTAATCAAGAATATTGTTGGAATATCATGGAGTAACATACAGAGGTATAGCAATATAAGCTTAAAGCTTGAGACGTTGCCATACCTGTACACTCATAATTAATCATCATTTGCGAGATAATAAGTATACAATGGGAAACAACAACTCAATAATCTACTAGTTCTTGTAATTCAGTGCAGCAAATCAATAAAACTAAATACTACTAATACATTATATACAGTAATTGTTGAAAGCAGGATGAAAAAAGAAGGTAAGAGGAGGTAGCCCTATCAAACAATGCCGAAAATAACATAATAATAATAATAATAATGTATTCTTTTTAAAGTACAATGACTCTACAATGTCTGGAATTCGCTTTAAATGTTGAAAATCATTAACTTTAAGACATCATTTGAAATTACAAGACCCTTCAGCAAATACTTTGACTAGATATTTATATTTTTTGCATTTGGTATATTATTTTTGTAAAAATATTATTTAAATATTATTTTCATTATACATATCAATATAGGCCTACAATAAGTTATTTCAATTGATAATATATTGTAAAAATGCACACAAAAATCTTAGCAAAGAGATTTGATGCCTCATCCCAATACCAAGTACCAGAATCATTTCCGTCATTTTGGACTGCACACATTACCTGCACTAATTTTGCTATGTCAGGCAAGCATTTAATACCATATTGACCCCCTTCATTACTACAAATTGACATGTACACGCTATTATGATCAAAATAAAGCTATATGCTTACTAAATATACAAACGATTGAGGTTACCCCCTCAAACACTTTTTTCACCATGGCATTCTGTGAAATATCAAATTTTAGCTCAGGGTAAAAAAATGCCGTAAGTTTTACCTACCTTCTTGGTTTTCAGCAATTTTCTCAGAGAAATTTCGGCATCAGATGTTCTCACGGCGATAGATTTTCGTGATTTGCTTCACGTGGCCAATATTACCTGCTAGCCCATATTACCTGCATGTACCCTATACACTGTTGTGCAGAAGGATATCTAAATATATCTAACATCCAGGGGGGCGTTTCACGAAACCATGGACAAGTTAGTCATATCTTTATCCACCAACCACGTAGTTAGCTCCAATCTTTATAAGTCGGTTACACAAAGCTCTTCCAAGCTCGACAATTTGTAATATCGATATTATCGGAGATGATTCATCGAGCAATAGCCTTAATCACGGTTTCGTTGATATTTAGACATTGTGGTTTAGCAAAATTTTCAATATTATCGAAATTGAAGTGATAAAATCGGTCAATAACAGTATGAAAGCTCATAAAATTATGTATAATTTATATAATATGAATTAAAACGCACAATGTTTCTTACTGCATATATTTACAAGGTGTCAATCATGAAATTAATAAGACCACGTCAGAACATGAGATGGGTACCCCGGATGCGCTAATTTCATAGTTTAGTAAATCAGACTAAAAAAAATACGCTAACTGAAAATGGAGCTAGATTGAGGTTTTTTCCTAAATTTTCTGTTTGCTCACAAAAAGAAATTAATAGTGCATTGTAATTTAAAAAGAAATCTATTCAAAATTATTAATTTGGGACTAATAGATCGATTTTAACTACCAACGTAGTCTCTGCGGGTCTCTTTATTTAGCTTTATGGTAAGCTGAATAATGCTTTTGCAATTTATTCAATATTATTTTGATTGGATATATTACGAGATATTATTTCTTTATTGGATATAAAAATCACTTAATTGTTAACAACCATTTATTTTCTAGATATTAGACCAAATCCTGAGGTTGCCACATTTTGTATGAACAAAAATGAGAAAATCGAGATTGTCGCGGCAAATGCAATTCGCCCAAACCGATCGCTTGCCATAAATTGCGTTTGATTGACGTATCAGCGCTCTCCAAAAGATATGACAGGTCCGGGCTGTCATAAGTATTTAGTCAGCTTGTTGTCCACGATCTTGTCAGAGAGGGCGCTTCGTGGAACCCGCTTGTGGACAAGTTGTTCACTATCTCCGATTTAGTCAAGAAGTAAGACTTATGACGGTTTCGTGAAACGCCCCCTGGTATCTGGTAGTTGACCCCCAAGAAAAAAAAAAAAAAAAAAAAAAACATCAATGAATTTCACAGAGGCAATGCACTTATCGGGGAACAGCTTGTATTTCGAGGTGAAATGTATTTTTAAATATAGCATGATTGATTTTTAGTTTTGCCTCCTTTTGTCGAGGATATCAACAGTATTATGTTGCTCTACGATTCATCTAAGTAATAGAATATCGCTCTAAACGTTGAATACATCAATGTTTAACCCTCGTTGTGCTTTGTAGCCATATGGCTACAAAATTTTCACTCACCTTTTCTAAGAATAGCACAAAGAGGGTTAAAATGAATATATACAACACATACTATTAATCGTATTTAAAATAAAAATCTATTTTATAATATTTTCATTTTTTCATTTTCATTTATTTTCATATCTCTCATGTTACATCGTTATACATATTCAATGAACAAAATAATACATATGTAAAATAACATAAAGGTATAAATGGCCAATATGAAGTAGAAATTACATTAAGAAAAACATGATGGGACCTACGTGAAAGCGAGCTTGTAAGGCTGTAGGCCCCAATGGTATGATACGTGGTAATGAATAGAGAACGGATATGAATATTTAATCATGACCAGTCAAAGTAAGAAGGAAAATAAAAAAGTAAAGAAGAAAGAAAAAAATGCAGTTTGTTATAGTCTTATCCTTAGCTGATGTATATAAATTGTACAAGGTAATAAAATAATGCTCAGGTGGTAACAGAAACATTTCTATAATAAAAGTATTTTCGTAGCAAACATACATGCAAAACATAATATAAGAGTGACAATCAGGTCGTGGTAACGGTCTCATTATACATTGACATCATACGTTTTAAAAAGCAGTTCTTGTAGTTTGCGTTTAAATGTATATAAAGACGGACTTTCAATAATCTCTGTGGGGAGGGCGTTCCAGTAACTTGGTCCTATATACATGATAGTTTTTTGGGCAAATATTGTTCGAGTACGTGGAAGGTGATATGCGTTGCTCTGACGTGTAGGATAAGTATATTAGGGATCTATTCCTTCGAAACATTTGTAAAAAGATTTGAGGTACACTATTAGTTGATAATTTGTACATAAATATACCTACGTTGAAAAAGAACAAGTCTGATATTTTTTGAATTTTGTTGATATGAAAAAGGTTATGCCAGATATCCTATATTATTGACATTTCTGATCGCACGCTTTTGTATGTGGAAAGAATGTTTATCAAATTTATAGAGGCGTTCCCCCACGCGAGAATTCCATAGCATATCAATTCTACTCCACGTGAAATGTAAATCTAACGTATGACATTAAATCTTAACATAAAGACACGTCCATTATTTAAGGAGGGGAAACGCAACATTACATTCATGAGTTTAGTGGAAATACATGCATCTGAGCGGCGCAGAAAATTATACGGCTCTACGTTAATGTCAACAAAACCCGCGCTAACGGCGGGAAGCGACCGATTGACAACTGCATGCAATTATTACTTAGCGTACAGAAACTCGCCTAAGAAAACTTCCCTGTCGGTAAAATGGTATTAGTAGAGGCTGTTATGTCGAAATAATAAAGCCAGCTGGATATTCGTGCCAAAATTGATTTTATTGGCTAACTTTGTCAATTTGGGGGTGCTGAATCCAAAAAACTTTGGTTCCATTTTTTCCAACCACGTCTTGGGCCGCCATTTTGGAATTCAAAATGGCGGCCGTAGAAAACTGTATTTTGACATATATCTCATGTTCTAAGCATGGTAAAATGTTCAAATTTGGTTTATAATGCATGCATATGATGTCAGACATGACAATACATCATTTTCCGAGAATATCATTCATTTGAGTAGGTCGCCATCTTGAAATTCAAAATGGCCGCCATAACTAATCTATTTTTACTTGTATCTCAGGTTCCAAGCACTTTAGAAGGTTGAACGTTGCAATAATATCAAAGTTTATGATGCCCTTCATTCTTGAATGAAAATTTACTCCCTATAATGGTTAATAAATAAAATTGGTGGCCATTTTGAAATTCAAAATGGCTGCCATACGATACTTATATGTACATGCCACCATAGAAAACCATATTCTTACATATATCTTATTTTGTAAGCATTGCAAGAGGTTCAAATCATTGGTAAAAGCATTCTTATCGTGTCACACATTCTACTACCTCTTTAGAAAAATTAAACTATGGTTTGTTTTGATAGGCAGCCATCTTGAAATTCAAAATGGCCGCCGAAGATAATCCTTTAGTTATCATATATCAGCTTTACAGTACTTTGTATTGTTCATGTAATTTAATTGTATTGTTCATATTATTGTATTGTTCATACTTTGTCCGACGCCAGTGGAAGGCAATTTTCAATGTTTTTTATATTGACGAATAAAATAATCTATCTTCTATCTATCTATCTATCTTACAAGCACCTTACAAGTTACAGTGCATGATATTTCAACAACAAAACAAACATCAACGTCATTTGTTGTTGAGTAGTCCTTTCCAAAGCATTTAAGCTTTTGCATTCCTTGCGAGCGACAAGAGTATAATTATGATCAAATTCATGACTGCCCTTGGTACAGCATGCAGGTCAAAACACAAAGTTAGACAGATACTACAATCTGCATCTAACTTCCATCTATTCCCCTGGACTGGAGGCATTTTATGTTGTTAAACATCGATGTTTATAGTTTTTCCTGTGCTCGTGAAATAACATGCAGTAAATGTAAGAGAATGAGGGTATCTGCTTCTCCATGGGTGCGAATGATGACTTTTGGATCAAACACATCTGGCTTAATAGAATAATTATGTTGCATTCCCGAAGACGTCAGCAAAACACTTTTGCTGTCATACTGGCGCAGAACAGCCTTCCAAAGATATTATGCCAGTAAGAGCTTTGTGTGATTTGAGACAGAATCATTTTGAGTGACACAAGTTATATGTTTGTTGATGAGCCCTTTGTGTTAAACTCCACTTGCTCAGTATCTTTAGCCATTTTGCCTTAAGTTTGTTCCTTGAGGGTGTCATCATTGTACCTGTCATGATAATCTGATGCAAGTTTTCTGATACTCCTAACGAAGGCAGCAGCAAATTCGTCTTTTTGATGGGGACTTAATTTTGGCCTTGATAACTGCCACTGTATTGTTGGTGTTTCCTCTCTTTCTCCTCTTTCTATGATGTGGCTTCTGTGTCGAATGGACTTGACTAATCAGTATCCTGGCCTTTAGGATGGCTATTACTATTAAGTACAGTCCCATGGGATTATATGACATAGATGAATGAACTCTTGTCTGAATTAGTAGAAGACCATCTGAGGTAAAGAGTGAGCATGGAATTACAGATAATTCCTACTTTCAAATTGAATATATATCCCAATGACTGAATCATGGCAGATCTGGATTGTTTAACAACCATAATTCTTGTGAGAAGTTTGGTGACCCTAGCTTAATGAGCTTGGCTCCAATATTGCATTACATGTATATCTTCTTCAACGAGGACCGACGACAGCGTCTTGCTGCAGCACGGGACAAACGTCATAGGGCAGCGTCCACCACGGTCCTAAACACTGACTTTCGATGTGACATCTGCGGACGCCTGTGCGCTTCCAGCTTTGGGCTGCGGAGCCATATGCGCCGCCATCGCTGAGTGGAGAGATAACGTCATCATCGGCTCCCGATGGACTACCAAGAAAGAAAGAAAGAAAGTATATCTTCTTCTTGTATGCAAGAGATGAATTTCTTCATTTCGACCTTTGTCATTATAATAATCCAAGATGGTTTTCATGACTGATTACTTGATACTTCCAGATGCAAATTCTTGGAACCTGACTTTCTTTATTCATCTAACTATAGAATGTCTTCATTGAATGCTTCCACTCCATGTAAGACACTACATTCATCAGCATCATTGACTTGCTTTCAAAGGGACTTCCCTTGTAGTGTTGTAAGATGCCCTTCTTATTTTATGTTGAGGAACTGCGATGAATGAAAGCTACAGAACCACTGACTTAACAATGCTCCTTACTGTTGGGATCATTGGTCCTGGAAGTCTTCTGCTGAATGGAGTTGACCCATTCAGGGGCAATCAGGAAAAGTCTAGTCAATGCTTTCTCATTTTGCATTCATTCTGTAATACCTAATACAACTTTGAGTTCTCTGATGAGCTATTCCATTATTTGGTCAACAAACAAGCTTTTGAATTGGATGCAGATTGGGGATCATGAATTCTGCCTGTAATGCATCACAAGAACCATCCGTACAACAGCCCTTGCCCTCTGTATCATCAGTCTTATGCATGACTTATCTGGGGCAGTTCGCCCCATGCCTCAAAGGATCATCACAGGATGTCTAGACCCCACCCAAGTAGACAACATTTTATCTTGAGTGGCATCGCCCCTGAACACATCAGGAAGTTAGCACTTTCCCAAAGGTGAAATTTAAGCGTGAAAACATGGATTCTACAGGTGAAAATGACCCACCCCACCCTCTCTCAATGGTATTCAGGTAAAGCAACATAGATTCAGGCAAAGTTTCTTCAAATCTGCTGATCGAACCCCTAAACCAAACCCCAACATCCACAGGTTAGACTTTTGGTCCACCTGTCGTGAGTTTGTGCCACATAGTGTTAGCATCAGCCCATGGCAGTCCCTTCAGGTCCTAATGGCTAAATGGCCACATAGGGCTTTGATGCTGAAGGCCAGCCATTTTGTGAAATTTGAGAGGAAGAATCTATGACTCATCTCCAGAAATGCTCTCTCTATCTTACCAAACCCTGCAGACGTGACCTCGCCTGATGTGGTTTCCCGAAGTATTTAAGAGGAAGAGTTTAGAGCAAGTTCTGTGCAAAGTAGTACATGGACTGTCCTTCAACAGAATTGAGATGTAGATACAGATCTCATTGTCTGCTCGCTCGTAAATGAAGCAAACTCACCATCTGCTTCATGTAGTTCAGTGGTAGTTCAGTGAAAAATCTTGCCATCTCATAATTCTCTTTGTTTGGAGATGCTCTTTGATCATTTCAGTAACCTCCATAAAGGCCAAGTTGATGCCATGTCTCTCATGTGGGCCTACCTCCTTGCGAATCGTTGTGCTCAAGTGCTCATCGTGCATTGATGCTTCAAACAGGAGATCATAACACACCGTGCTGTTTGTCATGTGTAATTCTACATCACGTTTGAACCACCTCCCTGTGGATATTTCGCGGATTGAATTTGATGGGGGAAAGAGACCTGATTCAATGCTAATGCAATTCCATTATTTTCACCAATCCAAAAAATCTGGCTTATGTCCCTGTTGAAAATTTCAGTTCCAGTATTCTGACATACAGGTCAAGATCAGGGGGTTATGATTTGTGAAAGACTTTTGATTGTGAAGAGGGATACATGTAAACGTCCATGTGAAGAACAGAGAAGTACCGATTGCACTCTTTGTAATTGTTTACCTCGAAGCAGCATCATTTTCTTGGCCAGCACCTTTCACAAGATCACTGACTATCATTGTGCGTTGCCGTTATTAATGCATGGCGGCCATTTTGAATAACAAGATAGCTGCCTCTTTGCATTTATAAGCGGGAAACAATGTTTAATTAGCACGTTATATCATCTTTGGAGGTATAATACTATTCTCTGCAATTGCATTCCGCTAAGGAGCAATTTTAACTATATAGTAAGTACATGCACATTAAGTATTGGGGCCATTTTGAATTCAAAACGGCCATCAATTCTACTTTACTAACCATTATAGATAGTAAATTTTCAGTCAAGTATGTAGGGCCTCATAAACTTTGATATTATTGCAATGTTTAACCTTCTAAGGAGCTTGGTACCTGCGATACAAGTGAAAATAGGATAGCCCTGGTGGCCATTTTGAATTTCAAGGTGGCGACCTACCAATATGAACCATATTCTCGGTATTATCATGTCACACATCATATGCATGCATTATAAACCAATTTTGAACCTCTCGCAATGCTTACAACATGAGATATATGTCAAAATGCGATTTTAGTATGGCGGCCATTTTGTATTTCAAAATGGCCGCCAATACTCCTGACCCAATATTATTGGTTTATTTTCATTGGAGCATGAAGGGCACCATAAACATTGATATTCTTGCCACTTTTAGACTTTTAAGGTACTTAAGACTTAAGATAAAGTAAAAATAGATTAGCTTTGGCGGCCATTTTGAATTTCAAGATGGCGGCCAATCAAAATGAGTCGTTATTTGAAAAACAGATGTAACAGATAAGTTAACATAATAAGAATGACTTTTGCACCAAATTTGAACCTCCTACAATGCTTATAAGGTAAAATATGGGGGAAAATATGATTTTCTATGGCGGCCATTTTGAAATCCAAAATGGCGGCCCAAGACGTGGTTGAAAAAAATTGAACCAAAGTTTTTTGGATTCAGCACCCCCAAATTGACAAAGTTAGCCAATAAAATCAATTTTGGCACGATTATCCAGCTGGATTTCATAGTAGCCCCTACTATATTATCAGTCGATCCGTTCGAAGAAATTCGTCATGGACATGAAATAAATAATTGAACTTTTATCATAGTTTTCGTAGGTAGATGCTTCAGACCAGATTGGGGAAAAAGACATTTTGGCAAGCCTATAACACCATTGTGCTAAAGTTGTAATCAGAATCTTTATTTCACATAGATTGATGTTCCTAACGATTATTGATATAAATAGTGATCTTGTCACATCTTGCGAAGACGCCGTCCACATGCGATATGCATGTGATATGTGGAAATATTGACCCATCGAGTAAAGATTCGTTTGTGATAATGTTCAAAGTGAAAGGACTTTTTTTAACCAATCGAAATGAATGTACCATATTTGGAAAGCTGAGAATTCAAGATTTTAAAAACTGCTTGATCATTAAGGTGTAATATAATTATGCGTAATCGAGGAAGATGACTATACAGCGTATGAGCTATTTTGAGAGCAAAATTGGCCATATTGTACAGGAATTTGATCTTACTAGGATTTCGAATTGACTCAAGTGACAGGACTTTTTTTCCCCTTTGCAATAAGTTATTCCTTTTTTTGAAAAATTCAGACTCTTAGCGTACTTATTCAAGTTGATCATTTCTTTGAAAAGGTAGTTGCTCGCCATAATCAAGAAAACAAAGTGAAAAAACTGTGCAAATTACAAAAAGTCTATGGCTGCGTTCGCTTTGCGTAGAGTGATAGCGCCCTCTTCCCCTTAAGTTTACAACTAGAATTGATATGTTTAAGTAAGGAGTAATTAAAGTAGAATATACCGACAATAAAATCCTCTTAGGAAAGAAGTGCTTGAGTTTGTTAAGTATACCGGTATTTCTTGAGAGGACCCTGCTCAGATAAATAATGTGTGATTTCCAAGATAAATCACTGTCTATGTAAAGTCCCAAGAATTGAGTGCAATCAACTTGTTTTAATTCGGTATCATTAAAATTGACTTGAGTAGGAAGTATTTTTATTGTATTGCTAAAAAGCATATATTTGTTTTATCTATATTAAGAGATAACTTGTTTGCATAAATCCAGGACTGTACAGAAACAAGTTCTTTATTTAGAATATCAACAAGTGTAACAACGTGTTTGGGGTCGCGATGTGTTAGGAACCAGCATTAGGTGCTCCCGCTCTGCCCAAACACACCACTCAACCCCACTGACACACCGCCTACCCTGCGCACTGCAACCGCCCCATTCATCGCGATCAATTTACCTACTCAAGAATAATAAATAAGCGGCCTAAAGGGAACCTTGTGGGACACCACAGGTCACAATTTTGAGAGTGAGAACTCGTGTGCACATCTAAACTTACAAACATGTTCTCTCATTTGAGAATAGCTTATAAACCAGTCTAACGGAACACCACGATCCATAGTGACGTATATTACTCATTTAAAGATCAGGGTTAAATGGTATCAAAGGCTTTGAAAAATAGACAACCCAATGATGTGAGATCATCAATTGCATGAGCTATTTTATCAATAAGCGGAGGTAGAGTGAGTTGTACATGATTTGCGAAAACCAAACTGGGTCAGAAGAAGTTTAGCTATTGAGAGAAATTTTGTAGTATGAGTGTAATATAACAACTTGAGGAATTTTGAAATTGATGTCTAAAAGGGAAATCGGAGACGGTAATTTATAGGGATTCTTTGTCCTCATTCTTAGAATAGACGATTGACACACTCAATAGCTATTTTCACTATTAAGAGGGACCCACCTGTGTTAAGACAAATATAAAAGAATAATAAGTGATAGGAATATAATCGTCAACAATATTCTTAAGTAGGAAGATTTGTAAAGATCACTATCGATGCCAGCGCTTTTTATAGTCATTAAGATATATTATTGATATTCGTTTGTTTCATTATCTATACATGGGATTTAAAGAGAGAACTGGGGTTAATAGGTCATTTAAGAAAATTTATGAAAGTCTGTGTTCGTGTTTGGAATATTATTTGGCAAGATTGAGGTCCCAATATTAACAAATAGCCGTTGAATACTATCGAAGCAACAAAATTCACGAGGAAATATCATCAATATGCGATTATTTTATATGAATTATTAGGTGGATCAGTAATATCTATAATTTAAGGTTATAAATGCTTCGTTGATCACCTTCCACGACATATTATATATCAAATATATAGTGTTTTTCAACTGGGGCGTGAGAAATATTAATTGTTTAGAGCGCAAGTATAGATGATAGAAGACATTACGAAACCAGAACATATTGAGTCCTATTCGAGTACTAGGGTTTATCTTTAGATCCGGGCCGTCGCCAGGGGGGGGGGTGCGGAGGGTTGGCGAACGCACACCCCTCAGAACAAAAAAAAAAAAAAAAAAAAGATGAAAAAGAGAAGAAAGAGAAAAAAAAAGAGGCATGCGAAAGAAAGACAAAAATATATGGCGTCGCCGGGGAGGGGTGTCGGTGGGGTAGGGGGGGGGGGGGTTACTAATCGGTCCGCTTGTTTCGAACACAGGAACCTATCCAAGAGCTAACCAGCTCCACCTAAATTCGAACGTGATAAGAGTATAAATGTTGTAGCATTTTGCTCTCCAGTCTTCTTTGGACATGATTTCCCTGCGCAGCCGACCCATCTCCAAATTAAACGTATTTTTCTTTCTGCTTCGTGTCGAAACTTTTCTTTTCTCTCTAAGGATTAGGCCACATCTTATTTTAAGATATAGTTTAAAATAAATTTGACCTAACTCCTAAATTCCTTATGAAATTGCATTTACATTTTTTTTCTTCAAGCGGCTCTATAATGCTTGTCTATTCTATTACAAAAATATATCATCAATTTTTAGAGACTTGTCAGTTAGTTGCAAAAAAAGTTTTACACCTGCTTCAGGTAATTATAACAAAAATGTTTGGGCATCATGTATGCTATAAACTTTCAAATAAAACAAACAAATGCTATGATTATACTTCGTTTTCAGTTCTCTACGAGGTTCTAAGACTTTCCGCTCGCGCTTTCGCGCTCATATGTTTTCAAAAAACTATCATCATATTCAGAAAGGGATTTCAAATATTAAATTATAGACTTTTATACCAATGTGATTTTTTATCTGCGCTTGGCGCCGCATTTTGTCCAAGGGCGGGGGTTATCAGCTCCTAAACGAAATTTAGAAAGAAGTAGGGGAAATATGTGTGAAATCAACTTATGACTTGCATGTTTGTTATAATATGGCAAATTTGCGGCCTCGCGCTTCGCGCTCGCACCAAAAAATAAGACAATTAATAACAAGAATATATTCTTCTTCCCGAAATATGGTATGTATTATTTGAAAGCTCTCTGCCTCGCTTCGTGTTGGCTAGCTTTAAAGATTATCATTTCCGAAAGGGACTAAATATTTATATTGAACATTCTTAATAGGATTTAATTTCGCTCGCGGCTTCGCTCTCGCATTTTGTTAAAGGGGTGATTATCAGCTCGTGGGGACTTTTAAAAACAAAGTCATATAAAGGTAAAATTTCCGGCTCGCGCTTCGCGCTCGCAAGCCAAATAAGAGACAATGATCAAACATAATATCTGACTTCTATCACGTTCGATCAGAAAGGATTACAGACATTTATTTAGACCATTATAAACAGACCTGTTAATTAAGAAAGTATGCGCACAATTTGTGTGAAATACAATTCCTTCATGTGTATAAGGCAATTTTCGGCTCGCGCTTCGCGCTCGCAACAAAGCACAAAACAAGGTTAAACATGTCGCTATACAGAAAGCTTTCTTTTTGGGAACTCGCGCCCCACATGTTTAGGCCTAACCATCAAAAAAGGAATTACCTTTTTTTCAATTGCGAAAAAAATCTCTATGGTGGTATACGGAGGTGCCGTGAGACACCCCCCGCCCTCTGCTCGCTTCGCTAGGCTCACTCGCATTGTCGCTTCGCCCCCTAAAATGGACATTGACTCCAAAACGCCCTCCCTAAAAAAGCTGGTGACGGCCCTGTTTGTTTATAAAACAATTTGTTTTTTTACGGTTTATTGACCGAAGAAGAGATTTGTGATCCAAAGGATTTTAGGAATTCTTTTTCGTCTGGAATTCTGGTTTTTTGAGAGGTAATAGTTAATTAAGTTGATGTTAGAATATCATAAAATTGTTGTATGACATGTCAACATTATTTTTGGTGTAACACTGAAGACCATCAACTGTTCCTAACCTCTCCCTAAAGTTATTGAGGTTTTAGTTTCTGACATAACACGAATTTTAGATGTATGAAAAACGAAACACATTAATTCGAGAAGGACATCAGAGCATATCATGGAAAATGATCGGAAAATATCAGACACATAATACCAGAGTGATATAGAAGAATAAATTATTAACAAAATATGATCAAATAAGTGGAGATGTGACATCAGAATATACGTGTGGGTTTTGATGAAGAGGACGTAAGATTTAGATGCATCAAAGTTGAGGAAATCGCAGCAGTTATGATTATCTGACATTTTTAAAAACACTGTTGAGATTAAAGTCTCCCCATTACATAACAAGTTTTGTTTTTCAAAGTATTTGTCAGATAAAGGGCATGGAGTGATTGAATAGATTCAACTGGTGAATTGGCGGCGATAAACTTCACCAATAACTAAATTGCCTTTATTCGGAACTTTAATTTCATGAAATATTTTTCACGTCAGACATTTGATAAATTAGCTAATAC
>CALNVZ010000885.1:10734-31112 GCA_940671915.1 Paracentrotus lividus
GCAGAATAGTCCAAAATACAATACTGTCTACCAACTTATTCAGTAGCCATAAATAGTCATTACATAACAAGCCAGTTAGAGACAACTTAAGGTGATTTATCATGGGCGGCATTTGATAATTCAAGCATGGCAGTGCCGACTGGAGTGATTGGAATCGATGGGGCCGAGCAATATTGATCAGAATGTCAATAAACATCCTGTGTTATCAACGAAATTTACAGTACAGACTAATGTCACTTTATAAACCCAAGTTTAGGCATATTAAGTTATTTTCATGGCGGCGCATTTTGAAATTTCAAAATGGCGGCCGACTGAGTGATTGGATCGATGGGGGCCGGCAATATTTGAATCAGAATGTCAAAATACATCTGTGTACCAAATTTCAGTACCATATGTCAATTTATAACCCAAGTTAGGACATATTCAGTTGATTTCATGGCGGCCATTTGAAATCAAGATGGCGGCGACGGGTGATCGATCGATGGGGGCCGGCAATATTTGAATTAGAATGTCAAAATACATCTGTGTACCAATTCAGTACGCACATTATATCATTTATAACCCAAGGTTAGGCATATCAGATTTTTCATGGCGGCCACTTTGAAGATTGAGGCGGCCATGATCGCATGGGAGCGCATTGAAGCCGAAGTAAACACCGTGCAATTGCCCGTCAGATACATGTGATTGTCGGCCGAGGCAAATATTAAGTTTCGGGAGACTGAGTGTCAATTGGCATGGAATATCCGATCGTGTTTCAACTCATCGGTGTGCTACCACATTTGTCAATCATGCCGATGACTTCAAGTTAGGGTGCCTTCTATGGTTTTTCATGGCGGCCACTACATTGGATTGGTCTAAAATGCGGCTCTAATCGAACGATGCGTCGGACTGCTTGGGCGGATCCCGAGCGCCAATTTTCTGAAATCAGGAAACGCCCAAATACCCTTATGCGGCCCAATATTTCACACTTATCTTGACTACGGAGAGTGAAACAACTCGAAAATCCATGTTTTTGTCCTTATCTTAACAGAGACTATATTTTTGCAATGCCTGTAAACTTCGGTAATATAAAATGGACCGCGGTCGCACTATAACGGACAATTTCTGGCACTGCCTGTTGACGCAAAAGTAAAAAATGGATGGCGCAACAAGCAATACGATACCCGAAACCCGGAAGCAACAATATACGATCACAATAGCTTAATTAGCACCAAAAGTTTGGCAGAACATACTTGGTGTAACAGAAGTAAACTGAAGGACTATAAGACAACGCAGTCAAATTATACTAGAGAGGAGGTCTATTTACACATAATGAAACATACATACTTAGCATGCAATCATTAAATGCAACATTACTCACCTCGACTTGTGAACTCAAATACTAAATAGAGCTACTAAATAGGAACTAAATACTTACCAAGAGCTGAAGAGATTCATCATAGACTGTTCACGCGTACATTTAACTTTAAGGTTAAACTCTCCCTAGTTTATACGTATGTAAGGGAATTTTCAAAGTTTACTATTGAGAGAGGATTCACTCATATAAAATATAAGGTAAGTTCAGATATACGTTGATAGCAAATTTTCTGTTCCCATACTATATAACATATAGCACATGCTTATTGTCGATCATATACAGATATCATTCGTTCCATAAATTTTCAAATTTCTCTTGTGGTTTTATATTTAACTCGCCTAGCGGCGTAGTTGAAATATAAACGACGCGAGAAATTTGAAATTTATGGACCTCATATTATGGTATATTGCACTCGGCTAGCATGTCACTATTTGGTATAGATATGAGGTGTCCATAAATTTCAAATTTCTCGCGTGCGTTTGTAATATTATTACGAATTACGGGAGCATTGGCAAAATGAGAGGGCATTGACATCAGAAGCCTTCTCTCAGACCATCCACAATTTATTATAATACGATTAGAATATCGAAATAACGTGTTTATTGAAAATATAACTTGCATATCATCCGCATTTATAACAGTTATAAAATGTCATGATCTTATTAGTAGTTCATTTTATTGTAATATTGTGTCGTGAAACACAACATAATATATTAAATAAAACTATTACAGTAATTGGAATGTACAAACAAACAAATAAATTAATAAATAACTATCGCAAAGCGATACTTTCAAATAAACTATAAAGTTTATTTACTAGAGCATCAGTACAGTGTTAAGATCCTATGGGACTTGGGAGACACCTCACTCTACAAGTGACAATTCCTCAAAATGGTGGCGCAAGGGTTTGAAGGCAGTGAAACATAAATTGATATTTAACTATATTGTATTATTCACAAGTTTTCAATTAATATAAGAGGTTTCCAAAGGTTTTTTTAAAAGGTTTTCTAGACGTTCGTACAAAACGTTTTGTAATTACATTTCAAGGTTTTTAAAAGCGTTTTAAAAACGTTTAAGTAACGTTCCAGGACAATCTTAAAGGTTAACTGCATGATTCTAAAACAAATCCACATATATTCTAAAACGTTTTAAAAAGGTTTTTTATCGATCCTAGAGACTTCCGGAAAGGTTTTTAAAAAGGCATTTTTTTATTGGTGTCTTTAAACGTATTTACAAACGCTTTTTTATTAAACGTCCATAAAACGTTTTTTAAAATGTTTAAAACCTACCACAATTTTGACGTCATAAAACGTTTGAGATAAGTCCAAAACCAGATTTCGGAAGGTTTTTTTTTTTGGTTCTTTTAACGTATATTAGAAACACGTTTTTTAAGACGACTCACAATCAAATGAAAGATATTTGTAAATTAACGTCTAAAACCATACCCACTTTTGACACAGTCCAATAAACGGGTGTTGTACAAAACGTCGAAAAAGGGACCAAGTTCGGAACGTGATATAAAAAAGCGTTAATAAAACTAGGGTCCGTTTGTTAGTTGGGCACTCAGCTTGGCTTCTCAGGGGTCCTTAAAAAAACCTTGGTGGCATTCTTAATTGTATATAGAAATTGGTAGTTTCATGTATACTGATGATACCACCGTTTTGCTAACCATTAACTGTCGATGGTTTTTGAATACACTTGAACATATGAACTTTAAGAACGAATTTTAATCAATAATTATGATTATAATAAAAACTAGAGATATAGAAGCCCACCCAAATGAACCCCAGGAATATAATAGGAGAATGCTTCGGCATTTAATGTCTATGCTTATGATATGTAAAGTAGGGTCAGGGAATATTGTAAGCCGTTGGACTTCATGCCGCGATGCCGGAGGGAGCGGGTGTGGTGGGCAGGGAAGGACAATAAGATTTATACTACGGCGCGATTGGCCGTAGGGGATAAAGTTTCGATGGTTGATGGATGGGAATCCTGTTTGTAAGATAAACCCGCACACTCCCGCGAGCCCGTAGTTCTCATGTACAACGCTGTTCAAAAAGGGGGAGAATAGACCTTGCCCTACGTGATGTCCAGTGTTGCCCAAGAAAGATTACTGTTGTAAGAAAAAAGTAATTAAGGATGTGGCCATCTAGTATCGATTTCTCATTACTGGCATTAAAAATCTATATACAGTATGGTAAAAATGACTACACGACACACATTGGAAAAATGGGGGAACCATTAAGGGTCACGGGGGGCATTTCATCAGAGGCTGTGTCGGACATATTTTAGTCCGCACATAATATTCTGCTTTTCAGCCAAGCTCCAAGAGATGCAAGTATTTTTCAGTAGCTTTCAGGTATAGAGCTAATTGGATAGTAGTACCATATGCGGTCTGATCTATTCATTATTATTAAGGGCATCTTCATTTGACACGACCAACGACCATGAACTTCTTTTATCGCTCCTTATGAATTTGACACCATTCTGAAACAGGTTGTGACGAGTACGCTAGGATTTTTTTACTAGTTGAATATTTAATCTGCGTCCATGGGTCCTCTAGGCATATAGTCGTCGAGCCTGTTCATTAATTCTAGCCTGAATTAGGCACTTACCATTCCCTAACCACTTCCAACGGAGCGAAGAGATCACAAGAAGCATGCGCGAGGAGAACGAAAAGATGTGCGGGAACGCTGACTGTATAATTTTGTTAGAACCATGGAATCATATACCATGAGATTAATAAATTACATATACCTAGGCCTCCGTTTTCCCTCTGCCGCAGACGCTCTCGGTTCATCTCTCTCGAACTCGGGTCGGAAGCGTGCACAGAGCTCGTACATCCGCCTCATCATCTTCTCTCTCCTCTGTCATCTCGATCTCTCTCTTATACCTTCGCCCTAGCAATACCCCGATTTCGATGGTAAAATTATATTAACTGATATAGTCTATTTACAGACCAAAAATGCCCGTGGCCTCACTGGCACAAGACCTTCCGACTCCTATCTGGGGCTACGCGCACTAGGCAATTCATGTCACACTTCCGCGCATTAAAGGAAGGAAGAATAATTGTGATGGATGTATGATGACCTCGATTGGCCACGTTGCAAGACGACAGCGAAGAAGATGTAGCTTCAGACAGGTACCGAGGACAAGAAAAGGCGAGACAGACTCCACGGGCGATGGAAAGCAAACCAATTGGACTAAAAATATTTCCCTCTGGCAATATTCCATTGGTTTGGTTTACAATTTAGCTAAGGATAATGGAGGAACAATGGTGGCGACGACGGGTGCACTGGCAACAACATTTGGGGTGACATTATGCAATTTACTACGGAATGTAATGAAGGTTATTTGATTCGCATGATAATCATCATCTCTAGAGCGCTTCCCTCCAATTTATTTACCAACTACAGATTTAATGTATTATAGGCTCTTCATAAGGCACGGAAAAATAAGAGAGGAAAACATTGGGGAAATAGATATAAAAACAACCATCCTTTCAAAAAACGGCGCCTATGTTTAATAGTGAATGCGAATGGATAATCTCTAATACTTATCAAAAAAAAAAAAAAAATAGTTCAGACCACATAGAGTGTGCAATACCAGTTTCGTTTCTGTAAGATAGATAATTTTTTCTATAAAGAGAGTACAGAACGTGTGCATGAGAAGTTGGAGTATTTAAAAGAGGGATTTTATAACAGCAAAGTTGCATAGTGCTAATCAGGGGCGGGTCACAGGTGGTGCGCAGGGACACCCCTCCCCGTATCAGCCCTATACTTCATAGACTGTACATGTTAAATCCGAAACATTTTTCGGCGCGCCCCCTCTTCAGGCTGCCACCTTCTTATTTTCTTCTGGTATCCGCCAACTTTAATGATACAATTGAATTAAAGAAAAGGATTAAATATTGAAAATGTGAAGCGATCCGAAGAAAACGATATCACTGACGAAAATTCCCATGTACATGGAACTTGCTTTAATTAGTTGTATTCTGATAATATAAAATGTAATGAGAAGGTTTCAAAGAGCAAAAAAAAAAAGGATCTTAAAGATACCGTTTAAGGATACAATTGGCTCACGCTGCGTAATAGTGGTTTGTATTTAATTACCTTATGATGGATATTAATACGTATATTATTCCCTTGTTCGCATACGTACCATTCTAAATTTTACTCTGCCCTTCGGATATCGTGCTCCTAAGTTTACGCATAGGATGTCGCTAGGCTCTCAGTACAATTTCAAGAAATGAAAATATCCCGGTAACATGATAGAGGCGCTTCTTTGTTACGAGGTGTTTATTATGTTTTACAAAAACAAGAAATGTATTTTTCCCCATCAAGTAGCTGATATCATGTGAAAATAAAAGAGATTTGAATGATGAGGTGCAAAGATTGAGGGATGCAAAAAGAAAAAAATAGTAGAAGGGTAAAGAGTTTGAAGCCCCCCCCAAAAAAAAAAAAAAAAATAATAATAATGATAAATAAAATAAAAGAAATAAGTAAAAGGAGATGATAATAATAAATAAATACAAATAATGGATCAATAATAAATTAATAACAATAAATAATAAATATATAGAATCAAATAAATCAACAAACGAGGAAAATAACAACAGTCATATCACAATTATTTTGAAAAACAACAGCAAACAAACAACATGAACAAGTACGTACTATAATCGGAAGTAAAAGAAAAATATTTGGCACAATATCGTAAAATGGTATTTATAGTCCTATAAAGGACTAATATGAAAATTAATACCACCCTCATACTATCACCTTGATAATCTTGACCGGTGTTTTGATGATTTCCAGTCTGTAAGATCGGGTGTGCATTTTTGTCCAACATAGCGGTAGCATCTTACCTTTCTCAAGTATTAGCTTTCGCGTGAGGTAATCATGGGTATATGGAGATTATCTATTCTGCACACTGTAAAACTGTTGAATTTCAAGAAAAAAAAAAATTATTTTATTCTTTATAGAAGAGAAGTTCACAGAATTACCTCCCCCTCCCCCTTTTCCTTTTTTCAGTATATATTACTGATCCGTCGAATAAAATTTTCTTCATTTTGCCTATTATATTTGGATCTTATCCTTTTTTTAAAACTATTTTCTCCAGTCTATCTTTCATTCTCATCCTTATATATCAAATTTTAATAGTCATACATTCTTGCTTTATTGGTGCATAATGATAGATTTAATCAAAGTTAAACAACTCAAGTTTTAGGCCTTTTTGTTGTCGAATGAAAACATATCATATTGGGAGGAATTGAAATCGGAATATGGAAGTTTGATTTCATGTCAATACTGTTTGATGTTTATGTAAGAATCATAACAGATTTGGATTGTGGACAACTTTGTTCCTATCGAACTGATCTAGAATAACCCAAGGTATGAATGATTAGAAACATTTTAGTGATAGCTGCTGGAAGAACACAGTTTCAATATGTAAAAAAATAATAACGCTCAGAAATGAACAATGTGAAACATAGACAATGTGTTCTCGCTCTGACATTTCAGAAAGAAGGGACACCCCCTCGTTTATCATGTTATTTAAATGTTTAAAAGATAATTTAGCAATCATCACGCATAACCTTGGTCTCGACATATCAGGTCACATTTTCGGAACATTTCCGAGGGTCTTGAAATCAGCAAATGTTATCTGGGGGAAATGTCTTAGACAACCCTCCGCCTGCCCTCCCCCTTCCCCCCCCCCCAAAGATCAACAACGATTTTTATAACCCCAGTGGCAATAAATTGTCGAGGCCGAGGATTTTTGCTACAAAAGAAGAAAGAAAAGCCATACAGATTTTACTATTAGTTGCCTTGTATCAATATATCATTGCTTTGGGAGGTTTTTGCTTACATTTCAATGAACAGGTTTCATGTGTCCCCTGAAAAAATACAGTCTGTGTCAAATAAAATGGTTAGGCAGTGGGAAAAACATTTTTTTATAGTATGAGGTTAATATCAACGTGGTATTGTTATGTTTTTTCATAAAGCAGGAATATCACTCTTTCTTCTGCATTTTTTTTCATCACATTTGATGCAGTATTTTTGAGATATGACTACATTTTCTCAATCAAGAAAATCCATTTTTCGCAACGCCCCGTCCAGCCCTTTGTGTACGATTTCCGCATAATGCCGTGAATTCAGGCGTCTCCAGGAACAATAGAAGTGCGTAATTATCGATGTGTTCCTCGTTCGCACGAAACTGTAGCTAACTTTTTTTACGAAAGCAAAATATAGCAGGACCAAAGCGCATCAGCAAGAAAAATATTTTGGCTTTAATTTTGGTACCACAAAACACATTATATGAAAAGATTATTCAAAACACCTAAATGATTTTTTCCCCGACTGTACCTTTTTTTTTTTGACACAGACTGTATGAAGTCATGAAAGCTTTTCCCAGATATGAATGTTGTGCAATTACCTAGCGATCCCGAATATAAATGAGGGTTTCAAGAAAAGGTATTCAGTCGCTGTTTTAATTGTTATTTCTCGTAATTCTCAAGGTGCCTTTCTTTTCATGCCTTTTAAAAAAATAATTATGTTATATCTTCTTCAATTTCAATTTCAAATTTCAATTTTATTTTTTTTCATTTCCAACAAAAAAATACAAAATTCATACAATATCATTGGAATATACATTTGACATAACAAAACATGCAAATACAAGTATCATGAAATCAGAATTTATAATATCCAAAATTGAATAATACGTTGGAAATGGAGAGGTACCCTGAGAAGCAAAAGCTTGTTAATTGTGACACCCATCAAAAATAAGTAATTCAATAGTAGTAAGATTACATGACTCAAATAAAGATCTTAGCCAAGACAGAGAGATGGTAGATGAGAGAGAGAGAGGGAAAAACATAATAAAACATGAATATATATATAGTATACTTAAACATGATATGAGAAAAGGAAGAGGGTGAGAAGAAGAGAAAAGACGATGAAGAGGAGATATCTCTGCGTTGTTGACGAAAAAATTATCAAGATAACGATATATCGTAGGTAGCAGTAAAAGCAATTAACAAAGGAAAAATGGAACAATGAGAGGATAATGCCTCAGTCTTGACAAATGAGTAAGACGATAAGTCTTATGGACTAACAAAGACAATAAAGCAAAAAAAAAAACTATGGTCCATAGGTAACATATAGACCCAGATTTGTTGCTAGGATTCTGTACGGGGCCAGTAAAAAATTTCTTTAGATTCTTTAAGACTAAAAGTGCAAGGGGAATTTCTTAGATCGGAAGGGTAAAGTATTCCAAAACTTAGGGCCTTCAAAAAATTAAATGTATTTTGTTGCGGAAAAGTTCTCAAAACGGTAAATGAAATCTCTGCCTCCAGATTGTCTAGATGGGATAGTTATGAATTGCGCAGATTTTTTAAAAACCATAAATCATCTAAATAGCAAAATGGAAGAGTACCAGAATTAAATTGATTTGGTACATAAATTCACCAAGATGTGAATAAGTGCAGAATCTTTAATTTTTAGGATATTATGTTCAAGGAAGTGGATCCGTAATGGGCAAGAAAGGAGGCAATTACATATTAATATCGGATTGACTTTCTTTTGTAAACAAAACTTCTTTCCAACAACGTTCGACTGGGTGTTACCAAAAGCACAAAAAGTCCGTAACTTTCAAGAAGTAGTGGTAAATAACGGATGAATAAAGCTAAATAAAGATTGTTGTGGAAGGTGTGGATTTAAGTCTATAACAATGATACCAACGTTGCGAGAAAGATAGTTTTACAAATATTATCCGATATGCATCTCCCCCAGGAAGTTTTATCAACACAAAAACACCTAGGAAATTGATTGAGAAACTTTCTCAAGAGGGGGTGTTGTCAAAACAATGTCAGTTGGTAAAAGAAGTTTAGGAGTTACTAAAACAACATGATAATTTGTCTTCAGAAGATTTCATGATAATTTATTAGCTCTTTATCCAAATTTAATATTTCGCAACTAGTGTTAATTACAATTCACAAGACAAGAATATCTGGATCACTATGTGAATAAATAAATTAAGTATCATCTTGCAAATTAAAATGAATGAGAGAGAATTTGGAAACGATTTTATTTATTGAAAATTCCATTTATATTTAATAAACAACAGAATAAACAATAGCGGCCACTAGACAAGAGAGCTCCTTAGGGACACCACAGTAATATCTTTAAAAGCAGGGGATGTTTGGTTATTTTAAAGAAAAACAATTGTTCTTTTTCGATAAAAAGGTAGCTCGCTGAAACCACTCCACAAAGGCCTTTCCAACACGAACACCAATTATTGGCGAGTTTTATAAGTAAATTTCAGTGGTTTATCGTATCAAAGGCCCTTGGAGAAGTCCAGGAATATACCGACTGTGTGAGAAGACGAGTCCAATGTGAATGGGAAAATTTTTTCAAACAAAAAGACATTAAAAAAAGCATTGAAAAACAGTAGCTGTGTTTTCCACTAAAACCCAAATTGAAGTTAGACAAATATCAAATATTTTTCAGGAAAGCCAGCGTTCGAGTAAACATTATCTCTTTTCTATCCTAAGATTTCGAAAAAAAAGAAGACAAATAATGAGATTGGCCGGTAGTTACCCTATCTTTCTTTGGACGTGGTATGTTCAAAATCGCATTCGGTGGTTTCTTCTTCATTTATTTCTTAAAGTTTCCTGAACAATTAATATAGCAAAATAAGGTTCTTATTCCCATTCTGGTTGCTGGCCTATTTCCTGCAAATTAATTATTTCTATTTTTTCTTAACACATTTGGTATGTTTTGTAAAAAACATATATAATTTTCCCATTCAAATTTGGTTTACAAATTCAAAATCTTTGAGTTAAACTATGCTAAGCCACCACGATTAATATCAAAATCCACGCTACAATGGTACCTTGCATGTAAAAATCATTAAGGACAGGTCCCATGTATTATTTACAAATATTTTGAATATGTATTTGATATTTATAGATTGTAAATATATTTTTTCGCAAAATACGCGACTCGCCAACGATGAAACTGAATATATAAAAACCTTGCGATAAATCGTACTATATCATGATAATACAAAGTATAGTAGAACCACAAACACTGAAATGATTTGTATTCCAAATCTTGTCTGTATTATCTGTCCACCAATATCACCTTGTTCAGTCTATCAGTATACAGAACGAGTTGTAAAACAGTTCAATAAAGTCATGTAAGGTTGCTGCATTTAAAATTTATTTACACTTTTAAGGCGGTTCCTTCTCTAACGGATCTTTGGTCCCAGCTAATATTATGATGTACGGTAATGCAAGTTTTAACATATGATGACCCCCGAACCCGCGTTCCCCCAAGCAGTCCCAATTGTGTGACACAGTTGAAAAATCAATTAAAGAGCATCAAATTAATATGAAATAATGCAATACCATAATAATATAATCTTTCGATATTAATCATACCACCTCCAGATATTTTTTCGATCGCACCCTTCTCACTCATTTCCCCCATACCCCCCCCCCACTTCCACTACTTCCTCTAGGGAGCTTTCCTCTCTCTCTCTCTCCCTCCACCTCTCTTTTTTTTTTTCGGAAACGTCTTACCCTCTCTTTCTTTATGCCACAGCGAAATGAAATTTATAATAAACATAAATATAATCAATAATAAATATATTGATTTTATATGACAATTATATGGTAATTATATGAATAATAATCATGGTAATTATATGAAATTATATGGTAATTATATGATAATTTATATTGATAATTATATGGTAAGATATATTATTTAATTATACCCTGGTAATATTATAATTATGTGGTAATTAATAATAATATATAATAATTATATATATCATAATCAATGGTGAATTTATATCAATTAATTCTTCTCACTAAGGCCTACCTTTCTGTTACCTAATAATATTTTTGTGTATTATTTTGGTTCTCAACTGTAAATTATGTTGTATTTTATTTGTAATTATGGTTTGCCTGATGATCCTCATTTTGTCTAGTTTTGTATCGAATAAAGATTGAATGAATTGAATTATAATTTATTACGATCGAATAGAGTATGTAATTTCTGTGGTAGTAAAGGTGTGTGGCTGGTGAATAATATATACTATGAGTGATTAAGGAAACACAGTAATCTCTGAACGCAATAAACAAGGAAATACACAAGCCCTTTTTTTGCATTAAGATTACAAGATCCTAATCGACACTGTCAATAAAAATAATAAATAAAATAATAGCATTCATTCGACTAACGTGGAAGTACAGACCAGTAAATACTTATTTCTTTCTAAGGAATGTATTGAGAAAGTGTGTGCATCGATGTTCAATATTTTTCCCTAAAAATCAAATTTTTTTGTAATTACAAAATGGGTTTCATCTGCTTTTCAAAGCTAATGGCATTATGTCCACCGGCAAGCCATCCACGTTACTTAATTCAACACCAACTACTACTGAACACTAACATTCGGTAGCTTTTCCCTGCAAATGATTTCTGAATAAAAAATTTTGATAGTCTTTGACTATAAAATTCAACATAATAGAAACAGGCACCAGTTCTGTTTTCTTATTCCCCCTGTAAAAATAGTAGAAGTTTTATATATATATTATTCGGCGACGCCAGTAAAAGGTCCATTATTATGATAGGAAATCTTGGTCTGATCCAATCCTCTTCTCTCTCTCTCCTCTCACGCGTCTCTCGTCTCGTCTCTCGTCTTCCTCCCTTCTCCCTCTCCTTCTCTCTCATCTCATCTTCTCTCCTCTTCTCTCTCCTCTCTCGGTCTTTATCTCCCTCTCGTTTTAACTCTTTCTTCTCTCATCTTTGCTCTGCATATAATATATTCAGCAAAAGGTATATCCGTGGAAATACTAATGCTTACATTAGATTTAGACGGCGAAATGCGACACAATATTGCAAACATTCTAAACGCTTTATAAAATGTTTTAATCTATACATTTGTAAATATCAAGTCTATAAGGAACAGGGTGGTGTTTTGGGTTGTTAAAAAGCGTACAATCAGTTTAAGAGGCTTATCTGTGTGTTTAATTTTAGAGATAAGACCATTTATTCATGTTGAAGGTCAAGCATTTTTAGAGGTTATTCTATTTTTGAGGTGTGTCGAAACGTTCGTCGTATTGACATGGGGTCTACGAGGCCCGCTCCCGAAAACCTTTTCACGAGCCGCCGGAGAAAAAAAAAGTGGCCCCCAATCAGTTGCCAATTACAACCGGTATAGTTACTACTAAACCAACAAAAAATGTGGAATATACAATTAGAATCCATTGTGATGTATCCAAGCTGGATATCTTCGACCAGATTAGGGTTGATGAGGCTAATTTTCCCCATGAGCCCATTCTTTAAAGTTCTTTTCACTCTGGTGGCAGCTGTGAATAATCTTGTTGCTTTTCGGGAGCTTAGGGGCACCAATGATTTTTAGCTAATGATGAAAACATTATAATTCCAATGGTATTCATTAACATTTCCATTTTTTATATAAGGTAAAATCAGAGGCGGTAAAGAAAAAAAAACAGGGGGCAGGGGCACAGTGTCCACGTCCCCCGTTTGTTTCATGTTCCTCATTCTAAAAGTGCCCACTCTTCGATACTGAAAAAGTTCCCTTTTGTAGTAGTTAAAAGGCCCCTTTTATACTGAACAAGAGGCTAAGTTTAAGTCTTCTAAAAGTCCGTGGTAAAAATTTCGTTTTTGAAAAAAGGGGCGCTCTCATATTGAAATATGCCCCCTTTTGTCGCCATTTATGCCTTCCAAAAATGTGTTTTTTTTTTTTTTTTTTTTTTTTTTTTGGGGGGGGGGGGTTTCGGCTCGGTCGTCATAGGCGACCGTCGCATTGGAACGTAGATAACAAAGAAACACCAGCCACTATGCATGGAACACACGAGCGAGGCCTCAGGACCCCTGCTGCTCGGGAACGGCAAATATTAATTGGTTTTTTTAAAAACCTTATGGTAGAGCGTAGTGGGGAGGGAGAGGGGGGCTTTGGAGCTCAGCCCTAAAATTATATCTATACCTTTATAAGTTTTTTCTATTTATTTAAAGAAAAATTTTATAATTCATGCTCAGCTGACAAATATGCAACCACATATTTTAAATCGGGCATTTAACAGTTAACGGGTTGTGAGGAAATTGACCACATGCATTTTTGAATTCAAATATTACCGGCCCCCATCGATCCGATCACTCAGTCGGCCGCCATCTTGAATTTCAAAATGGCCGCCATGAAAATCACTTAAAATGCCTAACTTGGGTTATAAATGACATGTGGTACTGAAAATTGGTAGACAGATGTACTTTGAAATTCTGAATTCAAATATTGCCGACCCCCATCGATCCGATCACTTAGTCGGCCGCCATCTTGAATTTCAAAATGGCCGCCATGAAAATCACTGAATATGCCTAACTTGGGTTATAAATAACATGTGGTACTGAAATTTGGTACACAGATGTATTTTGACATTCTGAATTGAAATATTACCGGCCCTCATCGATCCCATCACTGAGTCAGCCGCCATCTTGAATTTCAAGATGGCCACCATGTAAATCACTGAATATGCCTAACTTGAGTTCTAATTGACATATGGCACTAAAATTTGGTACATAATGGTATTTTGACATTCTGAATTCAAATATCGCCGGCCCCAATCGGTCCGAATGCTCAATAGGCTGCCACCTCGATTTCTAAGATGACCGCTATCTTGAGTTATTTATGATCCCTACCTTGCATGTTGAATTACATGTGGCAATGTGTTTTTTCTATACTAGTTTTATCTTGAAAAATCCTAAATTCCTCAATTTCCAGCTTCAAGAGCTTTGACTAAGGCGTTGGCTGCCATATTGAATTCCAAGATGGCGGCAATCTTGATTCATTGGAAATCCCTATTTTCAGTCAATGAGCCAAGTTGATATCGGTTCCACCATAATAAACCTTTGCAGTGCCATTTTCTCTGTTAAGTTATAAAAAAATATGTAAACTCCTAAACCAAACGTATTCAGAGCCAAATTTGATGACAATAACAGTGTAAACAGTCTCAATTCAAAGAATAGTATTGGGAAATTTTAGGAATTCCCCTCTATACACTCTTGTGTGATTGGATAAAAGTCATAAAGCCATAGCAACACAACCTAGATCTGAAGTAGCATGGTGTTATTATTTTTAGTATTATTTGCTTTTATATTGTATCTATGTATTCATTGTTGCTGGAAGATAATTGATTAAATTAAAAATTTACCTCGAATTAAATGAATAAAAAATATACATAAAAGTAAACAGGGCCTATCATGTACGTCATTTAGAATTCATGGTGTCGTAATTGTGCTAATATTGGGTATGATTATAGTGGTCATATTTCTATGGGCAGATACTCTCTTAATTCGGGACATTAAAATACCACTATGTACCAAATTTGAGTGCCATATGTCAATTAGAACTAAAGTTACGCATATTATTGATTTTCATGGCGGCCATCATTGAATTTGAGATGACGGCCGACTGAGTAGTTGAATCAATTGGGACTGACGATATTTGAATTCAGGATGTCAAAATACCTTTGGGTTTGAAATACCACATGTCATTTATAACTCAAGTTACTCACATCGATGATTTACATGGCGGCCATTTTGAAATTTAAGATGGCGGCTGACTTAGTGATCAGATCGATGGGGGTCGGCAATATTTGAATTCAGAAATGTCAAAATACATCTTTGTACCAAATTTCAGTACCACATGTCATTTATTACCCAAGTAAGGCATTTTAAGTGATTTTCATGGCGGCCATTTTGAAATTCAAGATGGCGGCCGACTGAGTGATCGGATCGATGGGGCCGGCAATATTTGAATTCAGAATGTCAAAATACATCTGTCTACCAAATTTCAGTACCACATGTCAATTACAACTCAAGTTAGGTATACCTATGATTTTCATGGCGGCCATTTTGAAATTCAAGATGGCGGCCGACTGAGTGATCGGATCAATGGGGGCCGGTAATATTTGAATTCAGAATGTCAAAATACATCTGTCTACCACATTTCAGTACCACATGTCATTTATAACCCAAGTTAGGCATATTCAGTGATTTTCATGGCGGCCATTTTGAAATTTAAGATGGCGGCCGATTGAGTGATTGGATCGATGTTGGCCGGCAATATTTGAATGCAGAATGTCAAAATACATCTGTGTACCAAATTTCAGTAAACCACAATGTCATTTATAAACGACCAGGTTAGAGGATATTCAGTGATTTTCCTATGGTGGGCACATTCTTGAAATCCAAGATGGCGGCCGAACTGAGTGGAATTGGAGGAGGTTCGATCGGGGGGCACTGGCAAATATTTTGAATTTAGAGATGTCAAAATAACATCTCTGTACCAATTTCAGTACCGACATGTCAATTAACAACTCAAAGTTAAGTTTATAGCCTTATGATTTATTCAATGCGGGGTCCAGTTTTTTGAAATTCAAGATGGCGGCCGCTGAGCGGTCAAATCGATGGGGCCTGACAAAATTATGTCACAATTCAGGGATGTCAAAATACTCTGTGTTACCCCAAATTTTCAGTAGCCACATAGCCACTCTATTTTAGGAGAACTTCAATTATGCCCGTTTCTTATGAGGTTTTTCCCATTGGGCGGCCATCTTAGGATTTCAAAACGGGCAGGCCGAATCGAGTGGTCGGATCGCTTGGGGCCAGGCGTCGGCAATTTTTTGTTAAAAATCAGCATGCACGGCCCAAGTAACCCTTATAGGGGCAATTTCACACTTTTGCCAGATAGTGAAACAACTCGACGCATTTTTTTGGTCGGCTTATCTTATACAGACTAAATTAGACAAAGAGAAAGAGATAAAATGGAAAAGTCAAATTATACTTAAACTGCAAACCATCTTCCCCTTTATCTAATTGGCTATTTTACATATTTAACAACGAGAGGGCGGATGTACCAGAGTGTAACCCAGCGGCACACATTGCGATGCGATTTTGGCACTAAGATCCGATTGCAACAATATCGCAGTGCCTGTGCGCCCAACCTGCAACTACGCCCCTGGGCAAACTGCGATGCGATGGTGTTTGGCAGTTAAGAAATGCAAGAACCAATTCTCCAGACATGTTTTGAATGATCAAATCTATTCATCTTCCTGCGAATTTTGATCCCTGCGGATTGATTGATTAATTAGCTCAATCTCACGATTGGGCTAGAGAATAGAGATTGGAGGTTGGTATTACTATGGGCGCGCACAGCTGCGCGTAAAAGAGGGGCACCATGGGTGATGATGCAGCCGCCTGTTTGCAATGTGTGCGCTGGCCCTGCGATGTGCGGATTGCACTGCGATGCGATTGACAAATTGTTTGCAAATCGGGGACTCGGGGCAGTGGCAATCGCATAGCACAATGGGTTTGTTTGCGCTGGGCTTTTAAAACACAAATATGTATTCCATTCCTACTACTGCTTGAACGCTAATTCATTAATAGATGCTTGTGGCCACGGCTGCATCCAAAAATTTCTCGGGAAAAGTCTTATCAATGTCGACGTTTTATAGGGAATGTCGACGTTAAGCATGCGCTTCGTTCGCCGCGGACCATTAAGCATTAGGGCGTAGTTTAACATCTTTGCCGCGATTTGTGCGCTTTCGTCTGCAAGCTAAATTTTCTTATGGACCGACGGTAAATTTTTATTCTAATTGTGACGTTTCTTCACGGGGTTTTCTCAACAAAAAAAAGCCCTAAAATGAAAATGTGGTATCATCTTCGCGGATGAGGTCCGTAAATGGCAAATACAATAAGCAATAATTCTAACTGTCTAATTTCTTGGAGAGATGTTTTCTTATGTGGACCTAGTTGACCTACTCCGCATACTCCATTAGGTCGTTACCCTTCACTAAAGATTAATTAGGGCAAATTCGCAGTTATCATTGAGATATCAGAATAGCCCCGATCCGTTCTGTGTTAAATTTTCCCCTTGTTGTTGCCAGCCGGAAGGGTAGTTTAAAATAAAACATAGATAAAGATGAATTTTCAGAATTATATATAATTACCTATTACATCTCAAGATTTTTTGTTATCTTGCGGCACGTTAGAATATTTTGTGCGCGCGGGTACTGTTGTCTAACTTTACGCAAAACAGCTCTGACCATCCACATGCGCGCTCCCGCGAACTTCGACAAAGAAAAGATTAAGTAGAAGAAGATAAGATAGGATTTTCGGAAATATACGGATTTTGATTTACTCTGGAGATCACAAGAAGGTATGGTTGTCTTAAGAGATATATGTTTGGGAATACAGGCGCCCAGAACTGGTAGATACAATACATACACTAGTTTAAAAAACAAAAAGGTAACTCCCGCAAGAAAATAGAGTAAACATCATGCTTTACCTCTAACTCCCAAGCGATAATGAGTAACTAAGATAGCTTTACTATCCCCCAACGGAGTAAAATTTTGTTTTACTCTTAACAGAGTAAAAAAGGTAAACTCGCAAGACGAAATGAGTAACTAATAGGTTTATTTGGTTTACTCCTTTGAACTAAGGTTAGGATATGATAGCATTACGATGACATAAAATTTACTCTTTTCTGATGGTACATTACTCAACCGCATGAAGTAGTCATTTTTGTAACTCTATCAGTAACACACGCTTTGTAGCTCAACGCGCATGAGTAATGATTTTTTACTCAATTTTCAACACGGCGAGTTTCCTTTTGCTCCAATATTGGGGTAAGATTTTACTCATTTTTTTTTTGGAGAGTGTGTATTCGTAATTGAATGTGCTTATATATACAGGGAAGGTGTCAGGCCGAACCCTAATGCCACCTTACTTGCAGATTCATTTCGCGCGTGCAAGCAAATTAATTACCAGTCGGTGGGGGGGCGGCGTATGTTCCGGACACTTAACCAAAAATTTTAGCCCTGGTTTTTTCGTATTACAAGGGATTTAAGCTAAATGGTATACTGAACTACTTCTTAATCGGACCATGTCCATCAATATGGTTGTTCTTCCACTCCACCAATATTTTCGTGGACATTTTTGGCTGCTTGAAAAAATCCTTTTCAAAGATATCCGATTTTAAACCACTTATCAAAAATAGCTGGTAAAAATAATTGAGTGTCCCGGACATCCAGCCTGTCCGGAACATAAACTTAGCAACTGGGTACTAATTTGTATGCATATTGCGCCTTCTTTTTTTTTCTGTATAGTCTTGCCTAAGTTCCCCTCCCCCTACTATTTTCATACTCAGGCTACCCCGCCGCCCTTATTATCTTAATAGCCGCCGCCACTTTTTATTTAATCTTATTTTTTACTTGGCCACGTTTTGTGCAGTATCGTATTAGCTATCTCCTGTAATTGAGAAACGTCGATTCATCCGATCTCTTCTTAATTAATTATATTATTACTTATACATTAGGCACAAAAATAAAGTATTAAGCCATTGTAAAGACTATTTTTTACAACAATTAAATTAATTTATTTTTTTGGCTTAGGGAATCGGAAGGAGAAAACACAACAAACAAAAAAAAAAAAAAAACCGACGATCGATTGGCGCATGCGCGCAATTAAGCGCAATGGCAACAAAAGTACAAAACAAATAACAAACACGTTTGAGTGTGATTGCAAGTAAGCTCTCTCGAACTCCGTTGCTGCTGTCTTTTGTGACTGTGTTTGGTTAAAGTAAACTAGTAATTAAGTTATTGATTGGAGCCCTATTTATGAAGCATATTGTGAGTGTATCGTTCTCACACCATTTTGGCGGTTGCCCCCCAAATTTTGATTTGATAAGTCGAATTTAGATGATTTTGCACACTATATTTTCGGAACAAAGACGGACATGAAATAACCAAAATCGAGCTGGAAAACAGTTGGGGAAAAATAATTGCGCCCTTTATATCTCTTGGGCAGGGGGTCAACAACGGACTACCGTGGGAATGGCGCGGGCAAACTCACACTTCCGGTCTCGGCTCGGTCTTGAATTCGGACCATGTTAACTTGCATTATAGTAGGGACCGCAGAAAATAGTGTCCAAAACCGTTTCTCAAGGGATATTTTTCCTATAATATTTTTAATATTTTATAAGTTTACTGGTTTTATAAGTCTCACCAAAGTCCATGTCACTTCCCGTCTGCATTTTTGTCAGTGCAATGTGGCGGAGAATCTGTTTCCATCGCCAATTCTAAGCCTTTGTACACAGATTGGAAGCGCCAGACAGCAGAGGAGGAGTACAAATTGGGCGGATATAGCCACATCATAATGGTACTGAGATCAAAAAATATACATGTAGTATGATTGACCTCAGTATTGAAATAAGGTACTTTTTCGTTGTACTTGGAAAAATGTGTAAGACCCAGATAATTAGGTTTATCAGGCTGCAAAAACTTTAGGAAGAATAATGCAATAATTTTGATAACTCCGTAATACCTAAACTTGTAATGAGATAGAATAGTTATTTCTTGCAATTAAAGTTATGAAAAGATAGAAAAAAATAAAGTAGAAACTCACCCTGGTCCTTGGACATAAACAGAGTGCTGAGTACAGTCCGAGGAGCGCCTTCCAGTGCTTATTAATATCATTGTCAGCTAATGGCGGCTATTTGTTAAGAGTCGGTAAATCAGGCTTCAGCACCCATTATTTACTGAAAAATCGGGAGCAATTCAAGTTTCTAAAGAAACTTCGTACGCACATATACTTTACGTTGTATCGGGTGTGAGTTGACCTCCACATCAATATTTCATCATTATTTGTACCTAAGGAATCGAGCCACTGGGGTAGAAAAACTGAAGGACTAGCTACATGTTTGACATCTGGTTTTAGTCCTGAGTGAGCGAGATCAATGAAGAGAATCTTTTGGTAATACATCGATGACATCTGGTTTTGGTGACTGTCGAGTCTTTTTGTGCAACCCGTTTACATTATAGCCTATGTTACGATGCAAGTTAAACCGACCAGGCCTCCGTGCGCGAAGCGACGGAACTGACGGAACCCCATAGACAATATTTTGGCGAAGTTGTTGAAAAATATCTTATTTA